>OX246738.1:91465311-91842811 GCA_945910005.1 Isoperla grammatica
CGTGACTCAAGATAACTTTATGCAAGTAGGCACTTTCATTTTGTGACGTTACGTATTAGTAGATCAATCTTGATTAATTTAAAAATGAATTCAACATTACATTGCCATGGAAAATGTACTTAATACCAATTACCTTCAAATGAAATGAATAAGCAAACAATAAATCATAGAAGAAAAAGAAAAAAGAAAGAATAATAAATACCTAAGAATAAAGAACAAGTTTCGTAGATGACCGCTAGTTCACTGAAATTACAAATCTAAATTAGGCAAGTATTTGGGATAAAGCACAGCTAAAAGATTGTGTTAGTACATGAATCAGGAAAGTAAATGACAAATCAGCATTTGTATCTACCTACCTAATCCCTTCAATAATAAAATGAAGATTTTAATTATGCCATTTATGTTTAAAATCTTATACTACGTACGACATCCCTGTTCATCAAACCGTGTGAATATGATCATTCCAACTTTGACTTCTATTTCATGGTTTAATTTGTTCAAGAATCTACATTTTTATTTTTAACCATGATACACTCATTATTATAATTTGGTTTTGGCATGATTAAGCAAAAATGATAAAACAGAGAATTGTGAATTGCTGTTAAGAAATATGAAAACACAACTCCAAGCAGAACAATTGAACAACATAAATTAGAAAGGTCAAGATAACAAAATGTTTTTAAATTTAAATGCATATTTTATAATGTATAGGCTACTACCGTAGTAAGATTGCCCTAGTACTTTCTCATACACTGTATCTGTCATCTTCAAATGCAATCTCACTTTTAAGGAGGTACCTAGTAGGCCTACACAAGAATTAAATTTAAAATGTCTTCAAAACACTGTACTACTTACTACTTCCTAGGCCTACTGACAGAGATAGTTCATTTATTGACACTGTTTGGAATAGGCTGATACTAGTTGGAATTTGGTGGCAAAGTGCTTTATTGCATTCAATTGCCTGCTTGTAGAAAGCATAAGCATATTTTGTGAGATAGCCCCCCCCCCCCCCCCATAATGCAAGTTAATGTGTTAATGTATTAAAGGTTGGAGGTTGGTACATGTTACACAAACCACTGCCTTATCCATAAAATGATGAACTAAACATAGCATCAAAAAGATATTAATTTGATTTAACATGTAATTTCAGTTTTCTTGTAAAACTTAGAAGATGCTGGATAAAACTAATGAAATTGAAGTCAACAGAAGGATGAAAGTATAATACATACCGGTACCGGTACCGTAGTGTAAACAATTTTTTGTATCAACTCGATTTTCAGATTTGATTTGGTATTGATTTTCAGATCACTTAGCAAAACAATTAATTAATATTTATTAATTTGCCAATTGGGATAGGCCAGGGTTATGCAATGGAAACCACAAGCCATCCATATTCCATACTATGGTGCAATCAAACCCTGTCAACTTCTCTATAAAATAAAGATAAACTACAATGGTATTGTTTAAAGACTGATTGATATAGAAGGGAAGTAGGGCCTAACCTAACATCATTCGTTAAAAATGCATTTCCCAAAGAAACTATTAACTTGTAAAATTGCTGAATTTATTTTGTTAGGTCAGGTTTTGGCTTTGGTTTCCATTTCATACCCTTAAGTAGCTCTTGTCATAATCTTTCATTTATAAATAAAGACATTCCATTCCTTTAATGGTGAACAAAATAAAATGTAAATGTACTTGTGAAGGAATAAGAGAAAATCAGACCATATTTAAGTGTAATGCCTGGCAGTGCAGTTAATGCAACTCTTCCATAACTTCAACATCATAAACGAGCTGTAGCACTAGCTTATGATGCCCCCGTTAACTTTTGTACCTGATTTTTAACACTGTATTCTTCTTATTGGTGCATGAAATGTGTGGCCTATTTTAGCTGTATTAAAATGTTTAGGCCTTCTGTAGTCAAGATACCATAGTGATAATTCACATTCTTCTTGTACATGTAGTTTAGTACATGTAGTTTAGAAGTATTCCAGTCTATAAATAGGTTTGTAATAGCTTTGAAAAGTTGATAGGCAAGTTGTATGGTGTACAACATTAGGCCTATGCATATTGAAGAGTGCCCAGTATAACGACTATATGATAATGGCAACAACTGACCGAACATATTTAGATTAGTGCATCAAAGTGCTTAGGTTTTTCTGTGAATTAACTTTTATATGTACCGTATATAAAATTACTAGCCTACCTGTATCACATTTGGAGTACTTGTTATTGTGTCATTTAATGATTGGATGCTCATACTAGTGTTATTTAGGTTCCAAAAATGCAGTGAACATTTTTACAAATTTTAAAAAGTTACCCTTTGTGATTTCTTCCTTGTACGTAATATGGTTCAGTGTGCATGTCTTATGATGGAGTTTCCATTTTCTCTTATTCTTAGGTACCCAAAAATGTAGAAATTACATAAAGTTTAAACAATAAGTTGTCAAATGTTTGTTTTCATTTACCATCCATCTGCCCTAAGTAGAACCATTCTTTCTTTTTTTCACGACACAATGAACTACAATCTACAACAATGAATTAAGTCAACCATATACTAGCATGTTGGACCCATTAACCTTCTCTCGTGAATAAGCTTTCATAACATAAATAAAGATATGTACAACTTTTCGAGAAAAATTATTACGTACAACATATGAACAAAAAGCCATTTAACAGGGAAGGATACCTCTACCTCAAAAACCACCAAACATTTTAATTTTTAATTTATATATCAAGAATGGAATTCGAAATCAAAAATCTTAATCAACAGGGCACCGTTCTAATTAATTTTATTACTAATTAATTATCGATTTTGTAATCAAAATAACTGCGTTAATAACTATAATATTCATTCAGTATGCAGGGCTTATCAAAACACAGTGCGCTGTTGACTCAGATTTTCAATTTCGAGTAGCATTCTTGAGATATAATTAAAAACTTAAAATTGTCTGCGGTTTTTGACGTAGGGGTACCCTTTGCTCTTAATCAACAGGGTTACTACTAGGACTGGGAAAAACATTCAATTTTGTTTACGTTTATTTTTCCGAATTTTTCGCGTTTCAACGTACTACCCCCTCCTGTTCACAAAATGACAAAAAAAGTTGTAATGTTGGTTTTTCTGTAATGGTACACTGTATTAGTATGGAATTATTTTGGCTTGGACTAGAACCATACCCAAAAAGGAATTCTAATGGGTAAATGTTTATAAAAAATTTAAATACTAGAGTAACAAATAAAATTATTTTAATCAAACATGTAAAAGTTGGACAGTTAAATTGGTGACAACAATAGGCTATAGTAATATCATTGAGTTTGTTAGTGTAGGGTAGAGACCCAGCGGCCATTGGCGGCTCTCTACCAATAAATTTCCCGTGGACTCTAGTAGTACGAGCGCGTACCGCTAGAAAGCGCTACACATACCCACTGATGTTAGCGTTCCTGTGGAAAGAAAGGGATACTACGTAGTACGCGCAGATGCGAAGTCGGTAAGGTAGTAGTATCCAGATGGCGGTGGATATTGTTATTAAAGCATTATCATTTGTTCTGATAAACATGTCAAACGGGCACGAAGTTAACAATAAGTAAGCTAATACTTTATTAAAACACATTATATAAGGTTTTATACATTACATAGGCTAGGCTGTAGTACTACATTACTAATGTAGGCCTATTAATGTAGGCCTAGGCTTATTGTAGCCTAGTAATGGCCTAGACTAAAAGAGTTGGGCCTAGACCTAGGCTAGACCTAAGCCACGTGATCGTACTACGTAGTATCCTTTTCTTTCCACGGGAACGCTGACATCAGTGGGTACGTGTAGCGCTTTCTAGCGGTACGCGCTCGTACTACTAGAGTCCACGGGAAATTTATTGGTAGATAGCCGCCAATGGCCGCTGGGTCTCTACCCTACACTAACAAACTCAATGGTAATATGAATGATATCAAGGTCTACTTGATCTCTGCCTAGCGGAGACTCGTCGAACTCCCAAGTTAGGTCGTCGCAGTCTGTTCCACAATGTTAAAAATCACATGTTATTCAAATGGGAGAAATGTGAAAGAAAACAAATGAAGTGATCTGTCAAATAGAATTACCTCCTAAAAAGAAAAATCATCATATTTTATAATCTTCAATCTTTATATTCTACAAAAATTTCTCTTTTAGGTGTTTTAAGTATTGTGTTACATGATCTGCAACGGATATTTAATTATTATAATAGTTTTTTTAGTGGGATCCAAAATGGCGATTTTGGTTCCCTTGCGAAGTCCTAACTTGGGAGTTCGACGAGCCTTTGCTAGGCGAAGATCAAGTAGAGCTTGAATGATATTGTACATAACATGAATTATACAGGCTGTGTAGCTATGCGGGGGGGGAATGCCAATAAAATAATCGATTGTTTATAGAGGCCAACCGTAATAATGACTTTATATTAGAGGTGGACCAATACCGTTATTGAGAATCGGCCAATACATGTGGTATTGGTACAATCGGTATCGGAACATTTAGCCGATACCAAATCCGATACTAACTCGTCAATTTACGTACGTACATACGTAGTGTTGAAGTCTACCGTTAGAATGAGCTACTTGCGCGAGCGCGGTGCGCCGAGTCTCCAATAAGAGTGCGTTGCTATTGTATCGACCTGCACCTTCGAGTTCGACTTCGACCTCTCAAAGACGTCGTTTCCCCGTTTGCATCATCGAATCGTATGACGTGACCGTGACATTTGTGTTGACTTTTGAGTTTAATTATGTCGGTAAAAAAGCGGAGCGAAGTTTGGAAGTATATACACAACGTGCTCTTTATACGTTGTGCAAGCAATAGGTCTCACAAGGGGGCAACAATGTCAAGAGCTTCACCACTAGCAATATGCAAAAGCATATTGCTAGACACCATTCAAGCATTCTAATTGAGTCTACACCTTGCTCATCTGACGAGGTTGGCCCAGCAAGAAAGAAATCGCGTAAGGCCATACCAGACTCTGATAGCGAGAATGAAAAGGAAGACGATTGTTTGCCTCTAGATTCACTTGGGTTACTACACACGCCAAGGCGCTCTCCAAGCCCTCGGCTTCGGAATCGCGCTTTTTTAACCTAAAAAAAATTGCTCGCGAGTATTTGGCTATCCCCCCTGCTACTGTTAGCTCGGAGCGATTATTCAGCACTTCAGGGCTAATCTGTGACAAAAAACGTAAGTCGCCTAGACCCCCTGAGAAGGTCCAAATGCTGGTTTTTCTGAACAAAAACTTGAAAAGATAAACTTAAAAAGCTGTTTTTGTTGTAAATGTTTGCTAGAACATAACTAAAATCTTTGTATTAATTGCTATTTGTCATGTAAACCGGCAGTGTATGCCTAGGTAAAACAGGACAGTGATAACATTTTAATTTGTGTTCATTCTTTTTTACTCTATATTGTTTGTTGTAGTTTGTAGTAGGGAAGACGACGGGTACCCGGGTATCCTATACCCGCCCGACGAAGTCGGGTACGTGTTTGTGTTTTCTCTACCCGTTTACCCCACAAAACCCGGTTCCTGAAATTGAGAACCGCGAATTAGCTAAATGTTTTGAATTTGAACTGATTCATCTGTCATTACGTATTTTATTTTTGTGCTTGACGGTATTTCCCTAAGAAATAGAATCGCGTCTATAAATAAACTGTCCACTTTGATAGTTTTTGTTCATGCCGCCCGATTCCCTGTTCATGTAAGCCTGGCCGCTGGCAATCTTTTAGCATGATGGCTACCCTACACCCCCCCCCCCCCCCCCCCCACCTTTCTCCCTCCCAAAGCACACAACCATTCGACACTTTAACGCGCGGTCTGCCTGTGGCCTTGAGCTTGAGTGGCAGCTGTGACGCATTATGTTTCATCCCGCTCCGATCCTCGACCCCCCGCGCTGTTGTAACTTTCTCTTGTCATGGGTGTTCAACTTTTCATCACGAAATATAATGAAACATCTTAATCCCTGCTACTACAATACACTATTTGTGGTGTTATTTTCGACGAGAGCGATATTGAGCGGTTGATTTGACACCCCAGTGTGGTGACCCCACACGATTTTTTGTTTTATAAGGCCAAGCAAGCCTACCCGGGTAACCCGCGGATATAGTGAACGGGTACCCGGGTCGTAAAAAAGCCGGGTTTCGTCATCCCTAGTTTGTAGAAAGTAGGCCTAGTCAAATAGGTGCTACTTCATAAAGTGGTACCGGAATTGGTATCGGTATCGGCAAATTATGGTATCGGTCCACCTCTACTTTATATTATAATGATAAATGATTTTATATGACGAATATTGACATTTTATTCACCATTAATTGTGCCCACCGGCCCATGACCATGGGTGGTATTTGTGGAATCCTAGTTCTTTTGCGATGGTCCACATTCTGATTAAATCAATCACCTTCACCAAATTATTTTCCACACACAAGTAGCCTAGGCTTCCAACCAAGACTCCCAACTCGTTCGGAGTGCACCAAGTCTTTATAAAGTTTAAAAGATCACTTGTCACGTATGTTTTGAACTTGGGTAACTCAAGTCAAGATCAGTGGACTCTGTGTTGTACGCATGTCACACTTATCAGCTTCCCGCCCATCTCAGTCGCTGTCACTATCCGAGTCCTCTTCCATCGGCTCTGCAACTGGTTCGGCCGCGGGGTCAGCACGGTCCCAGTCTTTGTAACGGCCGCCCATCATGAAGTCTTCGCGAAGAACTTGCCACGTCGGAGCCGTGCTGGTGTCCTCTGTCTGGATAGGAGAGAGAAACACATTAGACCTACCACCTTAGATCGCTAGTAGCGTGCGCACAGCGCGCGCGAAGTAAGGTCATCTAACCTATTTCCATAATGTTAAAAATCCCATGTTATTCAAATTTGGGAGAATCCGAGAATCATTCAGAAAAACAAATGAATTGATCGGTCAAAACAAATTATGGGCCAAAAAGGCAAAATAACAATCTGTAATGAGATTTTGTCTTCACATTCTATATACAATTTCAAAGGAATACTTTACGTGTAAGTTCAGATTATTGGTGAGGATTTAAATAATAATGCGATTTTTGTCGTTGGATCCAAAATAGCGATTTTGGATCTCATTCAATGACCTTACTTTGCGCTTCGCAATTACTCCGCTAGGAGTAAATCCAGTAGACCTTGGACCTACCTACCGAGGACATCGAAAATAACAAAAACGTATTCAAACGACATTCAAGTCCTTAGAATTATTAAGGTTTTCATGTTAGCCTATTTTAAAATTTTCATATAACCCATGTATCCGATGTCAGCCTTATTACCGACGTCATGACATTTCTCGAAAAGTTCAAGTGCAGAGATTTACTCGTCGATGCGCACTCGCTCGACCTGCTCCCAGACTGTCTCAAAATTCTAAGTATAAAAAATTGAGATAATTAGTCACTAATCACCATAGAATGTCCTTGACATTTAAAATAACTTTTAAAAACTTTATCAATAAAGGTGAACTTCATTCAGAAGTGGGAAGTTATAATTAATCCCGGGTTTTGAGTTGACTAATTTTTATAAAATTATGTACAATTTTTTGCAAACCTTCTGATAATTTTTTAGCAAGATTTGCGACATTGTAGCAAAGTTGTAGGCTGTAGTGCAGTATATCCTATTCGGCACTAAATGTTGCAGATATGATCTCTGGCGGCGAAATTGTGAAGTAATAGCTTGAGGGCAACAGAGCCGCTGGATGTCATTTGTCAGTGTCATTTGTCAGTGTTTATATGAGAATGGCAACGATTCCAAGGAAACATAAGCGATATTGTTGCGTCAGTGAATATCCAGCTTTGCTGGATATTCGCTGGTTGCGTTTTGTATCCAAGATGCCTTTGATATTATGGGGATTTTGGATCAGGGGACACACCAAGTATCCAAAGGTCCGAAGTTCATGTTCTGATCATAATGTTAATTAACCACATGCAATTAAAAGGCCACCGATTAACACTGCCTCTCTTTCATTGAGGTTCCTTTGGGCTCTATTTGCTTTCAAATATATGTATATTTCAGAATAAAGTTAAAAACTTACTTTGCGCAATAAGCCAATAACATGTTAGGCGGATCCATGCTCTCCTGTCAGTTTGTTACCCTCTAACTGTCAGCCCAGTGGTGCTATCTCTTGACACATTTAGTGTCGAATGTCTAGATAGTTTACCCTATTCTTAGAATAGCCTAACTTGTTTTCAAGATGGCAGGCAAATATAGCTTATTTACTACATTACCGTAATCGAGTGTAATAAATTAATAATGTATGATAATGTAATGTGACATATGCCTAGGCCTAACATACCTTTGTTTTGTTCTCCTCCTTCACTGGATTGTCCACCTGCTGGCTCTTAACGGAACCCATCACCACATCTAGGAATGCCTTCTTGTCGATTGTCTTCAATATCTTCTCTCTCTTGGCTGGCCCCGCTCCAACTTCTTCCAACTTTGACTCGATCATCTTCTGTTGCTGTTTAACAGCATTGAAAAGTTGCACCACTCCTCTGAAAACAGTAAATCAACATTGGCAGTTCAAAAGTGACCAGGTTTGAGCTATTTTTAAATTTATTGTTCGTTTGAGAGTTGACAAGCTAAATATACAGGTGTCTTGTACACCACTATGTATCTACGGAAGCGCTATTTAAATAAATAAATAAATAAATAAATAAATAAAAATACATTGAAGTGTAGGTACACCAAGTACTAGTTTTGCATTTCAAACTTAGCCTATTCATTTTCACAGATATGGATGGTACTGGTACTCACTTTGTTCCAATTTTCGCCAAAGACTTTTCCCGATCCTTGTCTAATACATTTGGTTTTTGTCTTCCCTTTGAATACCACGTAAGTTTCTGGAAATATAACATAGGCCTACATTAGCAACATTAGACAGCTGCCATAATTTTGTGTCTTATTAGTATCATTTAGTTGCACTAGGCTGTACCGCGACCCTGTAATCTGTCCCCCGGTAAACTGACCCAGCGATAAACTGCGCCAATGTAAACTGCGCCAATTGTCCAGCTGCCTGACATCCCACGAAGTCCAAGGTTAGGGGGTCTGGTTGAAATTGGTACAGTTTACATTGGCGCAGTTTACCGCTGGGTCACTTTACTGGGGGACAGATTACACTGACCCGCTGTACCTAGCCCTCTGCCCTACAGAGATGTGCAACATTCTAGTGGACCAATTACCAAGCACTACCCTAATCAGTAAGGGGAAACATTAGTTTGTTTATTATGGATAGCAAAAGTTTATCTGGCTCAGAAGCTGTGAATAAATGCCAACCGTTGCTTTGTTAGTAACGGTTATCAAGCGAGCGAAGCGAGCATCTCCGTTAGAGCTTAATATGGCACTTCGTTCTGTTTTGTTTTGTTTTTATGTCTGTCGATAGCGGTCGAACAGAAAGTCCGATCAACTTGAAATTTGGACCATCTACAAGCCTCGATGTGGATTGAAGGTGTATAGTTTTGTAGCAAAATCGTTCGAAAAGTTACAAAGTTACACCATAGTTACTGTAACATATTTTTCTGAAACAAAATGGCAGCAAAATGCAAGATAGCCATATTTTTATAAAGATATTTCCGGTCTCGAATAAGTTCGTGTTATGTCAATCTAATAAGTATTGACAAAGTCACACAAAAGTTACTCAAAAATAATTTTCCGAAACACAGTCACAGCAAAATGTGAGGTGGCTATATTTATTAAAGGCCTAGTAAATTTTCGTCCGGTCATGAATGTACTAATTTAAACGCGATCTGCTACGTATTAGAGGCAGAAATTACATTTCTATTGCTGTCAACTATAACTGTTAGTAGCCTAACGGTGGCGGACCGTGTTGAAAATGTACTAGACAGAATGACAACGAAAATTCTTAGCAAGGCACATTGCACTGCATTCAACAATGTCGGAAAGTATTCATAGGTTGCACGTACGTCACATCTTTGCGTGTGGCGGCCACATTCGTGATCAAACTTTGACGTTGCCATGGAGAAACAATTGAAGGCTGTTGTGGTAGAACACATAAATTCTTAGTTCTTTAAAATTCAACGTGTTTTTTAAATAAAATTGGTATTTGTGGTGATTTTTAATTTTTTTATTACTTATGTTAAATTTTAAATTCTAAATTAGGCTTATTTATCGAATTTGAATAGTATTTGCCAATGATCTAGGATTGGACCTCATCAATGGGGCTTTGCACGCAAAGCTTGACGTAGAATGCGCCACCACCGTCCAAGCCTAAATCCATGGCCAGCTGGATGGGTAAATCAGCACGGACAAGGTCTACTTGACCCATCCAACAGGCTGTGATGGCGGCATTTTGCCAAAGACATTGGAATAGTAGTAGCGCCACCACAGTTCGAGCTCAAGTCCAGAGCCTCCTGGATGGGTAAATCAGCCCTTTTTTCATGGCTAAGTTATGCGGGGATCAAGTAGACTTTGTCTGAGGGTGCTGGCGCTGCTAGTGGAAAAAAGTCGCAGTGCAAAGCTCCATTGTGTCGCAATCATGGCCGCTGTGACGTCACGTGGGAACTATGAATAATAGCTATGGAAATTAGAAAATTTTTTACAATGCACATTCTTGAATTGTTGTTAATTATTGTTTTTATCAGCTTTGAGAACTTTTCGTCACAAAGTTCGTTGTCCTATACAAGCAAGACTAACATATGAGCAATGACAAACACAATGACGAACAATGACCAGACATTCGACTCCAAAATATTTTATATCTCGACTGTCATGTGATTGAAAGTTGAAAAACAAAGCACTCCATAAAGAAAAATATCTAACCAATGAAATAGGCCTCCAAGTTATTTTCAGTAGTATGTATACTTGGTTAGAATCTTTGGAAGAAATATAAGTGGCCATGGCCGGTAAATGGTCCCTGGCTGGTAATGCCGGTAATACATACACCGACTCTAGACTTATGGTATTTGTCTAAAACGTTACATTTTCTGGCAATTTGTGTGTGTTATGTGGGCTTCAAAACACAACTTAGAAAGTTCATCGCTGAATTGAAAATGGTGCTAGCTCACAATTGATCAGACACCGTGAGGCTTTGTGGGTGAGGCCTATTAAGTTACGGTACGTTCAGTAACTACATTACCTACCTTTACTTTGTGAATCAATGGCTTTTCATCAAGCTTTGGTTTGATGTCAATATTCTTAGTGTCTGGCTTTTCTTCTTTCACCTCTCCTTCAATTTCAAAACCAGGATCTACCAATTTTTCCTTTTGCAAGAAAGCACTCAGTTTTTTTGCCTTTGCCAGCACTATGGACTTCTTCCGTTTTGGTTTATTAGTTTTAAGAATTTTGGCCATAGCATCAGCCCAGCCCGAGTTTGGCTGAAGATTTCTATCAGTCCCATCCTCATCACTGTCCAATCCACTGTCCATTTCGTCAGACCCCAGTAATCCACCATCATCACTGTCAACATTGACATCACTGTCACTTAAATCAGAATCTGGGACACGCTCTGTAAAGAAACAAAATGCAACATGTCGTAGACTCATTAGATACTATGTGGAGTTGATGATTCTTAGACTAGGTTATGATTTCATTAACTTGGAAGTGAAGTAGCCCTATGCATAGGTGCAGCATCATAATACCATTCTTAACATCCACTAACTCTTAACAGATGCACCGCACTCAAGAAAGACATTGACTCCCTGGCCGACGAAATGAGCAGGACAGAGAAGGAGGCAGCCTTGTATTGGATAGTAAGAAAGAAGAATGGCTGAAGAGGCCAACTCTGCACAGGAGAAAAAAAAACATCCAGACTATATAGTGCAACAAAAAATAAAAATATAGCCTCGGGTATTTCATTTCATTTTATTAGTCATCAATGAGCACTCCTATGCTTACACAGTACAAGGTGATCATCTCTATCAAAACCTTCTCGGGTTAAGCTGATCTTAGGCCCTATAAGGTTTGTTCTATACCTCAACAACATATTTTAAACCAGGAGTACTCCGGAAATACATAATTGTAACAGAAATGGGAGTAGAAATCACAATTACTCCCACTTGGACAAAAAAACAGAGTTATCACAGTTGAGACCGTTTGTTGTTTCTACTCCTACTCGAGAGGCAGGTGTAAAAACCTTACTCCCATCACAGTTGTAGTATGTTACTACTGGACAAAAAATGCCGTTACCTCCAGAATACAAAGGCGATATGCACAGAAAACTGTCAAGTTAAGTAAAGGATCTGTTGCTATGGAATTGTTATGTATGCTATTTTTCATAAAAAGAACAAACTCTATTTCATATTTATTTCATAGTTCACTGACCATTACACCTACCTATACCTATAAAAACCATTAAACAAATCATATTGGCCTACCACGGAGTTTAATTCGAATGAACTGAATCTAGTTTAGCGTTAATCCGAATTCAAACTAGTGGTATGCCCTACAGGCAAATTTGGTTTAGGCCTCCGCCTAACATAAAACGAAACTACAAAGTGTTCAAGCTGGTTAGAGCGAACTAACTTGTGTTGATATACAACTAAATTCTGTTTCAGTGCAATTAATCATTACGTATCAAAAAATTCAACACCTGTAGTGTACACTAGCGTTCCCCCTGCGTGGCGACAACACTGACACTAAAGGGGGAGGTTTGGACAGGTTGCCATAGGGCAGTTATGACCCATTTGCAGCCTTGAAGTGTTAAATCTAATCTAATCTAAAGAGTAGGCACCTTTTCTATTTTGTTTGTTTAGTTTGCTTCTTGAAAATATTTCACTTCAGTTTAAGTTAGTGCACAAGTTGGTCATGTTGATATATAGCTAAGACTAACATAAACCGAATTAATTTAGTTTGAATTCCAGCCTTGATATACGTAGTGATAACTCGACTCTGCATGCAAGCACGTCAGCAATATTCCCTCACAGCTCAGATGGTTTCCATAGTTTAGAGCAGGTTTGGTCAGAAAAACGTGGTTTTCTCAATACCGTACTCCTGGCTGGAGTAATGATCCCAGGACAAACGAACAAACCTAAACAGATCTAGGGGGCCTAGGCTAAAGCCGCGTTCACATAAATGACTAGTGACTATTGACTATTGACTATTGATTAGTGACTAAGCGAATTGAACCATAGGCGATACGTGCTGACGTTCACACAACTTTACTTTTGACTTATGACTATTGACTATTGACTAACGAATTGAAGATATCTGGAAGTCATAGTTACAACCAATCACAACGTTCGCGTTCAGCCAATGAATGTGGAGCAACGGAAGTCAATACCACTATTCAATTACTGTCAAGTGTATATTTGTTTTTGACTATTTCCGGCGAATATTATTTATTTAAGTCCGATTCACACAAAGTTATAAGGTATTGCAATAGCAATAAGAATAGGGTATAAGAAAGTGGTATAAGGTTTAAGCTTAGGACGCCAAAGGCTTTCCTGAAAAGATACTACATTTTTGTGTAGACTTCTTTGACTTGCTCTGGCGACAGTTTGAGTAACTACAGTTGGCTGTCAATCAGCTGACTTCCCGCAGCTGTTATTTACATTTTAAAATGGCATTGAATCTAATGACAATAGTTAAAAACAATAGTTAAAAATAATAAGAAAAAAAATAATTATTATTATTCATTATTGTTGTGTTGTTAAATCATTAATGACGCCGATGGGAGAAGATATTTTGCACGTAGTCACCGGATGCAAGGTCTATTTGATGTGAACCGGATGTACACGGTGAGTTTTTGTTTTGACTAATAATTTACAATGAAAGCATCTGTTACATTCAAGTTGCTAGCATCCCATTGGCGTGTTATAAGTGACGTTTCAACGCATGATTGGTCCGTCATAAGAAAGTTGAAATATCTGAACTCTCTTATACCAGTCTTATACCAATTGCTATTGCTATTGCAATGACACATTTGTGTGAACCCTTGTACGTAATCCCTATGGCCCAACTCGGCTTGTGACTATACCTATACCTTATAACATTCTTATAACTTTGTGTGAATCGGGCTTTATTATTTTTATGAAGCTGTCATACAATAAAATATTCTTATTTTGAAAACAAATCTTCAAAACAAACAAGAAACATACAAAACCTTCACAACTTGGTTAAGCCCATCATTAAACGTTTTAACTGGTGAACAGTTACTATCGCCATACCTCGTTTTCTTCATAATGTTGCAATTTTATTATTTTGACAGCTCGTTGTTTGTCAATCAGTTTGATTCATTTGTTCTAGGTGGCAGATCATACGTGTCAAAGAACTTAGTTGTGTAGTGTTCATATCTTTCTTTGGG
This sequence comes from Isoperla grammatica, assembly GCA_945910005.1. Classification (NCBI taxonomy): domain Eukaryota; kingdom Metazoa; phylum Arthropoda; class Insecta; order Plecoptera; family Perlodidae; genus Isoperla; species Isoperla grammatica. The sequence continues at coordinate 91,479,573 of OX246738.1, forward strand.
TAGTCAATAATCACTAGTCAATAGTCAATAGTCAGTAATCAATAGTCATTTATGTGAATGCGGCTTAAATTGCCTTTGAGCATCCTATCTAAGCCTAGGCCTAGCCTAGGCCTATTCTGTGGATGCTAGGCCTAGGCTAACATGCAATTAAGCCTAGGGGTCTATGAAGTGGCACCTGGGCTGCGTACCAACTATGACTGGGAGTGACTGCAGTGACTGAGGTCCGTACCAGTTTGACTCGCAGTCAAGCTGCAGTCACTGCTTTTTGCGTACCAGTTCACCTCGCAGTTACCCCTCCAGTCACTGCGATGACTGGGCCGAAAAGACCCAGCTATCGCAGTCAAGGGGGCGTGGCTAATAATTTTACCGCGAATTATGAATTTATAGACAATATTATATTGTTTAAATAGTAAGTGACATCACAACACCATATAATCTCATCTTAGAAGTCCCATAAGCGTTAAATTATTAATGTAATGTTGTAAGGTTAATTAACAGATGGCTAATGTTGCTTTTATGAATGACAATTTCTGCTGTTGTCTGCTTTCGCTGTGACTGTGACTGCATCCCGTACCAGCTGCTGCGTTCACTGCGTTGACTGGGCTACCCCCACCACCAGTCACAGCCACAGTGAACGCAGTCAAAGTTGGTACGCAGCCCAGTATCATGTAATATAATAAATAAAGATCCTAGGCCTAGCCTAGGCCTATGGGTCTCATGATTTTGCTCTTTAGGCTGAGCTTAGTTTAGTTTATTTTAAATTGTCAGGTAGCATAGGCTTAGGCATAGGCCTAGGCTATGCATGGGTAACTAACTACGGTTAATTTGAATGTAACCACACTGAAAACGGTGTTTTGGGAATTAGGCCCTAGGTAGGCCCTAGGCCCTGTCAATGGCCCACGTGTTTGGGCGTCCGTACGAGGAAAACGCCTACATTAACGCCTTATTATCAGTGGCATGTGTATGACATGATAAGCAAACTAAGGTTATTATGTAAAGTGTGTTCATAACGTTATTAATACAAAATTATACTTTACCTTGCGATAAAACCGGTTCTGAAACATTTTCTGCAAGTGAAAACGTGCTAAAGGCCGCCATGACACACACTGAACTGAAGTATGATTCGTTTTTCACATTTTACCCTTTACCACGTTCCGTCTACACGCAAAAGTCCAATGTTCGCAAAACCAAATTCGCTAACAACAAAAGAATGTTAATAATAAGTAATGCCTTTATTTTACATTAAGCGATTAAATATTTCAATACACAAACTAAAAATCGTATTTAGTGTACATAAAAGATTTTTTAGTACTTAATATAAATTTTAGAACACAAAATACTAATATCATTATCGGCTGATTGATGTGTAAATCACCAAATATTAGGGAACTTTTTAAGTTGGTAGTACATCTTCACTTTGAAAAGGATCTACCTTCAGCTTGGTCCGTGACAGCTGCAGCACCGCCCTTTAGAACTTAGAAGGTCTAAATTTAAAAGGCGGTAGAGAAGAAAACAAAATAATTTGTTTAATTTGTTTGCTACGGACGTCCCAAGATTGTTTCTCGTTCACTATGAAAATCTATTGGTGTGTTTAAGTAAGTAAAGACGTGGGTATAAACCTACCTATAAGTCCAATCCAAATCCACATTTTGTATTAATTTGATGGATTCAATTTCGTTCCTTTAAGGTTATGACAGGCCTCCTAGGCTAGGCAGGTCTAGGCCTAGGCTAGGCCTAGGGTTTGGCTAAGACTAGGGCCTTGGCCTAGGCCTAGGCCTACTTTTTCTAGCCCACCCTCCCCCGATCCCCATTGTGCCCTCTATGCACTTGGGTCTCTTCTATAGACTGTTGTTGTGTTTTCACTTCACCCATGGTGGTCTCCTTTGACAGGTAGGGTATTTCTTCCTCTCTCTCTCTCTCTCTCTCTCTCTCTCTCTCTTTCTCTCTCTCTCTCTCTCTCTCTTTCTCTTTCTCTCTCTCTCTAATCCTTCCTTTCTCTTGTAGTGACTCTTGCACGAGGGTAGGATCATGTGCTGCCGGGAAACTTAGGAATAATTAGGCTATATTGGTATAGGCCTAGGTGTTTAGATAACTGTTTATTCTGGACTAAACTACAATACGGTCGTTGCCACTACTGTGGTCTTAGTACATCCAAGACAACTATTGGAGAGGGGCCCACTAGCGCCCAGTCTCGCACACCGAAAAATAACCCGAAACCAACAACACTCCGAAGGCTTAGGCCTACTCCCCACTCCCTCGTCTCCAGCCACCTTCCCGCCAATCTCCTCCCCGACACCGTCGCACAAGCAAGGGATGATGGTGGCCCTGGGAACTAGGCCTACACAACCAGTAGCGCACCACTCCCTCTCTCTCTCTCTCTCTCTCTCTCTCTCCCATCTCCTCCCTCTGTTTCCTTCTCCTTTCGCCTCTTCCTTTGGCTTGAGCTTCTGTCCCCAAAACCCTTAATCTTCTCCTGCCTCTCATGGATGTCCAGGTCTCTCATGTCTTGGCCCTAGGCTAGGCCTCCTATTCCTCCAAACACTCCAATTAATGTATCTGGGCTAAGCTACCTTGGCCTAGGCTTAGCTAATCTTTTGGCACACTCATAGACAGAAGCGGACTGGGGGGGCAAGGGCCCCGTACAGAAAAGGATCTTAGGGGCCCCGGGATTTGGCAAAGCCTTAAGAGGTCTGGGGCAAAGCCCCAGCCGCCGAAGGCAAACATTTTCAGTCTTTTATTTTGTTTAGAACGCATATAAACACGTTTAAAAATCCATAAATGATGATAGTTATGTGGAACACCGTGTTGAACTGTGAACACCACTTTAAAAAACGAAGTTGAAGAAGAAACTTTCCAACACTGACAGTTGTTTATTTCAAATTATATTGTTTCCCAACCCTCTACAAATATCGACTACTAGTCCACTCGCATCGTGTAATTTGTACTCGCAACGAGGGAGCGGGATGTAGCTTGGGGTCTGGGGCGCTTCCCCTGCCGCCGGAGGCAATGTCGCCGAAGGCGAAACAATTTTTGTCTTTGCATGATGCTTAGTGGTCTAAAACGTGTTTTGAGGCAAAATCCTATCATGAAAACAATAAAACTCACTGAACAATGAAACTGAACTGAAGTCAATAGTGCACTGATCATTCCTTACGTTATAGGTAGAGGTGTTTGTTTTTCGCGGACTGCGAAATCACGAAAAGTGTTGATAAAGAAGGGGGAGATAAACAAAGTGTATATCTGTTGATAGGCACCTTAAAAACAAAAATTTCACCGCGAAAATTCGCGATATCCGTCAATTTCCAGTCATAACATCGAAATTTGTATTAAAAAGCAAAGTAACACGAAATCTCGATTGTTTTTAATTTATTATAACAAATTTTAAAAAATTTAAATTTATTATTACGGTCAAACGTCATTACAACACAATCGTGAGGACCTAATATTTTTTCATTATAATGATGATTTCGTTAAGAAGATCAACGATTTATTTTTGCTGAAATTCGGCGTCAAGCAGAGCAAACGAGTACAGTTCTGAGGGATTTTCCGTGACGGACAAGAAGATTCTTATGTGCTGTGACTACCGCCTTTAAGACACACTACAGTGGAGTTCCGCGGGAGTTTACACCAACCTTTTAGGTAGTTTTCTTGGTACACCCCTAGAGTAAAGTCCAGTCGAGCAATTATCTCCATTTAAACTCGAGCAAAGGACGAGGAATTCAGATGACTGAATACACTCATCACATTCTTCAATGCCATGAGGTCCGATCGTTCTAGGAAAACAAGAAATCCTGGGGTAGCTTATCTTTCAACGTATCTATGGGTGTCCAAAACGGGGGGAAAATGGTGTGGCCATGGTGTAAACTCCTGCGGAACTCTACTAGACAAACACAGGTAATGGTAATGTTAATAGGTACACTTCGTATTAACTAGTACTAGTTTGTACATTCAATTCAAATAAATGAAATTACATTAAAATTACTTTTTAATTTAAACATGTTTCTGGTAAAATTTACTGTAGAAAATCTCCCAAAAAGCATAACACCGCCATAACATCGAAATTATTAAATCTCTAAACGAAATCTAAGAAAACATAACACCATTTCAAACACCTCTAGGTATAGGTCTAGGATAGGAGTTCGATCCTGTCATTTGAGAAGTAATCTTATGGCTAGTGCTGCACTGGATGGGATTTCAGTAGGCGTCGATAGATATATTTTTGCCATAAAGTTTGCTTTTTTAAATTTTTAACGCTTAGGCCTATAGACACGCGATCAGCCCGATTTGTCAGTCAGCTATTTTATGGAAAGTGGTTTTGTAATGACACACGACTTGAAAACTCCTTTATTTTTATTTTTATTTAGCCTATTCAGATTTAAGAGCTAAGCCATCAGTTGAAACCAACCCTCTACAAATCCACAAGTTGTCCACTCACATCGTTTAATTTGAACTCGCAACGAGGATGTGTAGCTGGGTCCAGGGGCAATTTCGCCGTAGGCGAAAGCAACGGCGAAAGCAAACCAAATTGTTGGTCCTGCATTATATTTGATGGCTAAAACGCGTTTTAGGTGATATCGTGTCATAACCAGTGTTGTTAAAGCTACTTTTTAAAAGTAGCACTGTTACAGCTACAGCTACTTGATCTCTGAAAGTAACTTAGCTACTTTTCAGCTACTGTATTTTGTCAAGTAGCTCGCTACTTGTACAGCTACTCAAAAAAAGTAGTGACTCTACTTTACAGCTACTTTCATTTTTTATAAAGGACCCCGAGTACGTACTATTAATTATTGAAACGGTGGTACGGTCCGGAAGTGAGTCATACTCATATCACAGCTCACGGGGTGAAACAGGAAACTCAGTGCTGGGGAGGCGGTTTTGGGACTATAGAGCAAGAAAGCCAATGTCAGTCGTCATTCCGAACCTGTGACGGTGGGAATTGTGGTGGGCGAAACAAACGTGTGTTTGTTTATTGCAAAAATAGAGTAGCGGCGACTTTTCGCTACAAATACTCGTATATAGTAGCTTGCTACTCGCTACTTTACTGCATTTTCAAATGTAGCGCGCTACCAGTCTCGCTACCAAAAAAAGTAACATGCTACACTACTTGTAGCGCGTTACTTAACAACACTGGTTATAACAAAACAAACTAAACGAAATGGAAGAGGGGACTGGTGGGTAACTATAGGCCGGTTAGCCTAACCTCGATTGGGAGTAAAGTATGATTGTGAATTATGTAAGCGGGTTGTTAGAGGAGGGTGGGGGGGTTCAACAAAGAAAAGCATGGGTTCAGGGCAGGTCATTCGTGCGAAACGCAATTGGTGAGATTGGTGCAGGATGTTTAATCTTGGGAAGGAACGCGTTCTCGGGAACTCGTTCCGTTTTTTAGGAACTTTTATGGGAGCGCGTAACTTTTCTTACATCAGGAACTTGTAACGTGAAAAGTCACTCTTTCATGAGAACTTGGAACGAAATTAAAGTTCCTTTATAAATTCCTTTCACCGTCAAAATCCCGCCCAATTCCAGTACCCAATATCGTAGAACTACAGTATAAAAATATCTTGGAACTTTCCGTGTTTTCGAAAATGGCGCCACCCCTTTGTCAGATTCCGAGTGGTGGAAGCGGATGGAAACCGAGCGAGTCCGCGAATGATAATAGAAAAATTAGATCTAATTTTTAAAGGAACATGAAAGGAACTAGCCTAAGTTCCTTTTGAGGAATGTCTGTTCATTTTTTTGGAAGAGAACTGTAACTTGGTTTAGTTCATTTTCAAGCAAAGTAACTTAACTTTTCAAAGTTCCTTTTTTGGGAGAAGTTGCACAAGACTGAGAATGTTGGAGATGCTTTGGATGGTGGACAACAGGAGGTGGACACAGTGTTGCTGGACTTCCAAAAGTCTGCATGGCAGGTGGCTAATGGAAAAGATTGATGGGTTTGTGCAGGATAAGGGAGCGGTTACATGTATTGGTGATTTTTTGATGAATAGGAGGCAGAATGTAAAGGAGGGGGACAAGGTTTCGAGCTATGTGCCAGTTACTTCCAGTTTACTGCAAGGGTTGGTGTTGGGTCCACTACTTTTCATTATGTTCATAAAAATGATATCAGTTTGGAAATAAAATCTAAAATCAGGTTGTTTGCAGATTATTGCGTGGTATAGAGTAGGGATGACATCGGGTAATAAAATTTGGAACCGGTTCCAGCTCTCATATTACCCGGGTACCCGGATCCTGAAAACGTATTTTTCGATGTGTAGGCTTGATTTTGAAGGTCGTCGCTAGGCCTTGTGAAGGGCGCGAAGACGAGGGACGAATGACATGCATGCCACCTGCTCGAATAGCCCCTTGGAATACGCCTGCAGTAATCACGTCAAGTAAAATAAAGCATTTCGCAATACACAACTGAAGCACGTACATAAAACATGCTATTTCAAGTAAAATAAATTGTAATAGAACAAGTGTTAGCCAGAATGTTCACCAGAATGTTAAACAATGAACAAACAGTAACGAATGCAAGTCGGTTCGCGGCTGTTGTGTTCCCCGCCGGGTCACGTGTTGTGGAAGGGTAGGCTCGCGCCGTACCTGCTGGCTCCATCAAAATTAACCGCAGCAATACTGGCGCGTAAATATAGCCTAGAAACGGACTAAAAAATTACCCGGACCCGAAAAACGGCTCCGGGTAATACTTTGAAGCCGGGTACCCGGGTTACCCGGGTACCCGATGTCATCCCTAGTATAGAGTGACTAGAGGGATGGATAATGTCAGGCAGCTGCAAAAGAATTTGGATGAAATTGAAAGGTGGGTGAAAAATTAACGGAATGGGCCTAAATACAAGTAAATTTAAGATAGGGGGTTCTAATGCAAAATCAGGAGGAAGATTAGGGAGTATGTTTTGATGGGGGCCTCAGTGGAGTCCAGGTAAAACACTATAAGTATTTAGGAGTCATGCTGGTGGAGGACTTTTGGTGGGTGGAACAGGTGCAGCTGGTAGGTAAGAAGCGAAATGGAATTTTGAGTTTTGTGATAAGAAGTCTAAAGGGACCCAGCAAAGAGGTTACTTAAGGCCTATAGGACGGTAGTAAGACCCATGTTGGAGTATGGAGGGGCATGTCTGGGATCCGTATAGGAAGGGTGAGGTTGAGGAGATTGAAAACCTAAAGGGTAGGGCAGCGAGGAGGGTTACGGGGAATGTTAAACGGTGGAGATGGGAGGATGGTAGGGCAGGAAATGTGAGAAGGGTGTATGATAGTGTCACGGGAATGGTGAGTGACTCGATGTGGAAATTTTTGGAGGAAAGGCAAAGGATGGACCTGTTGGGGGACTTTTTTACAATCTCTAGGGGGTTGGGAGGATGGAAGGAAATAAAGGAAAGGTTGGTGAATAAGAGGTATCAATCAAGGAGCGATCCAAATTGGAAATTTCAATAGATTGGGAGGCATACAGATGTGGGTCAATTTTATTTTTTAGATCGGTCTATTAGGGAGTGGAATACCTTGCCTGCAGGGGTGGTCAAACAGCATTGCATGAGAGGTTTTAAGAGGGAGCTAAAGAAGAGGGTGGGAGATTCGTGTGTGGGCATGGGAAGTGTAAAAAAAAAAAATGCAAACACAATAGAAAGAATATCCACTACTAAACATTAATTTAGATTTTTTTCACGAACAATTTTCCACTTTTGTAGATAATATACAGGCTAAATACTATATATCAAACATCCTTATCCAACATTCGTCGGGTCGGGGGGTGACAAGTCACCAGTTTCTCGGGCTATCTTCTAGTACTTGCTAGCCAGGCTCAGCATCTCATCTTCTTCGTTTTCTTCCATAACCGCCGTTTCTAATAATTATCTCCACTTCTTTCTGTCTTCCCAGAGTCTTTCTTCATTAATCCTATCCCATGATTCCCCTCTTTCTTCGACGCTTTGCTTTATTTGGTCTCTCCATCTATCTCTTGGCCGGCGTACTCTTCGTACTCCCCCACATGTACGTTCAAATTCTCTTCTTGGGATTCTGTCTTCCTTCATTCTTTTCATATGTCCATACCACCTAAGTCTTTCTCTTCCTATTTTGTCTTGTAGAGTTTCCACTCCTAATTTGTGTCTTATTGTTTTGCTTCGTTCCTTGTCCAGTTTCGTTACGCCCACCGCACTTCTTAGGAATTTCATCTCTGCTGCTTGTAGTCTGCTCTCGTCCTTTCCTCCTATTCGCTCTCTCAAGGACGAATTATCATGAGGTCATTATTTAACATGGCGGCAACAAGGGATACTTTTGGTTGTCTTTGTTTTCAAACAATTGCAATATCGGCCAATCCGCACAAAGCTAGACGATGCGCGCGCAACCTTAAAACTCCTTGGCTCTAGGGACAAGTTTTCCCGCTAGGAAGCGTATCTCAGCTTTGCGATGGCGAATTGTCCATGTCACTGATGCATATGACAAAATTTGGAGGAAGTACATTTTATAAAATAGCATTTTACATCTGCTTATTTCCTTAGTAGTTTTCGTACACTTTGGTAGAACTTGTCTGCAAGTATGATTCTCCTTGATATTTCTGCTGTTATTTTGACGTCCTTTGTCATCATACTTCCCAGGTATTTGAATTCTTCTGCAATCGACAGCTCTTCTCCACGTAGTGTTACCTTTTTCTGGTTTGGTTTACTTTTCTTGGTTACAATTACCATTTCATTCTTTTCACTACTTATTTTCATGCTAAATTCCTGTGTTTCCTCATTCCACTTATCTATCTATACATTTCTGGACTTCTTGAATAGAATCTCCCCATCTCACTGTATCGTCTGCAAATATCATTGTCTTTGACATTTTTCAGTTGGTTCTACTTTTCGAAGTATGGCAGCCATAACAATGGCAAACAGTGTAGGAGACATCACACTACCTTGTCGTAGTCCACTGTTTATTTCAAACCAGGTCGTTCTACCCAGTGGTGTTTGTATGCAGCTCTTGCTTATGGCATATGTACTTTGTATTCTTGACACTAGGCACCTGCAGCTTTTAGGCATTCCCAGACTTTTGCTCTTGGGACACTGTCATATGCCTTTTCAAAGTCCAAGAAGACATGTACATTTCTTCTTCCCATTCCCACTTTTTTCCCATTATTTGTCTGAGTGCAAATATGAGGTCAATGGTTGAGCGACCAGCCCTAAACCCGTATTGTTCCTCTCTCATATTTGGCTCAACTTGTTGACGTAGTCTACGATCTAGTATTTTATCGTATATTTTTGCACACTGGCTCATCAGGGTTAATTAATAAAAACTAAAATTACAATTTTTTTTCTCCACAAATTTTTGTCTCTGTAAATTATAAATGGCTTTGATTACCCTCAAATATGTCCCCCCTGGCGCCAATATAATACAAAACCCATCGCAACAGAATCTTTGTCAGCCAAAAGAGAGCCGTCCGCTCATGGTGTAATGTCAGACAGCGACACTTTCTCCAACCTCCATATATTTAACTGTATCATCCATATTTAATATTTATCCTAGAGACTGCCTGCTTTGTCAAAAAATACCCTGAACACTTTACTTCAAATTCCAAAATCCACAAACACTTTACCAGACAAGTAAACAATATCCACTATTTTTGTTAGAAGTCCGATCTATGCTGCCACCCAAGGAATAAACTGCCAACCCACCTCAAAGAGATTTAAAGAACTTTAATAACTTTAAGTTCAATTTTAATTCATTATTATTTTATTTATTTTATTTTATTCATGCATTAACTTCAATTCATATCACCAACTAGACCTATGAGACTTAGGTTGGAATTCATAGTTGGCCCCTACACCTAGGGGCGCCCATTGTTACCAAGGTAACAATTGTTTGCATGTTATTTCCCATAAACAAAACAAATCCATAGCAACAATGGGTGCCCCTAGGTGTAGGGGCCGACTATGAATTCCAACCTTAGATTAGTTTAGTTTACTAGCCTATAAAGTAATAGGCTGTGGTCTTTGTGGACATGTATTGTAATACATATATCATAATATGCAATGTATGTAATACTGTATGTAAGCCATCCAATGATGACAAAAATAAACAATAAACAATAGGTCTACAATACAATACAACAGCTTGTTACATAAAGTTAGAATAACCTAGGTAAATATAAATAGAAAGTACTGTTTATTAAGTCCTGTTAATGTATGCTTTTGTATCTAAACACTAAACAGTAAACTCTCCTAGATATGTCTAGGCATTTTAAAAAATGCATTAATTCTCCCTGTCCACTGAATACTGATGCCAGGTTGAAAGTGGTGGGTAGGCCCCTACTACTTGTGAGCAGGTGTTGACTTTGTTGAGTGTTCACCGAGGTGGAACGAGCATGCCTAGTTGTAGTTGCATGGAGGGGGGGTTTTAGTATGTCATGGGAGTTATTGATTTGTTTTGGTTGTGGCAGCATGAATCATATTTATAGGGGCCCCGTAACCAGGACGTGACAACCCATGCCACACTAGGTTTAGGCTACTACTACTTCTACTACTTCTTGTCTAGTATTGTACAGTAACACCTAAAGTAAAGACCATCACCAGAGACAGGAGTTTATGGTTTAAACGATAAACGCGATTTTCTTAGAAAATGTTTTTTAACTACAGATGTGGACGTTTTAGGTACTTGTGGTGCTGAAAATGACATTTTTTTTCGCGCGAATTTCCGCGATTTTTAAGTATAGCCGCGATTTGAGCGATTCTACCCATTATTCACGAATAACGTTGGAATCAAATAAATTAATGACAAATTTGCGATTTACCGTCCAATTTTTACGTTTTTGTGTCAACAGTCACGTCACGGAACTGTAGTGTGAGTAGGCCTACAATAAGTGTTCACTGTTTTACATAGGCATACTCAGTGATTCATTGATTAATTAATGTGTTTATAGTTGTGCTATGAACCTAATAAATGTAGCTTGATACATATTTGTGTCTAATTTTTAGCCTATGCATTTTCCATGGTCCCGAAGTAGCTAAAAATACTAAAACAATTAACACCGCTATAAAAACGATTTTTTCCAAAATATTCAACACCAATTCACCACCTTTTTAAATCTTAAAAACGAAATATTCAAACAATTTTCACCATAAACTCCTGCCTCTGACCATCACATAGAAATATATATCTAGTGTGGAATGCAATGTTCACATCTTTCAGAGGCCTTTATTTTATATTATCATTTCAGTAGACTAGCCGTAGTATAAACTATAATAGTCATATTTAAATATATTAAAAGAAAACAGTACCACAATGCCACTGTATACTTGATTAGTTATAGTAGAAATTAGCCTGATTTGATTTCTTTGCAAGTTTTATTACCATTGCAGTTGCAGAGCCTCATCAATAAATAACATAAAAGTTTAGTTCCCTCCCATCATGTTACAGTTGCGCTTTCAAAAAGTTATTTAGTTGGAAAGTCATGCTGTACTCCCCCTACCTGTCACACTGACACCTACCCTGTTTGAGAGCTCTTGTTGTCACTTGGGGTGTGCACCCTCTCAGACCAGCGACAACAAAGCCCCTCCTGACACCGCGTGTCTTGAAGGGGAGGTAGAACATGCCATAGATCATTATTTTATAGTAAGGGTGCTTTCACCCATGACCAGATCAATTTAGCTAAAATCTTCAACGTGAATCAGTTCATTACGAGATTATTGTATGCTTGAATGCATTAGGTCTAGGTGCATGTGATGGGCTCTAGTATGAGACATTTGCCACACCAGTGACACTAAACACTTGTGCACATCCTTCCAATGGAAAGTTATTCTTTCTTCTGGCTTGCATATAATATGATATTCTTACCAGTTTGTACTATAAAGACATATATAAATGAATAAAATAGCCTACATAAAATAAATATATAAGTACATGATATTTTTGTTATTAGGCATACATGTAGGCCTATATCAATTTTAAATATTTATGCAAAATTGTCTATTAAAAATTCCAACATAAATCATTTGAATGGTTAGTAATTATTGTATGAGGGAGGAGGGTCTTGGTTTGTATGATTTTTAACAATTGAAATGAATTAATTACGGTAATAAGCATTAAAAACCTACTTTTAAATACAGTATTTAAATAGAATACCACAAGGATAGTTAATTCACAACCATCACAGTAGATCTACTTGCATTTAGTTTCGGACGCCTTGTACGTTATTTTTACCAAAAATCACTTGTGAGTGATGAGATTTTGTAATATACAACATTTGTTCTTGCATACAGTAATAATTGGGAGCTCATATTATATTATCCTTCAATTTTGTGGTCATCATTGTAGCCTATCATTTGAGTTCATTTATTTTCCATTTCCTGTTTATTTCATTGTCATACGATGCTAATAATTACAAGGTGCAGTAGACCTACTGCTATTAAGCTCTAGTATTGATTTTATAATTACATACACTATACAGTACATAGACAGCACTGGAAGAAAAACACTGGTTTTAATTGGAATGATTTGATAACAATCAAAGTCTTTGATGCCACGTTGCCGTGCCAGAGCTACGTGCAAGGAACTCGACCAGGAACGCTATTGATTTCTTGCTGATAGTTGTGAAACATAAAATAGACCTCATGCATATTTTCATAGAACATGGTGGCTGTTCCAAGAACTCGATTTATTACATACATAACATCAGTGAATTAACGGTGCAGTTTCCTCTGGATGTGGCATTCTCTAATGAAGTTGATTTAATCTGTCATGAAAATGGTAGATACTAGTGTTTGATATGTTGGTCTATGTTTGATGTGGTTATTGATAAAATGCTAGCTCTAGGGGTTACCTGTGGAGCAGCTTACACGGGGGGTCGGACTCTCTCAGCTTAGTTGACAAACTGCCCTCGCTCGGGCATGACAAGTAGGCCAAGCACCAAGCGTGCATACTGCACAATGTGCATGCTCGCTAGTAGTTATTGTCCAGCCACTTTAATTGAGGTATGTATGTACATAATGTCTCATATTAACTATCTGTCTAATACAGAATTGTTATTACTCTCAAGGTGCAATATAGCAAGATCTACCTCACTTATGATACCAAACAAGGTCAAGTAATACTTACTGGATCATTAATCAGTAGGGCTACCAGTACACAAAATGTGGACTATTCTAATATTTAATAATAGTATGCCTAGTGTTATTTTGAATTTTAGTTTCAAAGTTTATATTGTACTATATTGTACTCTAGCCCATGAACTGCAAACAGGGTTGTGGGCACAAGAATATTATTGTCATGGTACTTCCGTGACATAAGAAGTGGGCAGTGTATCGATGGAGATTGTAAATCCACCAAGTACTTTATAATTTTTCATTTTGTCCCAATTCAAATCTCTACTGTTAGCTAGTAGGCCTGCAAGGTAGGCCTACATTATCATACTCATTCATTACCTAGGCTATTGTAAATGTATCGCTTGACTGTTGTGAACAACAGTCTAAGGTAATACTGGGATATCACGGATTTTTGTTTGTATTCCTTCTTCAAGACCAAATATGTTATTAATGAAGTTTTAATGTAAAGTATTAATTTCTTAATCATTTTAATAATGTTTCAATATTGTTATTCATTCATTGTAAAGACTGTTAAATGTTCGTGGAAGTATTCTTGAAGAAGGAAGTACAAAGAAGAATCCGTGATATCCCTTTTTTACCCAGTGTAAGATGGTTGTGGCTGTGGCCAATGGACAGTACGACAAAAACATTCAATGAGTGATGCGTAAGGGTATGGTACTAAGAGGCTACTAATATTTATTAACAGAAGGCATCTACAGTTATCATGTAACATAGCGTAGCCGTAGATATATCCCCCAGATCATAAAAGCAAAGCATATAAGCAAGTTGTAATAAATTGATGTTTCATTACTGTTTTCAGATATCTACATTGTATTGACCCAGACAACAAAATTAAGCCTCCTAGATGACAACAGATATGAAGCGCTACACATCACTCAAAAGTAACTGTAAGTCAAAATTAACCTTTCCACACACTGTTCAACTAATATGAGGTCCACCTAAGTTAGGGTGACCAGACATCCCGGTTTTCCCAGAACAGTCCTTGTTTTCAGGCACCTGTCCCAGTGTCCCAAGAGACACCACCCGAGACGGGTAATTGTCCTGGTTTTCCCTTCAAGGATGTTTTTATTAAATTTATCGTCATCATTCAGATTTATTTATTTATTTATTTATTTGTATTGTCTCACTACTACACCAGATCAACATTTTTCTCAATTACTAAATAGATATTGTGTGAGTATGTGTAGGCCTATGACAGTATAATTATGATTATGAAAAAAACTAATATGTAAATAAAAGCGTATTGATTTTGAATAGGAACAGTAGGCCTAGTGTGTGTATAGGCCTACTGGATATTGTTTCAATAGTGTCAACTCCCCCCCTACCCAAAATTCTTTATACATTAGGTCGTAGGCACTACAGTATATTACTAATTTGGCGATGGTCCTTAGTTCCCAATGTTGGTGTGAGAAGGTATTTAAAATAGTTAGGTCTGTAGCTATTCTGTAGGTATTCTTCTGTAGCTAGAAATCATGCTAGTGAGCACAATGTCTAAATTTAGCAATCTCTTACTTTGTTCAGTTTCTATAGAAAAAGCATGACAGTTTCCCTTATTTTATTGCGAAAAGACCCAGTCCTGTGACTTTCAATCCTGGTTCACAAAGTCTGTTGAAGTAAAAATAAAATACCAACTAGGGAAGGATAACCTGTGCAGGTTTTCTGCTTCGAGCAATGTGGAGGGAGATTTGCCAGAGCTCCTTCCCATTAAAAGAGAATCATACTACTTCTAGGCAATCACGAAATCTGCGATGAAAAGTAATTCCAACGAAATGGAACGTGGCTGCCATCGGTAGACTGTAAATGTGACGGTGTCCCCATACAATATGCATCGCGAACACCTGCTCACAATATGCTCCGGAAATTGACTGACCTTTTCAAGGAACACAAACCAAAGTTGATTGACACATTCATTATTCACCACCACTTTGTTGTGGCCGTCAACTTGTGACTCATGGCATGATTATTTGAAACCCTTCTTTTGTTTAAGTTGTCAATGTTTTTTGTGGGTAGTATACTGTAATGTAATGGCAGTTGAATAAAATGAGCCACGACGCAATCCACTCTAGCCAACACAAGGTCAAAAGTCCCGTTCTTACTCGTTATGATTATTATTTTCTTATTATCTGTTTTTAGTAAGTAATATTATACATAGTTGATAATAAAAATGTAAGTAGGCTACAATTGAAAGAAACTGTGATTTTATCACGATTTTTCAGAAATTTACAGTGTATCCTATATTTTGATTTCTGCATCATCTATGAGTATGGCTATGAGTATGTATACTGTACGCCTACTTCCCGTATTTGTTTGCTGAGCACTTCATATAATATTTCTCTCTCGTGTTTCAGTGTTCTCGTCACACTCTTCCAGCATCGTCAGCCAGAACATCGTATACATGCAGATGTCCCACCACTATCGCCGCCTGCTCAACGCCAAGAGCAACGTTGACTCGTCGCAGCCTCGCTCGTTTAGAGCGACGCAAGACCGGGCGCGACGTCCGCGCCGCATCGTGAGCGTCGATACCTCGCAGGACAGCTTCGTCGAGGAACCGTCGCCCTCGGACATGGAACTGGTGGACAAGATCGTGTACGACAACAAGCACAGGCCCGACGTGATTTATAGGTACGTCGTTGTTGCAGATTTCAACTAAGAATTACTTTGGGCCTAGAGGTGGCATGGACCGTTTAATGAAATATCGATCTTTGATTGGTTATCGCTAGGGATGTCAAACGATTAAATTATTATAATCGATAATCGAATTCACTTTACCTCCATAATCGATTATTAATCGATTTTAATCGTTTTGTAAAATGTCGGTATAGTAGCAAGTTTCTTTCAAATTTCGGTCTTGTTTCGGTTAGTGTGAATCGCCCGCGCAAGCCACAAGTTCGCACGGAGTGTGTGGCAGACTACGGCATGTGGGTTGAAATACTCATTCGACTTCTTTTCGACTATAGATATATTTTACGCCGCGGAGTTTTTTTGTTTTGTTCTGTCCAAGATTTCGACGATAATGACGATAATTTCTGTCCTAGTTAGACCTGAAGGGCTATAGTTATTCACTTTCCGTTTTTTTTGTACCAATAATGTAATTAAGTATGCTGAATATGCGTCGCAATATTATTTTCATGTGCAGCGTAATTAAAATTTACGTGATGTGAACTAAAAATCGTAGCGACTTTTCTAACCTTACTTCTCTTGTAATTTGTGAACAAACATAACTCGTATTTTTATAGATCGTAGGCGTCGAATGCTGGGTCTAGGATAGGCGACTAGACCCAGCTATTCAAAATATGACTGGAAATTTGGCTCAAATTATGACGCAAAGCTATGCTGTTGCTGTTCCTCGGCCTAGGCCACGGTCTACTATTAGTGTATCAGGTCTTGCAACGCCCTATGCCCGCCTGTGTCTTTACTCTTTTGTGAAGCCATTAGTGTTGGCAGTTCCCGAGATACCCGACTAAGAGCGCTAATCGTAAGTGGCCCGAATCGTAGATCAGACAAGTCACTACTTTACCAATCTTCACGGGAGTGGGCCGAATGCCGCTTGGCATGTCCGTAGCGGGAAATGAAGGCGTAGGCGTAGGCCTAGCCTAGCCAAACAGTTTTGGGGTTTTATGAATGTAATTGCATAATAACATGTTGTTTTTAGGTATATAATAGTGGCTTTACTACTGTGCAGGTATTTTATGTTGATATACTGGCATATTTGAGAAAGGGTCAATCAGATCTCAGATCTGATGTATAATACCTCAAAATCAAGCATTTGTGTGGCATCAAGCATTTAATTGTTTGTGATAAAAAAAGTAGGTAATACTAGGCCCACAATTACGATACAATTCTCTATAATTTAAATTTGTATTTACACTTGGGTGAATATGGTAGGCCTAGACTAGCATACCCTAGGCCCACATTGATTGGAATCAAAATGGATACCTAGGTAGACAGACCCCTATGCCTAGGAAAGGGTGTTCAGAAAAATGCTTTCGTTGGGAACCAGTACGCCGCCTAGGCTTTAAGCACTATTCTGAAACGCAGTAGCCTAGGTTTTGTTTTAGGAGTAAGTCCTAGTAGGGCATGTAAAATCACAGCAAAATCCAAACATGCACTGGATGAATAGGCCTAGGCCCCTATATTATTTATAATTTTATTATTTTGACAGCTGATTGTTTGTCCATCAGTTCAATTCATCTGTTCCATTGTTGTAGTGCGGATGTGACGTCAGTTGCGGCGCACTCTATCGTAGTCTTTGCGCACCAAACCGGGCCACTGCACGCTAACGCAATCTGTGTGGTGACGGCGGAACTGCAAACACTTCGAGCTTCAGCTTTTTCGCCTCGTTGCAAGACCTGATAATAGTAGACCGTGGCCTAGGCCTACTGTAAATGAAACTGTACCATATTAAACTATTACTTTTTTTGTGCTGTCAGAAATGATGGGTCTTCTTCTTCTTCTTAGCGCAAAAGCGATGCTAGCGCTCGCGCTCGAATAGGCGGCGGATCTTGAGAACTAAATTTAAAAAAGCGCGAAAATTTAAAATCGATTTTTTTAAAAAATCGATTAATCATTTTCAATTAATAATCGATTAATCGAATCGATTTAATCGTAATCGTTGACATCCCTAGTTATCACTCACTTGTCGATTGTGTTCGTAGCCTACAAAGTTGGTTTAGTCGCTTTAAATTAAAGTCCCCTACTGGAAATCAGTTTCGTTAGGTACTGAGTGGGGGACTCTAAATGTGAATTTATTTTAATAGCTGAAACGTTTAAACTGTGAAATTTAACGCGTTTAAACGCCAGTATTGCAAGTATGGTAGTGAAGGTTAACAACAATAAAAATTGTTTCGAGGCTCATTCTTTCTTAAATATGTCCATCCCGTCCTAAAAAGAGGGTAATAATGATTGCTGCTTGAATACCAATGAATTTATTGGGGAGGAGGACTGGGATTATTGGATATAATTTTGTGAGCTTTTGTGCTGACACAATAAAGTCAATACAACGTTTCCCGGAAATAAGACAATTTGACGTTTAACTTTCCAATAAAATCCTTAAACGTTTAATTATCCCAGCCCAGCCCTATTCGGGCCTAAAAATTAGAATCCTGTTTTTGTAGAGGACCATGATCACTGCAACATGGCTTAAATTAAAATAAACATAAACCTACACAGTTGCGTAAACGCGTTTTTCACACGAAACAACCTAGAAACTAGAATGCACTATTTCTCGCTAGGAATTTAACCTACAAGGTAATGCCTAGGCCTGTGCCAATACAGTATCTAATTCTGTCTTTACAGTGAATTTATATGTATCGGCCTAGTAATACAGCAGTCCTAATGATACAATAGGCCTAGGCTATAGTTGTGGACGTTATATTTCTCTATTGCAGGTGTCACTAGACCGCCGCGCCACCAGAGGTTTTCGAATAATAAAGACTCTTAAATGAAAAGTGAATAGTACGTTGTTTATTGGTAT
Source organism: Isoperla grammatica (assembly GCA_945910005.1). Classification (NCBI taxonomy): domain Eukaryota; kingdom Metazoa; phylum Arthropoda; class Insecta; order Plecoptera; family Perlodidae; genus Isoperla; species Isoperla grammatica. The sequence goes on from OX246738.1 coordinate 91,498,110, forward strand.
TTTCCACTCATTATAATGGAATATAATTATTGAATGTAGTTGGAGCACAATATCATGCGTAAACACTAAACAGTTATTATTAAACATGCTTAATATTATGGCTGATTTCTTTTCCCCAGTAAAACGGTTACTTAAACCATATCAGGACCACAGAAATGGATTAAGGCGGAAGTGGGCACCAAAACAGTTATAGGCACATAATCGCAATAGGGAATATTCCTGTTAATTTGTTTCGTCGTTACCTAATTAATGACGATGTTATGAAGTCAAAAATATTTCATTTTCCCATTTTCGTAAATATTTTCAGTCAAAAAAGTAAGCTGAAAATTTCACAGATAATTATGGCGGGAAAAACAGGTCATGACGTCAGAACTGACTTATATGAATCAGCCTATCACGCCAAGATAATCAAAGATCGTATTTATGCCGAATATCTCACAAAATGAGTGTATTTAATATTTATACTTATTCGGTTCCAAAATGAATAATAATTGTGTCCAGCAATTAATTTACACCACTAGTATGATTATTTGTAATAATGTAACATTATTTCAGTGTTTGATAGTAATTTTGTGCAGCGATCGGACAACAATGAATACGTTGTTTTTTCGATAATTGTGTAGTGTTGCAAGAGGTTGATTGGCAAATTCATTCATAAACGGTGATGTTTAGTCAGTTATGACGTAACCATCTGTTTCACAATAAAATTCCGGGAAAGGCAACATGTCAAACTTTGTAACGTTATAAAAATCTAACTGTGACATTTTGAAATGGGAAAAGTATGTTGCGGTATTTGTAGATACGGACCTATCTATTTCATATGATCGAACCAATATCAGGAAATGTAGAATATTCCCTATTGAATGAATGGTTCAAAATCAGACAAAAACCATTTCAGGACCCAGGAAAAAAGTTACAGATTAGGGGCCTGCGCCTGGCCTGCATGTCACTCGTCTCTGTACTACATACATTTTCCAATGCCTGAAAATGACCTTTAAGTTAAATGTAGGCCCTATCACACATCGAAATTAAAGTTTTATACTATGGGTACCATGAGAGCTTGAACCGGTTCCGAATTTTACTACCCGATGTCATCCCTATTTACTAGGTACATTGAAGGTAGTTTAAAATTTAATGCGAGCAATGTGAGATTTCAAACAAAATATATGGCAAGAAAAGAATATGTCTTCTTTCAACTTAATTACATGATAGTTGCATTCACTTGTTATAGAGACCATCTGGCTGGGACAAGAAACCATAATCATCGCTACCCCTCTGCGCCACCTCGCCATGACTGTACTGAATCACGCAGGATCACTGAGCAACCAAAACCAACTCAAAGAGGCCCACGGAGTTGCACTCGTAGAATTGCCAACAAACCGGTAAGCATTCACTAATCTCTTAGACCTGGTTTACATTACTGCAGTTGAACGCGGGTTGATTTTACTGCGGTAACCCACTTACGTTTACATTAATTTCATTTTACTGTCGTTATCACGTAGTTTTCAACCTTCACACGCGGAGCGCTGTACACTAAACGCCTTCTTGACATATTTAACATGGTTAGTAGGCAGTGGATAATAGTAAATAACAACAGCTGGGAACCCGATGTCAACATAACCTTCAATTCACCTCTCACCGCATCGAGCCGCGATCATGAATATAAATGCATTAATTAGTTCTTTAGTTACTTTAACTGTGAAGTGGTATGTAGAAAGACAGCAATTTTTTGATAAACTACGTAAAATGCTACGGGCAAGAGTACTGTCATCCACCTACTGAATATGCGCAGAGCAAGGATTGGGCCACCAAGAAGACTTCGTAGGTCTTGGAAATTTGTGCGAAACCAATTTACCTTTAAATTTTACCTGGATTTCAGGTTGTCCATAAATTTTTATCAGTAGCAAAGTCTCGCTATCCGTGAATGCAGCCATGTTTTTAGGTTATGTTTGACATGTGGTTTGGCGCCGTTGTGAAATGACGTCACGATAATAACGGAAGTCGACCGTCGTCTGTTTACACTTTCCGGATCATGGCCAGTTACGCGAGTAACTCCGAGTTCCAACTCGAGTAGAAAGTTAACCTACGGTAACTACCGTCAAATGGGGTGACTTTGATACATTTTCAGAATTTAATTGATCATTTTTGCAATACACTTGAGTAAACAATCCCAATTAAATGGCTATATGATGCAGTTTACTTACCAGTATCAAATGCAAAAAAAAAAAAATTAATAATTTAATAATCCATCATAAATAAAGCACTCTTAAGTGCCTATCAAACTCATACCCCCATGTGGGGTGACTTTGATACCCCATTTTTTGTTTACAGAGTGAAACGGGCATGTGTTTTGGAGCCAATTGCAGTCAGAATTTTCTAAATCTATTTACTACTTTGTCTGGGAAAGTGGAAAAGGTGCCTCGGAAGTTGGGGGGTGACTTTGATAAGCATGTACTTCTTCCGAGTAAGGACCCACGGCATTTCACTGTTATGTTAGAAACAAGTGTAGACTTATGAACAAAATACGGTGTACGCGAGGTCCAAAAACCGTACGTACTCCCAGCTGCCCAACAAACAAGCTCCATTATTCTTTTTAAGTCATCGGAACACAAGCAACTGGTGTTAAAATGTAGAACCATACCAAAATTGTAATAGTACCGTGGGCCATTACATGGAAAATTTACTATGCAAGTTTACAAATTAGTACTAACAAATTATGAAGAGCTCTACTTCTCTTTAATATCAATTTGGAAATCAAACACGTGATATACATGGTCCCTTTTATCTACTATCTTTGGGTTGGGGAGGATTGCCAAAATATCCCCTTTTTCAACGGTTGAAATATCAGCCTCTACAACCATAAATGATTTGTTTGATGAATCTGCTGATTTCATACCCATCAAGACATACTCTTCTTTTGAGGATTCTTGAACTATGCATACATAACGGAATGATGTTGCATTGCGCCGTCCTGATAGGAACTTGACCAGTACATATTTTCCGACGTCAATAACGTCGACAGAAGCAGGATCAATGTAGTTCGTCTCCTCTTCGTCTGAATTTGGCTCTTCCTGCGGCTCGATTTCTTCTCCATCAGAATCAAACAAGGCTGGGACCTCAGGCTCACTGTCACTTGTTGAATCAAAGGCATTGACACTCTTGCCAGGCTCAACGGCAACACGGGTTTTTTTCCGCACACTTGTCGCCTTGCCAACACCATATCGTTTTTCTTTTAAAAACGTTGTTAATGATTCATTAACATTCTCTTGCACTTCTTCAATTGACGCCGTTGACGGCAAGCGTTTTAGAACTCGTGTCGAGTCAAATGGAAATATACCACTTGCCTCAAACCCACTTTTAACATTTCTTTCGATACCATTAGATTCGTTATCAGGTCCTTCAACGATGTCCATCTTCTCCAAAACCTTCCTGAGAAGAGAGGGGAATGTTTCTTTAGGAACAGCACCTGCTTTGGAATTTTGCACTTTCCATTCTGTTAGCACTATTCTCCAGGCTGTTTTCATTGGCCGGAAAAATGATACATCGAGTGGCTGGCAAATGTGAGTCGAGTTGCTCGGCAGGCAAACAAAAGCAATGTCATGCGCATTGCACAGCGTTAAGACTTCATCAGTGAAGTGCGATGCAAGATTGTCACCTATCACAACCTTACGCCCTGGTAAACGAACTGTGTGAGGCAAAAATGCTTCCTTAAACCAGTCAGTGAAGCAGGCTGCCTCCATCCAGCCATGACTAGTACTATTGTAGCGGCTACCTCTTGCACAACATTTTTCGCTACAACAAGGCTTTCCCTTGGGACCCCTTTCAATCCACGTATCCCACATATGCTTACTGCGGTAAACAACATACGGAGGTAACAGCACCCCTGATGCTGAACCACACACCATAATGGAAGTTGCTGATTTAGAGTGATTCATCACTTTTTCTGGGTATTTAACTCCCCGTCTGTAAAGTCCCTTGACTTTTCCCGGGTCGTCCGACAGGTTCGACTCGTCGTAGTTAAAGATATTTTCAGGAGGAACACCATGAATAGTGACTCCCAAATTGTCAAAATACGTTTTTAAGGTGGCGTCAGAAACCTTTGCCCTTGCCCTTGTTATATTACTGGACAGCCTCTGGCATAGCTCAGACTTGTGACGGCGTAACATACTGTAAGCCCAATCAACGCCTGGTAAATTGTTTTTGAACTGCGGTACGTTTCGCTTATTACTGTTTAAATAGAATTGTGTAAACATTTGTAGGTCTAATATTGTCAGAGGATAACCCCAATCAGCACATGTCGTCACGCCTCGAATTAACGCCAGCTCTTCTACTTCACTGAAAATAGTTTGCCCACCACTTTTTTTTTGATGATTTTCTTTAACCCTATTATGTAATGTTCCAAAGGGAATTTTATAGTGCTTGGAAGCTTTTAACATTGACATTTCCCCAGATTTGATTCTATCAATTGCTTCTTCCAAAGTTTCAATTGAGTAGTCCTTGTAGGTACGAGCACCTGGTTTCCGAACATACTTTCTGGGCATTTTGCGAGGCCTAAAACAAAAATAAATTACCTATTTAAGCTCTTAACATTTATGTATAGTACAAATATATCAGTAATCATTAGCTAAACATTAGATACTTTGTGAATTTTGATTTTAATTGGTTTTAATTGCATCTAATGTGATCAAATCCCTTTCGGGGGTGAAATTGATAGGTATCAATCTCCCCCCAGAAGATGCTATCAAAGTGACCCCAGGCATTGAGCATTTTCCCGCCTTTTTTGTAACAACATAACCTCACATATGATCAAGCAAATTTGCTTGTACAACTACAAAGTTTCTAAATTGAATCCGTCTTTGCCTCAGATACCATTTGAACACCTACATTTAAAGACATTTTTGCAGCAATTATATTTAAGGTTTGTGAAGTATTTAATATAATAATTGAATGTACTTACCAAAGTGAATCTTTAACTCCAAACAAAGATGGTTTCAGCAAGGATTCTTATCAGTGATGACAATCTTGCAAAGAACATCACTTTTTGACACTGCTTTGGGTGGGAAATACGAATTATAACAAAATATTGACTATTATCAATCTCACCCCTCAAAAAGCAAAGTCACCCCATTTGACGGTACTTAATTGCGTTTACACGGGAAAATTACCAGCGTTATTGACCAACTCGCGTTAAAATGCGAGTAATGTAAACCAGGTCTTAGGAATTGTTCTAGGTAGATTGAATAAGTCAAATTTCTAAACTTTCAAAAGTAGCTTATAACTATTAGTTTTGAACAATTTTTGCTCATCGCTATACAAGCACACAATATGAGGACGCAATTTCTTTGGCTGGTCAAAATTATATTCCTTGATCCATTCATTTAATCATTTCCTGCCTAGATGTCAGACTTTGTATGGGAAACTCATTGTTCCACATTAGTTGGCCTGCTCAGATCCTTTGATTCCTTGTAGTGTGGGCATGGACTTGCAATTTTACTATTATGAGTCCATGCTGTGAGTACCTGTACCTACTACCATGTTGCATATGTTACCTGCCATTACTCGCACCAATGATATGGGACTTGTAGGTTTTGTAGAGGCAATTTTGACCAATGTGGGGCTGGGAATCAAGTTTCCAGGACACACACAAAAAAACAACAATAAATTTAACGAAAGAATCATTATAACGAAAAAAGTAAGGTACCTTCGAGTTCGTTATAATTACATTTTACTATATTTATTCATTAATAAATAATGCATTGTTCAGATGGAGAAAGTGAGATATATTTGTCAGTATAGAGGTATCTCAAAATGACTTCTTTGTGACTCGACTACAATTAACTGATTAATTAGTGATTAAGTAGTTTTTTTTTGGGGGGGGGGGGGGGTGGAATTCTGTATTTTAAACTTTTATATTTCAAAGTTGGTATTTTGAGGTCCCCTGAATTTGGAATTAACGAGGGACTACTGTAATATAATCTCATGATTTTTGTTTTTAGTCTTCAATGTGCATTTTCTACTCTCAAATTCATCATTTTACACCTAAGGTAAGCTGTTGGATCCTATCCCTACGTTATATTATGCTCTAATTCAATTCGTTATGCATTTCAGCCGCCGTCCGACCTAATAGACCGACACTGTGATGACTTTGAGTGTCCCAATCGATACAAGCCCCGCATTCTCAAGTCGACAGCCCAGTCTCGCGTACGTGATCTCAAAGTGTATCACCCTCCACGCAGAAAACCCAAGCTGGAGAAAACAGACAACTGGGATACGCCTATACATACGGAAGTGGAGCAGCAGGTAGGCGCTATCCCTCCATTCATCCGACAGTCACTTCTTCTCTTTGTTCGCCTCAGAGTTTGTGACGTACAGTGATATGTCTTCAATATTGATGTCAGTGGTATTTTACTGACATTGTACGTAGGTATCACAATATTGTTTCAAGCTAAAGTTGGCACTTTAGTCTAATGGATGGATTGATGGGTGGTGAGTGAATTGAATGCATGTGTGTAGGCCTATGATTGTCGATATGTAGGGGTTGTTGGGGTTTGGTGAGGGGTAAAGGAGCCATTTGTAAACATGCATTTAGGTACAGTGAAATCATCTAAATACCGTATTTACCCAAATAGAAGACGACCTCAAATTTAAGACGACCCCTATTTTTAAGAATTTTAAACTGGAGAAAATCATATTCCTGTATATATAGATGTACCGTATTTACCTGAATCTAAGACTATAATTATTTCCATTTTGTATAGACCTACGTACTTAAAATATTGGAGGTCGTCTTAAACTCGTGTATTAAGTAGGGATGTCATGGACCCGGGTTACCCGGATCCAGAAATTACCCGAATCCAGTTTTAAGATCCGAATCTTAATCGGGTAGTAATATTTGTAAAAAAAAAAAAAAACGCAACGATGTTTTTGCGACTACTTTCCTTGAAGCTACAGTGAATTCCTGCTTGTGGGCGTGGCCACCTGGTCGCTGGTTAGTACGCGCTGTCATTACTGTGGGCGAGTTCTGTGATACCATATACACTCCCCTCCCCCATCCCCCTCTCACCTTTCCCGCGCGCAGCCGCCGCACAGAGCCCAACCCACACAGCGGCCGGCAGCTGACACGGGCAGAGAACGGCCTTCAACCGTATGGTTTCGGGGGGGTGTAACTAAGATAAGATAACATAATTTAGGCTTTTAGGATTCGGGTAACCCGGTTCCTGGAAGGTCTGGAACCGGATCCAAATTTTCCTACCCTATGACATCCCTAGTATTAAGATTATGAGTATGGATATGATTTTCTCTAGTTTAAAATTCTTGAAAATAGGGGGTCGTCTTAAATTCGTGGTCACCTTCTATTCGGGTAAATACGGTGTGTATATAACTGTTGTCGTGGCTCATCACCTGAATCTATTCCAGCGTGGAGAGGAGCACGTTACGGAAGCTGACGAGTGGCTTCAGAGCCAGACTGTGCAGAAAGACGTTGGACCTCGGAGACCTCTCTGTGCACAGTGCCAGCGTGAAATCACTCTCGAGCAACCTAGCAGCAAGGTAAGCACAAGTGAATCAAGTATGTTTCCTTGAAGGCTCAACATTCCTGATTAAAATGTCGGGCAATTCGTACAGTAGAGTCTCTCTTATCCGAGGTAATTGGGACCGGCGGCGGCCCGCATCAATAGGGTTGTCACTTTTTATCACTGTATATGGGATAACAAATCGTCGCGGGAACTCGGTTCCATGCATGGCCGGTTGCATGTTTCTATGCAAGTCAGATGGTAATGATTTTTCAAGCACGTGTGTATCGTTCTACATAGATTTAGTATTATTTAATTATAACACAGTCATGATTTGTGTTGCAAAAAGCAGACATCCTTCCTTGAACCATAGTACTTGCTCGAACACAGATCATCTGTACAGAATTTAAATTATTACAAGTTAAAACACTGGATGTAAGGTTTCAGCTTGCCAGGTGTGCTGCCTTTCTAGAGAGTGAGATACGGGCTTAAACGCCGATGGTCGCTCTTCTTCTCCTCATGAGTATCATTCCTACATTTATTTATTTATTTATTTCACCGTACGATTTGTACATAATTCAAATATTGCTATAAACTATACAAAATAACTATACATACAAAATAAAATATACATACAAATCTATAAAACTACAAAAAACATTAAGAAATAACAATAAGGATCCCACACAGCACGCGACGATCCATAAACATTGGAACAATATCATGTTCTGACATTCTAAATATTTGTACAATATAGGGCGACGTTTATACTACCTTGTATAGATATTCATATGTCCTAACATTGAATAGAAATTTAATAAGTACACAATATCACATAATGATCATGTGGGCAGATTTACAATATTGTTAGTATGTTTACACAATATCGTAGTTTTGGATTTATCAAAATTAAACTTTCTTTTAATATTCATACAATATTGTAAAATTGTGGTGGGGTCCCTCCCCCCCCCCCCCCCTTCCCGAAATACCGTTCTTTAGAATCCACTGAATAATGGTCCGTCTCTATCTTTTGGCGCCGCGGCCGCGCAGTGACCAATCCTAAAGCCGGGGTTTCAGTTGTGGATATGCTCGGGATGGCGCGACGCGAATGATGAAGCTTTCACCCAATCAGGATAGCTTTAAACGATGACGTTTGTTGAGAAATAGAGCACCCTGATTGGCTGAAAAATAAGATCCGCGCCACGCCGACGAATCCTCGAGTGAAATCCCAGCTCATTGAGTGGCATAAACGATGTCAGCGCGGCAGCACTGCACGCGGTAACTGTTAAAGAAACACATGGAAATCGTCCATACATATTACATTTTTTTTAGCACATTTCTGGGTTGATTTGGACTCCTCGAGCACAATTGTGGGCAACTATTCCAAAGCCTAAAATATATTCATATCTTTCTTGGAGGATGAAGTAATCTGTAACACACTGGATTACACATGGACAGGACAAGAGGATAAAAAATTAAATCTGTATAGTTAAATTTATATAGTTACCCTAATCGATGACACATGCATCACGTGCGAAATGATAGAAGGCATAACTTAATTACTGATCTGTCACTTTATTTAAAGATACAAAAGTACAATCAGCTCACTATTTTATGAAAAACTTCTATGCCCAAGTAGGCAAAGGAATGTACTACGATCACACAAATTTGACAAAGAATATCTTAACCCCCAAAAACCTGCACAATTGTGAGAAATAAAAATGATAATTAGAGCACCTTAGTTATGTCAGGTGATTTAGAATAAACAAGCATGTAACATGATTATAAAGTATAAACATGATTAGAAAATCACAACAAAATGGTTTTAGCTGGACTTAAGCAGGCACTGCTATAATAAATAGCATATAATATGTTTTCAAAAGACATGACCCTCAGTTCCAAGTGGCAAAACAAAACAGCAGCACAACTGGATTAATTACACAATGAGTCAATGATTAATGATCTATGTGTGTAAGCACATTTTTTATGTTTTAATTAGGGCTGCCCAACGATATCGATAATTTGATACGATATCGATAATAGAAAAATAATTCGATATCGATATAGAATGAATATATCGTACGTTTCGCGATATCGATCAAGTGTCAACTATCCTAAACAAAAATAAAAAAAGTTAGGTAGTGTTGTGGTTCTGCATCTTTGTGATACATACACTGCACCATTCGCGTTTGTACCTACTCGCCTTTCGTCGCGCGGTCTCACTCACGTCAATCACAACATCGCTGTTTTGTGGATACATTTTTTATAATACAACACACAAATTGACGCACATAGTAAAACATTTCGACATTCAATTATTCACATTAAATTGTTTATAATTAATGGCCTCTGGCTGGTTCGAAAAAAAATTACGATATCGGCGATATCGATACCGAGTTTAAAAAAGTCGATTTCGCGATACGATATCGATAGTTACATCCGCGATAGCGATATGAATTTTTTTATCATTGGGCAGCCCTAGTTTTAATGTCACTGTTACTTTGACATTACACCATTGAATTTAAATCATCATACATTTTTTAAAATGCTTCAATCACGTAGGCCTACGTACCTATAACCAAAATTTGACAATGTAGCTAACACATATCATACAAAATTTGTAATATCTTGTATTCAATAAAAGAACAATAAAAATACAATACACAAACAACAAAAACAATAAAAAGTAAGAACAATAAAAATTGGCATACAACGCATCAGTACAAAACAGAATAGCCTAGCACAACACACTTGTATAAACAAACAAAAAATAAACTTGGCCTGGTAGCCTACTTTACTCCTAGTAGGCTATACTGCCATAAAATTGGTTACCTAATACAATACTGTATACCAGGGGCGTGTGGTCTGGGCAGGCTAGGTAGTAGGTACGCTGCGCATGCCCAAGGAAAATTCACGGGAAAAAATTTACACTTTTTCAGCTCGTTGTTTTGCATGTTGGAGCCTTTTAATGCTAGTTTCTATTTCTTGGTCAGAACCATTTTTGGTACAACCATTGCGCCTCACAGCATCTGAAAGAATACACAATATTAGGAACGTCCAATTGAGCTGCTCAGAATCGAGATCACATAGATCTGAATTGTGGGTAGCTTTATTTCTAGGAATGCTTTTATCATGCAAGCCACTCGCAAGAGAACTAACTTCATTTGGCTGACAATTTGAGGAGCTAGGTTTGAATAGTATAGTTTAATTGATTTCCACGCATGAAGACTACAGGGTGCTCACCTCTTCAGCACACATCACCTGACGATTTAATATTCTGCTGTAATGGCGGAACGATAGATCTCGAAGAGACTTTCGATTCAATTTGGGCATTTTTCTTTCAATAAGGTTTGCATGTCCTGCATTCAAGGGGTATTCTGAGGTTAGGTGGCCTAAAAAAAATACATAACCTATAATGGCAACATATGTAATAATGCACATGGGCCCATGACAAGTAGGCTATGTGGTGGCTATGTGTTGTGCTGAAATTGATTGATGGTGGGGGTCAAAATATCAATTTAAATTAAAGGTGAGCCGACAGCATGTAAATTACTTTGAAATTATCTAGGTAGGACATTGGCAAACTGAACCTGTGAAAGAAAAACTCCTGGGCCCTCATCATTCCACAAGCAAGCAGTATGCAAAATCTTGTGCAACCGTGGGAGTGGGATGCAAATGTATAACCGGCTAAAACTGTTCTGGAATGAGGGTCCTGATGTGTGGGAGTCAGGCTTAGTCAGTCATGAAGAGTGAAGGCCTAGACCAAATCGGAGGGGGGGGGGGAGGGGGGGGGGGGGAGAAGTATGAATTTAATTGTTCAACACAAATACCAGGCTTGAAAATATTTACAAGTTGATTTGCAATCTACATATCATCTTGGGGCCGTTAATTCCATTATCTTTCTCTCTATTAACTTCTAAATTTAAAAAACCGTTAGTTATCAGTTATCTAGGTCTAGTCCTAGTTGCCGGGCTGTTGTAGGCCTAGGCCTAGACTGCCCAGTAGGTTAGCTATAGGCTTAGCCTAGGGACATGAAGCGTACGTAGACTAGGGACATCCGAATTCCAGTTTATCGTTGCTAGTTCTATGCCTGTGTCTAAGTCTAGATTTAACCTCATCAACAATCTGTGATCGGAGGTTCAGTTCAGTTTCCTCTTCATCCATTGTTGATGGCATCAAATTTAGACAGACTTAGAATTAGCAACTACAAAGTGGAATTCAGACACGTTCTTAGTAGGCCTAGGGCCTAGCCTAGCCTAGGAGGCCTAGGCCAATTGAGGTAGTATACAGTAATTGCAACCAGGCCGACTAGGCTTAGTGACAATGAAAACAATGCAAATGATCAATGAATGAGTCAGAATGGCCAGGCCGGGCGGTCCAGTCACAGTTACAGTTGGCTAGGCCTACCTAGCAGAAATTATAAGCAATAGGCGTAAGCCTAGTCCAGTCTAGTTTAATGGTTGACACCACCTTTTTACTAAGTAGGCTAGGCCTAGGCATTGTGTTTAAAATACCTTGCCTAGGGCCTAGGCCTACCTCAGGGACAGGTAACTAGGCCTAGGCCTAATCAAGACTTTATGCTGTAGGCCCTAGGCCTAGTCACAGCTTCACCACAATTCTGAATTGCTATAACCGTATAAGAAAGTGGCTAGGTCTAGCAACATATAGGGCCTAGTCTAGCCCTAGCCTAGAAACGTTCTCGGGCCTAGGGCCTAGGCCTATTTCTCACGCTCGGGCTTGAAACCCAGTTGTTTGGGTTAATGAAAGCGGGATTGTGTAGACGTAGCCTAGGCCTATAGGCTAGGGAGTGTCTATAATACGTAGAGGACCTTTAATACAACAATCTCACAGTAAATAGTGTACACTATACTAAAATAACAAATTGAAACTTACAAGAAACGAGGATGATGCCCTTCAACACAACACAAAACAGCGTGAGCCAGGCGAGGCATGGGCTTCGTCCTCTTCTTCTTCTTCTTCTACTTGACTTGTCGTCACAACTACGGTAGTCAGTGACAGCACCGTTTCAAATAACTTTCGATTTCGATGGGTTAAATGTTAAATGTTAAAAGACAATATAACGCTTTGAAAATCAAAGATAACAATAATTATAAATTATTATAAGAAAATTACTAATCTAATATTCGAATTTCGTACTTCAAAATACAAATTAATGTGATAGATATTTTCTTGACTACTATTTTGTGAGCGCTACATTCGAAAAAGCAATTGGCTGTGTTTTGTTTCGGACAAAGGCCTTACTATTGAAATGGTAATGTTGTGTACGTGTTGTGAAATGATTAACTTTGGCGAGTAAATGACGCGTGCGCGTGCACGGTGTGCGAGTGTGTATTTACGTGTAGGGAAATATAATTGTGCGTATCAACAATTGAAATTACTTAACACAAAGTATTAAAACAATATTTACACTATATTAAAAAGTTACCATCTCAAAATATTCTTTTATGATATTGCATGAATGTTTTCACGACTTCAGTATATCCATATTTTATCTACAATGTTTACATAATATTCTCACAATATCATGATCTAGACATTACATTGAACACTTAATATGAATATTCATACGATATTGAGTGCTGTGTGGGATGGGTACGAGAAACAGGAATTTAAGTTGTTAGTTATCAAAAAATTCTTTTAAAGTGTAAAATGGTTTAGTTGAGAGGAAAGTTTTGAGTCGATGTTTAAAAAGTGGAAGAGATGTAGAGTTTTTTTACTGATTGGGGGAGTTTGTTATAAATTTTACTACAAAGGTGGGTAGGACAATGGTTGTAATAAAGATGGTTGGAAGTGGGGATGAAAATGTTAGCGTTAGATCGTGTAAGATGAGAGTGATTGACATTATTGACAGGGAAAAGGTGAGGGTTAGAGAAAAGAAAAGAAGCAGCTGTTATTATAAGTATTGATGGTAATGTGAGAATGTGTAATTTAATGAAATGTGGTTTACATGATTGCCTTCGGGATATACCTGCAATGATTCTAACAGCACGTTTTTGAATAATAAAAACACGCTTCGCTTGTGGGGACGAGCTCCAGAAGAGGATACCATAGGAAATGATGGAGTGTATGAAGGCATGATAAACTAGCAGTAGTATGGATGGGTTGACGATCATCTTGAGCTTGCGAACCATGTAACATCCTCTCAGGAGACGGGGAGCAATGGATTGGACATGGGGGGACCAGTCTAGAGATTCACTGATTGTGAGCCCAAGAACTTTGACAGTCACTTTTCTTGGTATGCTTAGGCCTTCTAAACGGATAAGTGGACTAGAGAGCATATTCCAAGCACCAGGACGAAAGTTAAGGAAAAATGTTTTAGAAGGTTGAGTCGCTAGACGATTATTTGAGTTGTAAGAGGAAATTTTGGAGATATGAGTATTCACAGCTTTAGTTAATTGAGGGGCGTTAATTTTTGGGGATGTGAGTAAGGAAGTGATATCGTCAGCATAGAGGGTTAGAAATGAATTAACACAATCAGGAATATTGTCACTGTGTAGAATTTGATGTAGGATAAAAAATAGGGGTCCAAGGACTGAGCCTTGAGGGACACCTTTTTTAACATATTGTGGAGTGGATAGGACTGGTATGTTAGAGGTTGTTGTTTTTATTTTTACAACTTGCCGTACGTAGCAAAGGATACCTTTACGTCAAAAACCGCAGAAAATATTCATTTTTTAATTATATCTCAAGATTGAAACACAAAATCGAAAATCTGAGAAATCATAGCGCTGTGGTTTAGTCAACCCCTACACACTGAATGATAAATGTACGTATTTTACGTTATAATCAGTATGACTGTGATAACGATTTCCTTAGTAATTTACGGAAATCGTTATCACAGTCATACTGATTATAACGTTAAATACATTTATCATTCAGTGTGTAGGGGTTGACTAAACCACAGCGCTATGATTTCTCAGATTTTCGATTTTCTGCTTCAATCTTGAGATATAATTAAAAAATGAAAATTTTCTGCGGTTTTTTAAGTAGAGGTATCCTTCGCTCTTAAGTATGATCACGTCCCATTTTTGTTTAATTTGTTACTAGAAATCAAGAACAGTTGCCCTCATCATTTCAACAATAATATTGAAACATAATATGGCCAAACACTTCCACTTAGTATCTTGTTGTGACGTGATTACTGCTCAGCTAATGGCAGGTTGGGTCTGGGACCAGCCATTATCTCCCCCCTCATCATGGCTTCAATGTGTTATTTGAGAGAAGACAATAGAAAGCTTATTGTTTATCATGTTATACTATACTTATTTAAACTAGTTGCTGGCTTATGAACTCTAGGCATTTAGATGGTACCTTATGTTTAGGTTTCAATTGGCAGTCGAGATTCTGCCTATAATGGAGGGGTGTCCTCCGGAGGTGAGAGCCGCGGACCAACCCCTGAACAGATCAACCTGGCCAATCTGTCTACAAACCCTGCAAGGCAAGTATCTCTCCCAAGAATTACAATCTTTGATATTATTAGTCATACATTTCTCTCTGCAGTCTTTCTCATATCTTTTCCATGTGTCCGAGTTATTACCGTCTTTCCTTCCAATTTTATCCCCATACTTTTCCATTCAAACCATTTCCCATATTGCTATGTTGTAGGGATGGGCAAACACGTTTAGTAACCTTAACGTTTAACCTTTTTTTAAATTCACGTTTAAACGTTTGCGCCCCCCCCCCCCCCCCACCCCCCCCAAAGGAAGCGAGAAGAACGACCAATGCAGTAAATATCACCGAAATGTTCCGAAACTTAGGGTAGGGTAAAATTAAAATATGTGATGACACAAAAAAAAACAAAAAAGTGACTTATCAACAGTGAGAACACCCCCCCATCCCCCGCGACAAACATCTGCGCGCTCGACGTCTTCCTAGTTCCTACCACTCAGCCGACCTATCAAGAACGTTTAACTGCGCATTAAAATTTATAAACGCTTAAACTCAATCCCACGTTTAAACGTCCCATCCCTACTATGTTGTATGCATGTTATGTAGGCATGAAATTTGCAAAATTAATTACTGAATCGTGTAATTGTCAAATCCATGATTGTAAGGTTTAATTTTTCAATGTATTTTTGTTCTATATGCAGATGTGAAGGGTGCCCCTTGCGCTTATCTGGAAAGCTTTACGATAGGGCGGAGTATGAAGTTCCATCAAACATTAACAACAGATACCATAAAGATCGTTCTTCTTCGTCTTCACCCAGAAGACAATCTATACAATCAACTACTGATCGGAAAGTCCACCAAGACAAGAGAACTAACAATAGGCCATATTCAAGTTGTGTCTACTCACCCACAAGACAGAGGGTGGGGAACTTCGACCACATTGCCTCAACTGATAAACGAGTTCCAGGCTTGGAGCTTGCAGTTGTCAAGTACGTACATCTTGCACAAACAACCAATCATTTAGGTCCGTATTCATAGTCGTTCCCTACCTCTAGGGGTGCCGGTTGTTGCTATGGATTTGTTTTCTATATGGAAAATAACATGCATGAACTGTTACTTGGCAACAATGGGCGCCCCTAGGCAGAGGCGGACTGGCCCCCCGGTCTACCGGGCAAATGCCCAGTGGCCTGGCCTGTTTGCTCACCAAAATGGCCTGCTACTCAAGTAAGGGCTACCGAAATAAAAATGCTTTACTAAGTTGGCTCCGGTGTGGGAGACTGTATGACAGGTAGAGCGCGCTATGAGCGATGACGTTCAGTTTACCTATTAGGCCCTATATCTTATATGCCTAATATATTATTTACAGTAATTATTATTATTGACATACCACTTAAAACGTTATTATTAATGAGTGTTATGTAATTAAAATTAAAATCAGCTGAAGAATAAAAAAAACAAGTGAAACCTAGTACAATGGTTGATGGAATAACACAGTCTACCACACTCTTCGCACGCAGGTAAGGTTAAGCCATCCCACAGCCATCTGTATTTCCACGACATCATAATTGTATGCGTCAATTGAGGAGCATACTGAAATTTCTGTGGGTGGGAACGCTTAAGGACGCCAATAATAAAAATTACTCTAAATAGTATATTAGGCATATAAGATTGGGAGCAGTTAACTGAGGCTAGGCTAGATATAATAGGTAAGCTGAACCTCATCGCTCACAGTGCACTCTACCTATCGTATGGTCTCCCATGCCAATTTCGCGTTTTAATTTAAGCATTTTGGTGGAAAATACGAAAGTAGGCCTATGATTGATTAGGAAGTATTTTATCATTGCTCAAGAATTTCAAAAAACTATAGGCCTAAGCGAAAAATTATTTTAGGACGGTTACACTACACTACTGTGCTGTATAACCCGCTTAAGAAGTTTTCCAAGCTGCATCTATTTGTGAACATATTAGACGGCAAAACTTTTTTTGTTAATCAATCTTCAGAGTGACTTACGACGTCCCAATTTGCCAACTGTTAACCCATTGGCTTACAAGAAAATTTTCACTGTCCGACCATAGAAAAACCTATTATTTTTGGAAAAAGATGTTTTTTCAGTTTATGATAGGGAAAGCACAATTTTGTCATTTTTTTTGTAGGAAGATGTTAAAAATTATATTCTTAAGCGTTTTCAATGCATATCGTTTGCAATGCCAGCCGGCTTCGATGTACCTAGGGGCCAGAATATGATGGGATGAAGTTCCTATCCCCTACCCGACTTCATTGTTGGACACAGGGAGCAGATATAAAAAAAAAAAAAAAAAAAAAAATAATGATAATAATGATAATATACATATAAAAATAGGAATAAAATAGGAAATTTTTTTAAAAATTATATTCTTAAGCGTTTTCAATGCATATCAACACACATCACATCAATTAAAATTTAAAAACAATAATAATGATAATTGATAATAATGATAATACATATAAAAATAGGAATAAAATAGGAAATTTTTTTACTTTTTATCTTATTATATAGTTAGTATTTACATTTCGTCTTCATTGAGATTTACCCACTTGCTGTCATCTTTCATTGCTTTTCGGCTATCGTCAGCAAGTTGGGCAGCAGCGTATTTATTAGTTTCAGTAACAATTGAGGCTCAAAACTCCTCTGACAACAAGGCATTCACAAAATCGAGTTCAGTGCCACCAAATTGAAAGCTGTCACTTACCCATTGTGCAATGCCTGGATTGGCTTTGAACCCAATATCTTGAGGATCATTGGGTTCATCCACCCAGTTCCAAGTACTTGGAACAGCTTTGCGTTTTTTCTGTGCTGGTTGTCGAGACCCGTTATCGTTGTCAGTTTCATCTTCAGAGGAACTGTCTCCAATCGCGTCGCTGTCATTGTCACTCTGGCTAGGCCTACCACCACTGTCCGCTTCGCTCACCGCTTCACTTACATCACTATCATACTCTGAATTACGTCTATCATTGTCCGAAATGTCCTCTTCATAATCTGATACGTCACTTCCACTATTATTCAATAAATCGTAAATATAATCCGCAGAAACTGTTTTGTTGTGACATGGTAACGCCATATTTCACGAATAACAGACCAACTGGTGATATTGCGCGGCAGTTCCGTGCACTCGGCGTGCACCCCGACAAATGTATCAGGCGCCTGCTGCTACCTGTGTTGAAAACTTGCAACTATTTTGACACCAACGCGTAGCTGATGAAAGGCACTGCATAACGATACCAAATTCAATATAGTAGCGACAACTAGAGAGGCGCGGCAAATTTAAAACTTACGGCTACGAGACTGTCTCGTAAGTGTAATTTACGGCCCGTACGCGCTACTACGAGAGAGTCTCGTAAGTCTTAGCCAATGGGTTAAGCTCCGATTCAGATTCGGATTTAGTAAGCGTAGTTTGGTAACCATGGTTTAATTTCAACAAACATTACATTACAAATGCATGGCAGTTGTCATGTTTGTTCGTAGAGAATCTCCGATTACTGGCTAACCCAAGTTAAAAAACTGGTGAAACCAGCCCTTACAAAGGCTATAGGCACCGAGTTTGGGGGGGGGGGCGCTAGTAAAAACGAAATAAAGCGCTCAAAGTGGCAATGTCACGCAACTTTCTGATGCAGCAGCGTCGTTCTTCCTACTTAGATAATGGCAAGATTGTAAACAATTTTTAATTAAATACGGCTTCCAAAAATTTTGAGTCAGATTAGGAATCCTATCTTAGAAGCCAACGAGCCATTTGAATCAAGACACGTTTTAGACTTACAAACAACAAACAACACAAAACAAATACAAACAAAACCGGACAATAACAAACAAAAACCAACACTATACAAAACAAAACAAAAAAAACAAGAAAAAACGAATAAATATAAAAAAACAAGATATTTCACAATAATATCCGGCACTATTTTCAACCGCGGAATGAAATCTTCACCAATAAGTTACAGTTGGCCACATATAGCGCTGTATGTACTAACACACGGTGCCTTTAGAAAACATAGGCTTATGCCTGCTGTAGCCGCACACAAGGGCCCATCTTATCAGTGGCTTCTTATCAGCTTGGAATTCTCGTACCCACCGACGTTACAAAATAGAGTATTTGAACGTGGCAGTTGCTTAATGCCAGACAGAAGGGAGGGAAAATAGGACATCAGGGTTGTGTACCAACTATGACTGGGAGTGACTGCAGTGACTGAGATCCGTACCAACTTGACTCGCAGTCAAGCTGCAGTCACTGCTTTTTGCGTACCAGTTTACCTCGCAGTTACCCCTCCAGTCACTGCGATGACTGGGCCGAAAAGATCCAGCTATCGCAGTCAAGGGGGGCGTGGCTAATAATTTTATCGCGAATTATGAATTTATAGACAATATTATATGGTTTAAATAGTAAGTGACATCACAACACCATATAATCTCATCTTAGAAGTCCCATAAGCGTTAAATTGTTAATGTAATGTTGTAAGGTTAATTAACAGATGGCAAATGCTGCTTTTATGAATGACAATTTCTGCTGTTGTCTGCTTTCGCTGTGACTGTGACTGCATCTCGTACCAGCTGCTGCGTTCACTGTGTTGACTCTTCTACCCCCACCACCAGTCACAGCCACAGTGAACGCAGTCAAAGTTGGTACGCAGCCCTGGTCACCCTAATGTATGCAACCTAGATAATTTTAACAAAACAAATATTACAATGAGTATTTTTGTTGACCAGGGATGACGTACGCTACGCTGCGTTTAGCCAGCAGATCACTGAGGATATCTTGAGTCGAGAAATTCTGAGCAGCAAGGGAATCAACAAAGTGTTCCAAAGGCACATGGAGGAAAACATGGAATTTCTGGATATGGTGAGTGAAAAGACCAGGGCCCGGATTCACAAAAAGTCTTAACTTAGGCCTGGCCTAACTTAAGGACCTCTACGCCATTGGCTGATACAGACCTACACATAGCCTCGACTCGACGTCGCTAAGAAACCCTAGTAAATAACAAACACTTGAGACCAAAATTTAGGCCCTGCTTGAGTTGGTCTTATCTTTCTTCAAAGATGGTGGCAATGCACCTATGACTTCAAAGTGTAAACATAAATAAATATCTCTAGAATGAATTTTTAGAATGTGGAGGTATTAGAAAACAAAACGCCAAACTTTAAAACACCGTCTTGCAATATTTTAAGTTCACTGTGATTTCCACGAAAGTAGCTATCAATTGGGCTGTGTAGTAGGCTTACCATAGATTTATAATAGCACATACGGTACAGCAAGGCTTAGGACCCGTCCTAAGTTAAGACCTCTTGTGAATCCGGCCCCAGTAGTTCAAGATACATACCAGTACTGGCACTGCTAACGAAAGACCTTAATAGGAACCTAGCGGTTATGACGGAAAGCTCCCCGTTTTTATTGGCGACACATTTGTTGTGGCGATCCTAGCGTTGAGGATCTAATCCGAGTCAGTTAGACCTGGAAGAGTCGATAAAGAAGTTTTTGACCTGGAAAACATCTTTATGGACTCTCTCAGGTTTAACTAGATCCGCACCGCGTAGCAGCCCTGTTTTCGTGTCACCGCCTTTATAATGTGGAAGGAAGTCCTGAAAGATGAGTCAATCAGCATCACCTTGGCTGAGAAAAAGCACGATGATTGGCTGAAAGATTTAATCAGCACCACCTTGGTTGGGAAACAGCATGCTGATTGGCTTAAAGATTCAGTTAATCAATCAATCAATTTTGTGTCTATTTTTGTTTATTAGCCAACCATTTTTGCGAATACTGTAGCAAATGTGTCAGCCCCCCGATGGTATGGCACACTAAGCCCAGGCCTAATGGTTGCATGTTTTAAAATGGCCCTGCTGACTTATTGGGGTACACTTTATTTTTGCCATTGGAGAATAAATAGCTAGGTACTAGATGAGAAACTGGCTGTTTGTAAACATCCCTCGTTGATGTGCTTAGGCCCAGTATTACATTGTCCCAATAACTACTCATTCGTCGAATACCTAGCTTGTTTTCTCCGTGGCAACCACCAATCAAAACCTTTGGAATCCTGCAAATAGCTTATTTGCTACAAATAAGTTTCCTATTTGTTGTTGATTGTAATATCGGGCCTTAGTTATCTTGCATAGGCCTAATTACTTGTAAGTTGTAAACATAATTTTTCATGCATTTCTGTGTATTTAACGTTTATTAATACATGACAAAATGTAATATAGTGATATGATATTGACAAGATAGCGCCCATATCGATATTGAAAACGATATCATTACACATCACTAGTCTAATAGATACATCTAATAGATACTCTTCATACACTTTTGTTATTATTTGCAGACTCTGATGCAGGCAGAAATAGACTTGCTACGTATTCAACTAGACTTGGGGGAAAATGACGACAGCAGCCAAAATACTTTATCAGAGTCTTCTGAAAGCTCAAACCCACCGAAACTTGTATCGGATATCAGGAGTCGGATATCACCGTCCAACAGCAGCAATAGCAGCCTTCCAGTTCTCACATCTGGTGGCAATAATGATGTGGATCTATTGTACACTTCCACTTCTTGCCGTGCACCATGTCACAATCGGTACAGCAAAGTTACAGTGCGTGACCAGTTAGTGCAATCTGGTGATAGTTCCCAACACTTTGAGACTAATCAGAATGAACCGCAATCATTGCCCTCCGAAACATCGCGTGCGAACAAAAAATTGAAAGAATGTTTAGACGTAGTCTCGACCGAAATGCAGACTGATCCCTACCCTTTTAAGGAACTTTCACTGGAAGAAATTGTGAAATTGTCTTCCTCGGACACAAATGCCGACGTAAGTTCTCTGAAAATGGCTATTAAAGAAATATTAGAGCAAATTTTAACAGACAACATAAACAGCATGACAGAAGTTGAAGACAATAATGTGGCTGTAGATAATGAAATGGACAATGTACCAAATGATAGTGAACATTCTGAAGATGATCTGAATAATATGGCTCCAGTTGATGAGGCAGATTATGTAAGTGACAACGAAGATTCCGTGAAATCAGATCAGAACAATTTAGAAAATGATGTTCCAGTAGATGAACTGAATAATAATGAGACAAATAATATACCTAATGATGGTGAAGATGCTGTGGGTAATTTAGAAGGGGATGAGTCAAAAGGATCGTCGATAGAACCTAATACTGGGTTTAAAGATAGTTGGGTTAGCCAGGAATCAACAAGCTCGACTAACGTTAGTCCTCCCAAAGCGACATTAGGTGAGGATCCCATTACAGACAATTCAGGCTCAGAAACCACTCGCTGTTGTTTCATTAAAAAAAAGAAGAAACCAAAAGACGCTAATAATCCTCCCACCAATGTCATTTCTCCTTCTATAAAAACCAAAGACAAACTTGAACAGAACAAGAACGAAGAAACCCCGTTGGCCTTGTTTGAAAAACGTAGTTCTAATCGCCACACGTTCGATACCGACGCTATAGACGTGTTGGGCCACCCTCAAAATGCACCGAAGACAACGAAGGAAGAGTCGTGGGTGGCCATGGAGGAACCAAAAGACGGCAACGCAAGTAGCGTCTCGTCGAGCAAGTCTAGCATAGTATCTGTCCCGTCGTTACCGGCCGCAGACACGCCTCGCGTCAGGAAGGTGAGCGATGCATCCACCCGGAGACGGAGCACAATTACAGAGGTCGCGAGCAGCAGTAGCAGCAGTTCGGCAAGTACCGCCAGCGCCGCTCAGAGAAACCTAAGGACCGAGGTGAGGCGGTCGTTCGAAGCGCGCCAAAACAGGTCGTTATCGAAATCCGACAGTGATTGAATACAACTTCAATGATGGGTGAAAATCGGAGCAATCAAAAATTATATCGTCTTGGTTTTGTTTTCTCGATAACTGAAATTAATTTATTTGCGTATTTTTTCTAACTCTTTGTAGTGCACAAGGAGTTTTCTAAGAATTTAAATTTTACAAAAACTAAGTCAATTATTAACATGACATCTTTCAGCTTACTTTAACTCACTATCATTAACTGTCTTTAGTTGGCGTACCTGCAGATATTTCTTGCGATTATTTGAAATGGTAAAGCCTCGATGAAACATGTAATTTTCAGAGTATGTTCGGTGCTAACTTCTTTAGCCCTTGAGTGTTATCGCCATTTTATAGATTTAGATTTTTGCTACCCAGAAGACACGTTGGCCCGATATGATTTTGGGACAAACTGCAGCGAGATGATGAAAATGCATTTGGGCTTTGTTTCGTCTGAGATACGTCGGAAATTTTCAAGGTGACTGAACTCACTCAAGGTGTAAGTCTCAGCGGTGTGCGCTCCGACCTCCATCCTTTATACATCCTGGGGTAGACAGTGCGGGACGTCAAGGTCATATTCGGTTGCAATGATACTTGTTAGTCCAGCTTCTTGTTATAGGGCATGATTTGGACATTTCTTTGGTACATAACTGTCTTTACGTGGTCTTCTTGCTTCTGTGACTCATGTCTTGGAGACTGCATCACTGCACGTGACGGACTGAGTCGAGGTATTGAAACAACAGGGTGATGCATCAGTGCAGGCTTCCCGGCATGAGGAAGACCTGGCTGTATCTCTCTTGTTATGCTGCTGCCATTGCTCCGGAAGCTGGCAGCAAAAACTATAAGCTTTGCCACAACATGCAAAAGCTCTCTGTCATTCACGTGATACATTTTGACAGCACCAAAACCATTTCGCCAGGTACAGAAACACCAGCCGCACATTATACGTGAAGCTGTCGAGATGGAAAGTCATCCTAACAATCTTAAAGCATTCCTTGCTTGTACTGATGCATCGCCATATGGTTCCAATTCCTCGGTGCAGTCTTGTTCGTGCCGGGATACATACAGACTCCAAGATATTAGTCACATAAGCAAGAAGACCATGTAAAGACAGTTTCCCCCCACCTGGTAACGAACGTGTAGAAATTCTTAATCAGGCCCAATAACAAGAAGTTAGATTGATAAGAATCATTGCAACTGAATATGACCTTGCTGCCCCGCACTGTCCTTCCCAGGATATATAAAGGATGGAGGCACCACTGTGACTGCAACCTTTGTGAACTCATAGTTATCTTGTCACCTTGAAAATGTCTGGCATAGCCCAGACCCCAGACAAAACGTTGTTGGAAACAGTCCCAATGTTTTTTTTTTCGTCTCGACATTTGACACGGTTTGTCCCAAAAACATATCATTACATCTTTATATTTGATACTTTGGAGGTGATGCAGGTTCTGCAGTGAAAGGCCCTCTGATGAAGTTGATGGGGTTCTAAAAAGAACCGGTCTTCTCGACGTTTCCACAGGTGCTGAGTTGTCATCTTCAAGAGTCGAAGTATGGTCATTAACGGACAAAGTTCGTCGTTTGTCATTCATTCTAACGTTGTCCGTTAACAACCACACTTTGACTCTTAAGATGACAAGTCAGCACTTGCCGAAACGACGTGTTATTTTTAGAGCCCCATCAATCTCGTCACAGAGGGGCTCATCACAGAACTCATATAATCACCTATCATACGGACCCTATATTTATACGTATATTATGTACAAAAATAATTATAATTTAACAATTTTCTGGTCCCTGCAGTTTGTTTTAAAGAGGTCTAACAGTATTCAGTAATCTCAAGCCAGGTTTATGCAACAACAGGTTAATAATTTGATGTTATGATGTTAGTACCAAAATCCAATGGTTGTGATTTTATAAAATTCCTTCAATTGTATACTATTGTAGCAGTAACACAATATCAAACATCTTTGAATATTGTTTGGACATTCGTTTCAGCCAAAGTAAACCAGCACATTATTTGTTAGCATTGCTTACTGTTTCCATTTGTTCCTACATTCGGTGGTGTTTCTATTACTGGCGGAGTAAACACTACTAGTCCTAATTTGTTCTAGTCCCAAGATACATATACAACATTACAAATTGAACAGAACAGTTTTTTACAAAAGCTATTTTCAAAACTATTCGTGGTTTGTTCTAAATTAACTTTGCGTTGTTTGTCTTCAATTTAAGAGACAGCTACTTCAAGTCAGTCATTAGGCCTAAATAGCTATCGTTTTTAAGAACTCATACAACAAAGCTCTAGCTAGTCATTAACTGTAATTTTTTAAGTTTGAACTAAATCAGGTCACCATTTAGTAGGGTGTATATTGTATTAATGTATTAAACAATATACATGGTTTGTGATGCATATTTTTATATCAAATAAATATTGTTCTTTATGTGTGTACATATTTAAATTTAAAATTAAATGCTCTTATTGTAAAAGAAAAATAAATTGTGTGCTATTTATCTAACATGTGTTCTTATTTCATTGACCAATTAATCCAACTTGAGGATTCTAAAATTACCTCACATTTAAATGACATGTAGTAATAAGCTTGATACAAGAAGTCACATTTGTGCAATAGGTACCCATCTTCGGTGTAATATTGTTTAAAGAGATAATGCCTTTCTGATTGGTCCGTGAAAATGATTTTATTAGAGTGAATTTAGTTTAAGAATTTACAATTTGCCCACATTTCAGCAATTTTAACCATATTTCCTATATTTTTACATATGTATTGGTATTCATTCACAACTGACACGTGGATGCCTTACCTGTGAAATTGTTGTAGATATCCGCTTATTCAGGGTGGTTTGAGACACTTGACCACTACAAGATTTACTCAGATTTTCTGGATTAAAAGTGACCAGTTCATGGTCATTTTGAGAAATAAAATATTTCCTTCAAATTTTGGTTCTATTGGTATCGAGACACTAATTATATGAATACCTATGTCAATGTGCAGAGTTGGGTAAGTTCCCCAAAAAAAAGGAACTTTTAAAAGTAAAGTTACTCTGCTTTTAAAAGGAATTTTTAAAAGTTACAGTTTCTCAGAAAAAAGGAACTTTTTGATTTCCTCAAATATTAAAAGTTCCTTTTGCGGACAAAACTATGGAATATAGGATTTTGGTCGTGGGTTTTCTCCCACGTCATCGTAAAAAGTAAGACACATTGACAAAATGACTTATGACTATGAGGTATTTTGTATTTTATTAATGCCCATCACATCACATTATTACCCATCACGTCTACATTAGACCTTTATGGCACTTCGTTCTGTTTTTTTTTGTCTGTCGATAGCGGTCGAACGGAAAGTCCAATCAAGTTGAAATTTGGACCGTCCACAAGCTTCATTGTGGATTGAAGGTGTGTAGTTTAGTGACAAAATCGTTCGAAAAGTTACAAAGTTACGCCATAGTTACTACATAATATCTTTCTGAAACAAAATGGCGGCAAACTGTGAGATAGACATATTTTTACACAGATTACTAGATCAGTTTTCAAATGATGCGGCAATGGCGGTTTTTACGAAGGGCACGAAAGATGAAAGGAACTTTTGAATTATTTTTAAAAGTTCTACCCGAAATTTGTAACTTTTGTTATAAAAGTTCCTCTCGTAAAAAAAGGAACTCGTTCCTGTAAAAGTTCCCGAAAAAGGAACGCGTTCCTTTTAGAAAGTTAATTCTCAACTCTGTCAATGTGGGCATAAGAGAAGAAAAAGATTTGATTCAGTGTTGTCATTTGCAATATTCACGGCTCTGTACCAATTGGTTTTTCCTACATCGCTATACATGATAATTGTGTGGCAAGATAAAAATATCAAGTCAACAGGGGTAAATTGAGGATAATATGTTACATAAACACATCTTTATAGTAACTGTTTGTGTAACCTAATAGCATATAGAGCAGCGGTTCTTAACCTGTTTCACTCCACGGACCCCTAAAAAATTATAATTTTGATCACGGACCCCCGTGTTCCACAAAAGAGCAAAACGATTTGAAACAACGACAAAATTGGCTTATATTTTGTATGACGCCTCTAGCGCTCTTTGGTTTGCGGTACCAGCCGTTTTCACTACATTTTTCTCGTTTGCTTTAAAAGCTCCATGATTTGTCTCTAAATACCTTACCAAGAAAATTACAAACGCAAAAGAAAGGAATTCTTTTCTTTGTAACCGTCCGTGGACCACTTTGACACCACTCGCGGACTCCCAGGGGTCCGCAGACCCCAGGTTAAGAACTGCTGGTATAGAGTATATCGGTGTTAGCAGAATTGTCATAGTACAGTAATTATTATTTTTCTGTACTCTACATCATTGTCCCAAAAAAATTCTTAGGATAAAATATCCCATAAACTTAAATAAAGTTTTATTTAAGTACTCCTCTAAAGCAGTCTGCTAATTGCGAACACAAAGGTGAAAGTTTTTTTTAAATTTAATAATTCGTGTTGAGTGGGGTGTACAGATATCTGTTTTTCTCTTTCTTGCTCTTTCCTACTAAACTGGCACCATATTTACTTTTCTTATTACACATGCTTTGTGCTACTGCCCCCCCCCCCCCCCCTTCCCTAATACAGTAAAACTTCTTTATTTTATATGTAATAAAACTCTTGGGGGCTAGATGATGCTACCTTTACATGCATAAGAACCTTTTGAGACTTCAAAAACAATTTGTTATATAGATCATTTTGTTGAAGTTTCACTGTAATGCTGCAAAGTTCCATCATTTGTAGTTTCAACAACTTAAATAATCATCAAATGATAGCTGAACGTCACCTCTGAGATGTTTTGCCACCAGAACACCTATAGTTTATTTATTGTTCATGCCATATACAGTAGTTTTTCATTAATTCAAACTCTGTTAATAAATTCATATCTATGTATAATTCAAACTGTTGATGGAGTCCCACCAGCAGATTTGGGTATAATGTTCTTTTAATTCAAAATTTTGTAATTCAAATTGGAGTTTTTAAGGTTGCTTGAAATTTGAATTAAAGGGGGATTATTGAATATATTATTCAGTAATCCCCCTTTAATTCAAACTATTAGTTAACTTAAGTATTAAGTATGGTGGACATTGTAAAGTAATAGAAAACCTCACTTCATTCCAATACACATACAATTGGCATGGCTTAAAACTTGTGTAATCAATCAATAATAAATAAAAAATAGAAGAACTATACGTACTTATACTTACTAACTTACTTACTTAGAGAATAACTCTACTCACTCACAAGAAATTTTAAGTGGGGTCATTTATTTATTGTTTACCTCGTTACTACTACTATGATGGCTCCAGTGATGCAGTTCATGCCACTATTGTACCGATATACTTAAATCAACTATAGGATCTCCAGCCCAAACCGGGAATTGAACCCTGGACTTTCTCCATTGATATCAGGAATAAACGCACTGGAGCAACAAGCCAGGATATAAGAATGTGATAAACTAAAACTGGTTCTTACAGTTATTCAAATAAAGTGACTACAACATTGCATCTACCGTTTGACCACCCGTGTATCAATGACTATGAGCCTGCAGGCAAATAGCAAGCAAGCAAGTTTCCCTTATTGTTCTGCTTAGCTCAAGAGAGTCGGTATATGAAGCCTGAAGATCCAGGTTCGATTTCTCGCAGGAGCAAACTTTTTGACAATAGGGAACACGCGTATGAAAATTTTAATCGATTTTTAAATACCTTGTCTCTCATTTAATAATTTTGTGTCTTTGAATTTTGAAAAACGGATCAGTCTATGCCTCAAAATAATTGGTTTAGTAACGATAAATAAAAGGGCGCAAAAAACGAGCCGCCGCCATGTAGAGTGGATTTGACGTCATAGTTTTGTACTGTGTACGCTCACCGCCTCAGCGATTGGTCTGTTCTGCCACGTCTACAGAACCATTGCGTCACGGCCACCTGTACGCGTTTCAGATCCCCAGTTTAAACTTCAATAAATGCGACCACATCAAACCTATTTAAAAATTTCTTTTTTTCGTGCGACTTGCATTAATATACTTTTTGTATCTAATACTATTAAACTAAGTGTTTGGTTTAACAAAAAAAATCGTACGCGTGTTGCCTATTGAGTGGTTGTGTGCATAACCCGTGTTACGGTCATTAACCAATTTAAGCGCATGGGACCATCCAAAAACCTGTCATTCCATACTAGTTATGAATGGTTTTTTATTTAACAAATTTACAAACAGATGGCACCACTTGTACAGATTGCATTGCCTGAGACTTCAGAAAATGTCTGTTACCCGGTTTATGCACGTGGCCACTCCATTGCAATCACATCTCGACAATAATAATAATAGTAAAAGTTATAATTTATTATCAAATCTGATTTATTAGTGAATCTACAAACACATTGACAAAAGTTTGAAACATACAACAAATTGCATCAAAACATTAAGTACTACTCGATTACAAACCACACGCAGGACCCCAAGTCTTGAGTTCGCGCGAGGTGAGTTGAAAACTAGGTTGTTTTGATTTTGAGCCAAATTGTGTCTTAAAATCAACATGACCTGGACTGGTGTTGATGTTAGTAAGGTGGGGGATTTTCCAATAAATATTGCAATGGTATTACCAACCATCCGTCTATCACAAGCGGAGGTAAAATAACCAGATAAAAACAAAACAAGAGCGAAAATGTTCTAGTTGTCAAAGCAACTGCATTAAGTTGCACTAGCATTAAATTTGAGACACTTTTTTCACAACAATTAGACATCTCAGTTAGTCAGTTAAGCTGCTGTTACTGTAGAGCGTTACTCGCAACCCGTTAGCTGCGTTACGTGCGTTGCTCGCATCGAGGTGTTTACAGTAGTGCAATCTTTGGTAGACCGAACGCGAGCAACGCAACAACATGACAACTGTCATAACATGTTCATAACCTAAATGTATACGTGATGGAAGACTATAATCTACCACTTACAAACACAATTTTGCAACATGGCAGAGACAAATTGCACTTCTTGTCTACCTCAAAATGTGAAAGGAAAAATTTTGTTTGTAGGTTATAGATTCAGTCGTCGATCAAAACACAGGATGTTACATGGGTTCGTTTTGCGAGCAACGCGACTGAAGCGCCAAACTCGCAACCAGATTGGTCGACACGCTTGTCGCTACCAATGTGTCACTCCCAACGCTCTACAGTAATGGCAGCTTTAGAAGTTCTGGTATGCAAAACAAAATATTCGGTTTTGGTACTCTAGACTTCGATTAATGCATGAGATGAAAACAAACCCGGGGTCGCACTCACGATTTCGAGACTTGAGGTTCGTAACGATGAAACGTCTCCATTAAAAGTCAACATTATGATCATAAACATGTATTAAAGCGATTATAAGAATAGTAGTAGTTTATAAAATAGATGTAATTAATAAATAAAATATACATATATCTATTTATTTTATATGATATAAACACGAGTGAAAAATATGTCTCTGTGGAAGGAAACACAACTGTCAAAAGAGTTGTTTATATTTTCTCACTGAATGGCATTAGCCACTACTGTAAAGCACAGCATAGATACAATTTTGCATTTCATGATTCTCACATTCTGGAGATCAAAAAATAATAACTCAAATTTCACATACTAATTTTGGATAATTTTTTATGGAAAAAAGGACTTTAATGCACTAACAAACACTTATAAATTACATTTCATTTCACACTTCAATAAATGGAATCATTGAACATACAAACTCCGTTTTTATAACACACTCATAATAAAACAACGACAAGTTATAATGTAAGTCACAGTCGTACTTAAATATAACAAAACAACTGGATGATATTCGAACCATCTTGTACATATCAATGTGACAAGACATTTGCTAACTTTTTATGTAGCTTGGCTTAAAAACTAGTGCTTGCTTGGTTGTCTACTTCAAGCTCACACTCTATTGTTGTGCGGTACCGTCAGGGTGCGAATTGACATGGGGCGGGGGAATATGTATCCTCAAAACAGAACATCAGTCAGTGAGTAATACTATACATTATACAACAATAGCCAATGAATGCACATAACATGCAAATAGCATCATTTAATATAGAAACACAAGTCTGCTTGTAATGCTCATCAACATTAGTTGTAGGTAGCATACCTATACTCAAATATGCAATAGAAAAACCTATAGAAAAAACAATAGTATGCTAAATTCAAGGTAAGTTACATTCCCACTTCATACAGAGCAAAATCACTCCTATACTTGGCCCAAGATTACTTTACACCTGCTTTCCTCACATCCGGGGCAGTCGTAGCCAACCGGCTAACCGCCCGAGACACACCAGCGCCAATACCGATCGCTGATTGGCTACGAACTCGTCGCCTGTGACGAAAGCATGTGTAAGGTAGTCTTGGGACAACTATACCACCACAACTAATGTAAAAACATACATTAAGCACCTTCTTTGGGTGGCTACTTCTATTATAGTTGCTTACATTTCTTAAAAGTGTAAAAATATGTATTACAACTACAATCCACAATCATTGTCTTTTACTGAAGATTGAGTAATACTTATTTCTTTGGTTTATATATGTACGGTACCGGTAACATAATTAAAACTAAAGTTCTGTGCCTTAAACGTGTTTCTAATGTGAATACTATTGAGAAATGAGATAGATACATGAACAGTGACATAACTAGGAGAAATTACCCTCCCCCCCCCCCCCCCCCCCCACACACACAAAAAAAAAACTCTATGACCCTGATAGCATAAATACTAAACAGCAATTGCACAGTGTTTGTTAGCTGCATAATAATGTGCATTACAAGGGTAATCCCACAAACTTGTCTTCAAGTTTATCAATTAGGAAATACCACTTTATTGAAATTATTTTCCCTTCTTAATTTGCTTGGTTCCCCCCACCCCAACAGTTATTCCTGGTCATGCCACTGTACGTGGAGAATATTCTCAAGTGTCCAGATACCTCCCACCTGTCTGGGCCCCAACTCATAAACGGATTATGATTATTTAACAAGATAAACAAGGGTCTTGTTTTCAGTTAAGAAAGATTATAATATTCATAGTCACAACAACCTTGTTTCTAGTGCCATTACATACTAAAAATTGTGCCATTATAAAGTTTCACTGCTCAATGATATGAGCAGGCCAGAAAAGTAAGCTGTTTTATATTGGATAGTAAGACAAAAGAATGGCTGAAAAAGCCATCTTGGCACAAGAAGGGGAAAAAAAAAAGTTAAAAACACCCCTTAAAAACACTCATGATCATCACACTATTCTCAATCATTCTTTTCTGCCTATCGATTGGTTCGAAGTTTTTGTTTTTCTACATGTTTCTGGACATGGCCGAAAAAATTTGTGCAGCAATGTTGGACACAGATATTTATTGTTCAGGGTTCAGTGGCGTATACACGGGGGGGGAGGGGGGGGACAAAACCCCCCCCTTTTGCAAAGGAAACATGGAAAATGACCGTTTACATTTCAATAGCAGTATCAATAGACAGTATTTCAATAGACAGTTAGATGTTTTACTTTATAATTATTGTATATTGTTGTAATTAAAAGCAAAAGCAATACGAAAAATATGCAAATTATTGATTGAGGTTCCTTTTATTAGCGGTGCTAAAGACAAAATGTGTCCAGAAACTGAGTAATCTTGTTTCAGTTGGACGCTGTAAAACTCGCAGATTTGCACTAAAATGACCTTGACGAGAATTTTTTCGGGGGGCAAGCCCCCTGGAACCCCAATTATTTTTCGGTTCCACTCTCTATAATATGGGTTGAAAACCCCCCCCTTTCCCAATTCCTGGATACGCCACTGTCAGGGTTTATTGTGTAACGAATGAGGGTGTTCTTAAGGAGCATTTAAAAACTTAGTTTACATTTTTAAATTTTACTTTGTTCTCGCATTTTTTTTTACAAAATTACTGCAGAGTGATAAAATTGTATTAATAGCATGTCCCACCCCAAAAATGCCAGTTGTTTTCAATTAGTGATGTTTTTTTTCAATATTTGAGAAATTGGACCGAGGTTGATATAGGCTACATAAATGCCCATTGCAATGTTTTAGTGAAAAGGAAATTAACAGCTTACCTGAAAATATGGAAGTGCCCAATATGTGAAGATGAAAATAAATAATAGAAACTTTCTTTTCAAACTGTTGAGGGACCAAGGTTGTCTAGAATGAAATGTTTATACTTTTGTTCTAGTATCTGTGTACATCATAATATTATGTAGTTCATATAAATGATGTTCTATGCCTGATTCTCAGTGGCTAACAAAACAGCATTGCCATTAGTTAGCATTTACAGGGGCCAAGTGCCATCACTAGCAGCGTGCGAGTATTTCTATACACAAATTTACTTGTGAACCTTTGTTTTACTGGGCATTACCCATCAACACTCAACATGTATCAAATTTCAGGGAAACTCTACTTTTTCTTAAGTATTGCATGATAATATTAATTTAGACTTTGGGTAGCTATATAATAGAAATACCTACCTACACAAAATATGTACTCAATGATAAGCAAAGACTTATTCTGTAAAGATTGGCATCATTTCCATATTGTTTTATGTATACCTTACTCTACAACAGTAGCCAATGAGGCAACAATTATTGATCATCAATTATCTTGATTCAAGCAACCATATCTACAAGTCTTCATAGCACAATGCTTAGCTGCATTTACCAGTTTCATACAACTCAAAACTAAATTTATATACATTATGCAAACCATAATGCCTACCGTATATGTGCCGGTACATATTACAATTGTATGCATTAACTTATTAAGATTTATGACAAGTTTAAAATCAGAAGAAAGTGGTGCTAAATCCAAACCCATAAGCTAAGCCTCAGCCAATCAATTTTAGCCTTTAACATTGAAATCCAAAAGAAACCCACTGAAGGTCAGGAAAGGCCATCTAGTGGCAAAACACTACAGACATGGCAAAATAGTAAGTACCTATCATTAGGGGTCCGTGAAAACGGTTTTATTTTTCATTAAATTTCGTTTTTGAAGTAACAAATTTTGGTGCTATTCAAGAAAAGCTGTATTTTGACGGTTTTATCCATATTCCCTATATTTTCACGCATGTAGCGTTTCATTTACAACTTACACGTGGGTGCTTTTTCTGCGAGAAGTTTGAATATGCATTTATACAGTGTTACTTAAGACATTATTTTTTCCAGATTTTCGCCTTCCGGCCAAAAAAAAGGAAAAAATGGGCTTATAATTAAAAATCTCTGATTTTTCATCTTTTTCGTCATTAAAAACACAAATAATACGAATTTCGGTGTTATTCACCGATTTATACGAATTTCGGTGTTTGGCGGTGATTTAATTTTGACATTTTCATGTTTAAAATCGATCAATTCATGCTCATTTTGTGAAATAAAATGATTCTTACACATTTCGGTGTTATCGTTATTCGCGAAATACACGGACCTCTACCTATCATATAGTTAAGGAAACTAGTTATTAATTATGAATATCAAGAAGCTTCATCAGATTAGGCTAACAAGAAACAATTGCGGACACTTATGTCCGGGAATGGGTACAGACTACAGACACATAAGTTATCCATTTAAAAAGACCACCATCACCACAATAAAACTCAACATTTTCAAATTGCCAGAGTAATCTATTATTTATTGCCAAATTATCTTTCGGTAGCACATTAGAAACGCCTCTAGATTTGGATTTTAAGTTCGTACTTATGCATGCAGTCACATAACATAATACAAAGTAATAATATATATATATATATATATATATATTGGATTTTCTTTATATTGGTAAAAAATGAGTTTACATAATCTGGACTCGTAAAAATATGTCTTGTGCATTAATATTTAAAAGTTATGAGTAATTAGTAATACAGTTGTTACTAGTGTTTAAATCTACATGCATGTACATGTAACTTTTGATTAGAAGTACCTAGTAAACAAATGTGCTACGAGCCAAAATCAAGCCAAAGATCTATGAGAATATACTGTACAAAGGATTCATCTTGTTTACCTTAGAACTAATGGTAATGGACTAACAGTCCACTAAAATGTAGTAGTCAAATGAACATAACAACAAATTAGGTAGAGCTAAGTAAAATTCGCGTTATGAAATAAAACGAAACTGTAGGGTATACTCCTAAAAGTGATGATTCTGAACGAGACGTTGTGTCAGCATGCTAATTATGCAAATTTTGAATTGCAAAATAAAGCGATTTGGAGCTTTAGCCAAGAAATCCAAGAGATATCCGTGTATTCGCGAAATTAGACCGAAATAACAAGTGTGTCAAATAATGGCCAAAAATAAACTTGTGTTAGTGTAAGAAAAACAAGCAGAAGAATTTAAAATAAAAAGGAAATACCAAAATAGATAGGAAGTACTGTTTATACACACAAATGACTCATCTTTATTTTAGTGATATTCCTAAATTGATTGTACGTATAGTTTTTTTGCTTGTTAAACGCCTTATAAAAATAACACCGCCAAAACGCAAAATTTGCATTTTGAAAAACGAGATTTGGGAAAACATAAAACCATTTCTGTATGGCTCTAAATATAGGTCTAAAATGACACAACCATCAAAATTAGGATTGCCCGATGTAAAATACCGATATCAACCATTAATAATCGATGTAGAATCATATGTGGAAACTTTTCACTCCCGACATACTACGTCATTTATGTAGCCTACTATAAATACGTCGAAATCAAACAAACAATCTGCAATTCTTTGTGATTTTAACAAAAAGAAATATATATCATAGGTAAATATAATTATGTTTTATTTTGACTGTCTGGGGACCTATTAAGAAACCCAAAAGCTGCCCTAACACAATTACGCAGCCAGAAGCACACATAAAGGTGAAATGAAGCATTGAATACAACTTGAACATTACAAGAGAGAAGAAAAATTAAGTTTTAATATGTACAGAACATTTTTTTTTTTTTTAGTAATCTAAGCATAATTGATAGCCTTAGGCCTAGTTTAGTTTGGTTTTAAGTTTTTTGTTCGTTTATGGACAAACCTAGAAACAAATAGATATTAGATATGTACATAGAACCAAACACACGAACTAAACAGAACAATGCCAATAATCAGATCATAACAGATGGAAATTGAATAATGATAACAATTGTAGTTAGTATTGTACATAGCAGAACTTAACTTTTAAGTATTAAGCATATAGGCTATTAATTTTTTAAGTACAGTAATCCAATGGTTGTGTGGAAGTGTGTATCGAACAACGCCATTTTGTCCATGTATGTGTACAAATAAAGACAATCTATCTATCTATGTGCATATGCATCTACCTTTTAGGAATAGGCCTGGTGATGGCCTTTGAAGCAATTAATAAAATCAGAATATAAATATAAGATAGAAGAAACAATACATTCAGTAAAGAAACAAATATTCCCATATTTACATATAAGATAAGAAGATATATCCAGACACTAAATTAATTTATGGTAATTTCATGGTAACATTATTGTCGAGATTTTTCTTGAAAAGATACGTAAAAATTGCAAACACGATGGAAGGGTGAAATAAATTGTTCCCATGTGTATTTAGTACACCTGAAAAATAAAAGCAAGAAATTGCAAAACAAAATGGAATTTGAATCCTATGCAGATCTTTTAACATCACAACTCCAGTTGACCTGCCCACAGCCGGCGTGGTGGCTTTAACCTACTGCACGGGAAGATAACGCACGTTCGTTATTTTCACAATCAATTAATGCTTTATAGTTCACGTATCTACGGAGCCTATGTAGGTATTTTATTGCTATTTTTGCGTATCTTTACTTCAATTTAGTTAATCACACATAGTACATGTGTGTCACACATACCCTGCTCTAGGGTGCACATGTACCCCCTTTTCAGGTTACTAAAACTAGGTATGTTAGGGTGATTACACAGTCGGAAAGGAATGTTCGAGGGATAGTTATAGGACTAGAATTGCCAGTGGACAGAACTGAACTGGCGATCTCCCGTATTCAAGTATCACGTGTTACTGCTGAGCCACTTCTATTACTAGTTACTATAATGGGGATATGTATGTGCGTTGACCAATAAGTATATAGAGAAACATATTCATGAACTGAAAGTGGCCCCATCACAAGCCCCAACATGATTTGCAATCTAGTTTTAGTTGACGTAAAACTAGCGTACCACAGCAAATGTATGTTAATTAATTAATTTATTAAACTTATCAAGCCATCCATATCCATGTTTTTGTATGACACGTGGAGGAAAATTGAAGTATTTATGAACACCTAAAATAACAAGAAATAATTATATATTAACAAGAAATTCTAGAATTTTATTTTAATATTGAATGAATGAATGAATGAATTAGATTAGTATGATTATCATTCACAAACCAAATTATTGTGGACCGTGTGTAGGCTCGTTGATTTTGGTTTTTTTAACTCAATGAGGCCAAAATATAGTAGAATACAAGTGAAAGAGTCTGGACAGTGTTGTTTCTAGCTAGCCATAAAACAAAACTTGAGCCACATTCACTTTTATCAGAAAAAATAGTGAAATATTACCACATTACTTTTTTTGAAACTGCAAAAAAATTCTCAAATTAACAAAGCCAACAACTTTGGATAGCTTGATTAGTGTTGGATTTCGAACCACCCCTATTGTCTTGCAGCACTTTAACTAAACCAAAGACTAAACAAATGACACAGATGCGAGTGTGAGTGTGGATTATACAATATGTTTCACTAGATGGACATTGACGAGTGCTGGAACAGCCTAATCTGACTAACCACGGCAAAACAGAGCTTCCCTTCGGTCATTTCCATTATAACTTATAAATAAACCTAAAAGTAAAAATGCATCTAGGGATATAAATCCATGTCTGTCCAAACATGATCATTGCTGTATATATTTTTATGTAAAAATTAAATTTCTATACGAAGCTCGATATTATCAACTTGTTCGTGAATCATTGACAAGCGTCTGACTCGGCGCTCATTGATGTCCATGTAGTGAAAGAGTTGCATAACAGGGCATATATATAAATATATATTGCAACTGCATACTACAGGATATGACAGTTCCATTACCAAGACTGCAATATGCATGCCAGAAAACATGACTAATTAGTAATTAGTAATTAGTAAATTCTCACTGAATAGGAATAGCAAACTATTCAAATAAGGTTGATGAGAAATGTGTGGCTACTGTCAACTTAACAGATTTAGGACTAGGAGCAGAATTCAGAAAATTAAAAGATATGTAATGTTAAATTAGTGTTATCAACACCATTATTGTTGGTAATATTAAAATAGGATGTAAAATTAAAATGCCCAATAATTACACATCTATGAGTGTGTATGTTTGCCATCATGGCAAAACTGGTTATCACCCATCACCTTATTTACCACAGTGATGCATTATGAACAAAAAAACTGTCCATGCAATCAAGGTTATGTTACAACATTGTGACCTACTAAACAACAGTTCTCCAAACTATGGAGCTAAACATTTCAATTAGTGACTGTGAATTCAGATCTAGCCTATTTTAGTGGCAGCAACAATGTTGGGCATGTTGTTGCTAGGGTCAGGTTGGCACTAGACAGTTTTGCATTCAAGCAAAGCCTGACATTTATTTACATGATACATACTGACAAATAAATAAATATTTAATGTATTGAAAATAGAAGTGATTTTTTTAAACACGAAACCAGCCGAGTTGCTATTAGCATCACAAGAACTGCATGAATACTCAATACAGTACATAAATGTTATCATTGGTACCCCAGCTGAACTTGTATACGATACCTCAACATTTGATGACTATTCACATTATGTAGGTATTGAAATGAAAATGCATAAACTTGTATTTGAAAAATTATAACATATTTTCACTTTCAGATGACCTCACAACATTTTGAATTATTTTCATGGCACATTAATTCTGACTTTCATCTCCAAAGCAGTATCAGTGCTTCCACATGGCCAATGTTTTAAATGAGTGCTTAAAATGTATTCAAAGTTGAATCTATTTTACAAGAATTAAGCAATCAAATTAGTCTGAATCATATAGGTGGCAAAAACAAATGCTAAGAAGAGTATAGGCACCGTGTGTTAGTACATACAGCGCTGTATGTGGCCAAATTTAGCAACAAACTGCTGAAGATTTCATTCCGCGGTTGAAAATAGTGCTGGATATTATTGTGATATATCTTGTTTTTTGTTTGGCGTTTGTTTCGTTTTTATTGTTAATGTGAATTTATTTTGTATTGTTGTTTTGTTTTGTGTTTTTGTTTTGGCTTTTATCGTCTTGTTTTGTTTGTGTTTGTTGTGTGTTATTTGTTGTTTTTACGTCTAAAACGTGTCCTGATTAAAATGGTGGCTTGCCTTTTTAAGATTTACTGATGGGATTCATAATCTGCGCGAAAATTTTAAAACCCATATTTAATTAAACAATTTTCAAAATTTCCCTTTATTGACGTAGGAAGAACGACGCTGCTTCAGCAGGTTGTTGCGCGACTTTGCCACTTGGAGCGCTTCATTCATTTTCACTAGCGCCATCAGTGGCCAATCTCGGTGCCTATAGAGAGCTGCCAATTATTAAATACATAAAGTCATCAATGGTGCAGATAAGGTGGTTGCTTAGCAGCGCTATCCATTTGTTAGCTTTAGGCTCGGATGCACAGATGCCACTTTCATTAGGGAAGCCCGTAGTTGTCAAGGAATTTGTTTCTCTTAGTGAAAATATTATGTATTAAACAATTCCATAGAACCCAGAGGATTCCCCTGATTATGGAACGTCTCTGCACTCCAATAAGAAAATAGATTCAGTTAAAATAAATGTATGTTGATACACACAACACACTACTGTACATTACAAAATAGGTTTCAACTTCTCAAGTACTAGTGAAATGCATTTAGTTTGAGTTTTGCTTGTAACAGCTGTTGTAGAATTTAATCTTTTTAGTACTAACTGCTAATTTATTAGTAGTTTCTTAATGTCTGCGACTTGGATACAAAGTTAACGAACGCTTCTTCGAGCACTATCACAGATGTCTAAAATATGAGTTATACTGCAGTTATGTACATAGTGTGTAGATAATAATAATAATAATAATAATAATAAATAAAAGAGTTGTCAGTGAACAGAGCATAAAGCTATATAGGTAGAAGCTGTAAAAATATACTTAGGAGTCATTAAGCCTACAGGTAAAATAACATTCTAATCATTTTCTACTACCTATCTGAGCAATAATTATACCTAGGCCTATATTATTTAACCTTAGTAGGATTTTAATGAGATTTATAAAACTGTTAACCTATTTATGTACATTGCAGTCTTCTCCAAATTGATTACTGAGTATATCACTTCACTACTTACAATAAAAAAACAGAAAGCACGTTTCGAGCCATGCCTGAACTTAGTAACAAACTGCCCAACAATGAGGTCGTGCAACTTTTCACGAGGCCCTGCAATAGGTCCGCGAACCTACACGGGGCAGGATACAGCCACACTCAGCTGCCGTCACTACTGTTGCTGTTACAGTCCTCTAAATCGGGCATGGTTCGGTCAAACGGGCGCGGGAACGCCGACATGTTCCCGGAACCCGAACGAACAAACACGGGACGTTTGGGATTGGAGGGCAGGAGACACGGAAGATCGGTCACCTTCTCCAGGGTAAAGTCCGGACAGGGGTCGTCTTCCGACAGGATGGGGTCTTTGTTAAGCGGGATCCAGACAGTCCCCCCTAGGTGGGCCTCTTTGCCACCCAAGATGTCTGTCTCCAGCTTGTCTCCTACCATGATACAACTGCTCGGCTCCACAGACAGGAACTTGCACGCCTTGTGGAAGATCTCCTCGTGAGGCTTCTCCCAGGGTAGATCGCCCGAGACGAGAACGCAGTCGAAGTAGCGTTGAAGGTCCAGGCGTTGGATCTTCTCCCACTGCGCTGCCGACGGACCGTTGGTGATGAGGCCCAGTAGGTAGTGACGGCGCAGCTTCTGTAGCAGCGATATCACCTCCGGGGTCAGCGCTAGGTATTGGTAGCGCAGCTGCAGCCACTGCAAGTACACTTCCTCTGCAAGGCAACATTATCTTTTTAACAAAGACACTCCGACCCATTAAAAGATAACAAAAGGCAAAGGGTTGGGAGTGTGCGAATATGTAGTGATTTTCAGGTCCGAATTGAATACTGAATAGGAAAAATTAGAATACTAGTAGTATTTCTTCTTTGCAAATAGTAGGCTACTAATGAATAGTTGTCTTTTATTTAAAAGCAAAGAAATGGTACCTAATGACGACTAGGCCACGGACAAATACCAGCATGATGTTACGATAGACATTATGAATGACTTCGACTTTGACTTTTATTTGCTCTTCCTCATCAAACCCATTTTATTAGTGTTAAATTCAATACTATTTTCAAACTTTGCGTGATCAAATAATTTGAATTTTCTAAAAGTATTTGAATTTGAAATTGAATATTTATCACTCACTATTCGAAATAACTATTTGAAATTCGAATATTTGCACATCCCAACAAAAGGTTGAATTCCTATTTGTAACTAACACATGAAGTCCAGTGTGACCTCAAAACTTGACAGCAGGAGACAGCCAAAGTTAAGAAAAATACAACCGACTGCCCAATAAAGTGACACGATCAAAGGCGCATTATTACCACATAAACCACAAATCAATAGTTACACTAAAGAAAGCCACTAATAACAACACAGTCAAAATGCAATGGTTCTCTCAAAGCTGATACAAATTCAAAATCTGATCTTAAAAATCATTAGGATGGGAAGTGCCATATCTTACTTTCAGAATGATAGGGCTATATTTATACTAGGGATGGGACGTTTAAACGTTTAAACGTGGGATTGAGTTTAAACATTTATAAATTTTAATGCGCAGTTAAATGTTCTTGATACAGTGTGCGCCTGACCGCGGTCGGCCGTGTGGCTGGAAGAAGTCGAGCGCACCGATGTTTGTCGTGGGGGTGGGGGGGGGGGGGGTTCTCACCGTCGATAAGTCACTTCTTTTGTATTTTTTTTTGTGTCATCACATATTTTAATTGTACCCTACCCTAAGTTTTGGAACATTTCGGTGATATTTACTGCATTGGTCGTTCTTCTCGCCTCCTTTGGGGGGGGGGGGGGGGCAAACGTTTAAACGTGAATTTAAAAAAAGGTTAAACGTTAAGGTTACTAAACGTGTTTGCCCATCCCTAATTTATACCGTACGGTATACCGAGATATGTGAGGCTTCAATGAAATTTTGATGAACATTGCTTGTTCCTCATGACAGCCAAACTGCATCAGCTTGTTGATGGTTTACATTTTATTTAACACGTACTTAGTCATCTGTGCATCACGTGCTATCACCTCGATAGTGAAAACATAAGGTACTTCTAAATTATTATTATTATCAGCCAAAACCAAAAGTATAGGCCTAGTTATTAATATTGCTACAAACATTACAAATAATAATTCCAAAAGGTACAAAACTTTCCCAGATTAAGCATTGTAGTTATCACTTATCACTCATAAGAACGACTTTTTCTACATACAAATTTAAATCGATTATTAGCTAAAGATATCTAGTTACGTACCTATGATTCGAGACATATAAGAATAAAATATTTGACTTACTGGCTAAACTGGCATACTGTTCTCCTAGTGCATTGACCCACAGCATACAGCGCCACTTGTCCAGATTAACTTCAGGGTTGTCCGGACATAGACGGAACTTACGCAGGTACGACTGCGTGATCAGTGTCGCCACTTCTCTCGGAATACGGTGTTGCTCGCACAATATCACCGCCAGCTAGAAACAACGCTGATTCTTATCCACTGCTCCACCGAGCTAACATTATACCTGTAAGCTACATCACAT
Organism: Isoperla grammatica; assembly: GCA_945910005.1. NCBI lineage: Eukaryota > Metazoa > Arthropoda > Insecta > Plecoptera > Perlodidae > Isoperla > Isoperla grammatica. The sequence goes on from OX246738.1 coordinate 91,540,746, forward strand.
GAAATGGGGGTTACTAGAAGAGCTCTCTCTAAAGGCAGGGTGTTTAACAGCAGCAATATTTTACTAGGTTTAATCACGAAAACTTGCTAGCAGTACAACCTGATTTTCCAAATTGGTTAACATAAATTTTTAAGGTTGTAGATATGGTTTATTTTTGGTTATGAAATTATTATAGTTGAAGGGACAATAATTATTTGAAAACAATTCAATCAAAGCAAAAATATAATTTAAATTACAGTCTAATACACCAATAATACCAAGGTATAGCATTGGCAAACTGCATCCAAGTGAAATGAATACCAGGCATTTCACCTGAAATAATAAACAACTTGTGGTTGCATAATTTACTTGTTTAAACCAATGAAGGTATAGGTAGGCCTAGTATGCATTTCACTGTAAGCTTATAGGTGCAGACACACTATAATGTCTCAACTGATGAACAAAATGAGCGTTAGTGAATCCAAGCATCAAACACATCTTCATGTCTTAACGTGTTTGGAATAGAGTACAAATAGAACCCATTTTCTGAGAGAGCTCTTAAAGTAACTATGAAAAGCACTGTAATTTTCTACCCTGGATTAATCTATGGCATTATATATTAGTTATAACGTCAGAACTCAGAGGTGTGTCCTGGTAAGTTCACATCAATCTATTTAATTCCTTCAGAGCAAGTTCATTGTAGACAAAATAAATTTTAGTATATAGTACACCATCTGTGATACCATGGTCTTAATCCAGAGTAGATCCTGTTAAACAAAAATATTTTTAGGTAAGATTATTTTTTATAAAGAAGTTTTTTAACTAACCTGAAATTGAAATTTGCAAATATTGGAAATATCTATTTAATTAATGTGGGGAAAATTGGTAAGTATTGTAATATATAAAACTATACATTTACAATTGCTAAATTATATCTCAAATGTGCAAACATTAAATTACATTCAGTATAAGAAAACCTTTAATAGTACCATTGCCTTAAAATCATTTATGCTGTATGTTTAAAAACCAAAAGGCTATCTCAACATTTTCAATTTTATCCAATTTTGATTAATTAAATGCAAAAAAGGTTTCCTTATACTACATCTAGTAGATAATGCCTGCAAAAAATGTTGTTTGCTGTAAATTCATACTGCAAGCACAGAAAATGTAGGTAATACATAAAAAAACTTAAAAACTATAACTAACTTAAATGTAAACCCTTTGTCATTCATACCTCTCGTTACTTTCATTATTCAGGGTTACTATTTACTACTCCTCTATTCAGTAACAATAAACCTGAAAACAGATAAAGTTCATTACCAACTACCAAACCATCACTGAAAATTATTAACACACAAATCAGAGCATAGCACAAAAACAATTAGTCACAAATCACAAGAAAAGCAAACAGCTTGTCGACAATACAATCGTGCTTGTCGTCCAATACACACAAACACGAAAGTGTCAACATGTCCTGCATAGCACTAGCAACACCTCATTTTCTTTTGTCAAGAAATGCTGCATTTCAGCGCGATTTATCCTGGCCTCATCTCACTTGACTGAAATCCTCTCAGTTTGCATTTGCCTTAAAAATATTGGCATAATGGTACAGTACTTAGCTTAATATATTGCCTGATGTATTTTACAGTATATGAGGGTAAATCGATCCAAATGTGAACTCGATAGCGAGATAAATCAAGCAAGAACCTCAATGTACCCATACGTGTAAATGTATGTTCATTCATTGGGTGATGTGAGGCATTTCATAACTATAAGTTCAATTGGCTGTGTATTGTTGCCCAAAGCTAAAAAACAGATTACCTACAAGTGAAGTTTATCATTTACAACAACAAGATTGTCCCAAGTCAAGAGATTGTGCAAGAACCCGACTCCTCTTGAAACTTGTCGGCATTGTGTTACCCCTCCAATGTGGGGTCAGAGGGGTAAATTGCTTACTCGTGTCACCCAACATGAACGATACTTTTAAACTAGATAAGGGGTAACAATATTGCTACATACAACCAACACGGCAATCACATGTTAAAGTTAGGTATGATTTATTGCTTGCACCCAAGCTCTGTAAAATATTATTAGGCAAAATCCAATACATAATCAAATTGCAGTCTTAAGGCGAGTTCCCATGGTCAATGCTCGGCTTTTTTCGCGTGGCGGTAGCCAACCAGAGAGCTTAGCACCGGCTGTAGTTTTTGCGGCACTACGCCGTGAAAAAACGAGATCAATTTCAATTTACAATGCTGCATTGGGCCGCGTTGTGATTGTGATGTCATGAGTGGGGAGTGGCACAGCCATCTAAAGAGTGGATGTTTTAAACCTTTATTATTAACACCATCACTTGTTTAGTGGCAGCATAGAGCAATAAAATACCGGGTGGCAGCATGTTTCCTAATCTAGCAGAACAAGGGAACTGCTATACGGAGCACATCGGAGGTTCTTGTGGACATTTTGTGTTAAAAAGTTCAACACCGACATACACCCAGACTATAAAAACACATATTTATGGTAGCCATACACACATACAGATAATTACTTAGTGTAACTACCTAGGTTAGCTAGGCCTAGCCTTGGGCAATGGTCCTGGCTTAGACCTACACCTTTGCATTTTTTCTTATTACTGCATTTAATTCAAGGTTCATGGCCAAGGCCTGTACAGGACTTTTATGTCTTGGTATCACTGCCATATGCCACTGCCAAAGAATAAAGCACTCAGCATCAGCGTTGCAGTGTGTAAATTTTCGCGACTATGGGAACTCGCCATTAGGGAGCATTACACCTAGTGGACCTAGTAGCTAGGGGCCAAAAAGTAAACTGATGCAATATTTACAAAGCACCCACTGAAAAAGAAAATTAAGTTTGTAGGCCAACATTTTGAAACAGATAATTTAAATATCATGTAGCTTAAAAATGATACTAAGCTAAAGCATGAAAGCTTCATAAATAAATAAAAAAAATACTGCTATATACACATAGGTTTGCAGGTGGCGCTTACATTTACCTGATCAGAGTAACTCGATCAGTAGCTTCATCTTTCTTTCTCTCTCTCTCTCTCTCTCTCTCTCTCTCTCTCTCTCTCTCTCTCTCTCTCTCTCTCTCTCTCTCTCTCTCTCTCTCTCTCTCTCTCTCTCTCTCTCTCTCTCTCTCTCTCTCTCTCTCTCTCTCTCTCTCTCTCTCTCTCTCTCACACGATAGAAAACTACTGATTTAGTTACTCGGATCAGATATACGTAAGCGCCAAGGGAGTTGAACCAAAATCGGTTTTATTTTGTAATCTAAAGAGAAATAGAGGCATACAGAATTAAAAACTATGAAAGAGGGTACATATAATTATATTAAATCATGTCTGCTTAGCTTGCTGGTACCTACTTACAGCTTTGGATATAATTTTCCAAAGCCTACCCAACAGTTTCCTAGATGAAGTTGGAAAAAAATACGTATTTCATTTACGCGGTGTCTATCAAATATCAATAGACATAAACAACAACTATCCTAACGTAACTTTTACATCTGAATTGATAAATCAACAGCTGTGAAATGATCACGTCAATTTTGATTGAGCAACAAGGTCAGTGCAGTCACCACATTTCCAAACTGTTAGTGAGTGATGTCACTTCTATTGAATTAGTCCACTAGGCTAGTAGCCAACTTTAATGTAAAAATGGAGCACTGGAACAGACCCAACAAAATCAATACCGGTATCATAATTTACAAATTTAGTAATGAGCAAAATGTTCACACAAATGCCGCTCATTTGTAATTCGTAAACAGAGTGAAACTATATGACAATGACTTCCAGATTTAATAGTGGTAGACAAGAATGACATCGTGTTGGTGAGAGAGTGTTGATTTGCTTGATGTTTACTGAAGTATACAAATAATTTGATATTATGCAAGTACAATTAAAAATAATCTCTTAAGAGAACTTTACGAATGTTGGGGGATGCAGTTATATAACTGGTACCACGTACTATCCACACCACCCATCCGTCCGTCAGTTGGTAATTGGGACATGAGTTGAATTTTATAAGGGAACTGATAGCGTGGGTCCATCACTACGTCTGTGACTACGTCATTTAAAAATCTCAAAATAATTAACAAAGGAGTTGTACAAGGTATAAGTGTTTTGGTATTCCATGGATTTGTCCAATTTTTGATATCACTCCTTTACTGGGATGATTTTTTTGACATGTGATTTGTTTGTGGGCATATTCAACTTGTGAATAAAATTGGAATTACGATTCAACTCCCTGATGCCATGCTAATAAGTGTATTTAATTTAATCATAATGCCCAAATTAATGCTAGAATTTGTAGGACTAACCTCAAGAATAGTGATAGACAATGGTACATACTACATATAGGCCTATATACATATATATTAATAATTGTTCACCTTATTTAGTAGTACAATTCATTTTACATATCAATGGTATCATACTGTAGTACTAGTTGATAGGTAGAAACACAGTGTCAAATTTTTCTTTAATTTACGAGCCTACTTTATTAGATATTTGGATGAAAAAAAATAACAATGTTAGTGTAGTTATAAATTCAATGCAAACAATTTAAGATGTAGGGAAACAATATAAACAAACAAAATGCCATTTGCCATCAGTATTCTTAGGGTGCTCTAGACAATCAAGGCAGGCTTATACGAAACTGACAAAACAGACGTGCAGCGTAAGAAATATAACTTCACATTCAATAACTTTTAACCAAAGCAATCAAAGTTGATTTATATTACATACTGTCATGCTTCAACTAGTCCTGATAATGTCAATCAAGCATAAGCCTTATGAGTTTTAACATTCTAATGTGCTTGCTTTTAGAAGATGATGCACAGCAGATTTTGTATCCAAACAATGTTGCAGTTGGCCAAAGGAATAGGCTCTAATATCATTTAAAAATTAGTAATTACCTAGACAACATTTTTTAATGCCAAATCTTAGACAATTGAAGTTGAACCAGTTGACAATAAATACGGATTGATGAAGATACCATTACAGTACTACTGTTGATTTATATACATAGAGTGTACAAGCACGGTTAAATATTCAAATTCTTTTTTTATTATTAAAATGTGTGTAAAGTACACCTTTCACTTACGCCAACCTTGGGGTTTCCTCATTACTTTACTTCAAATTTTGCTTTATTCGGGTAATAGTACTTGCTACTGCTAGAATTGATTTGATATGCGGATGCCCAATAGATAATCAGTCCATTATCAACTTCCAACATGTATATTTTTCCCTTTAGGGCCTTACATGTAAGCACGTAAACTAACATCACACAGAGAGAACCAAGCTGTGTTTGGCCATAACAGTTTTGATTTCCATTTATGTATTTATTTCCGTAACTACAAGCCGGCATAGTTTACCACCGTTTATGGAGTACACCATAGGTGCAAGCCCAGTGAGCTCCAGGTGGGAAGTGCAAGGGTCTCACTTTCAATGTTCATAATATTTATCTCAGCAACACTTAATTAGCTAGGTTATACGGATTACTGGCAACTACCAACATCTCTACGTCGACGGATGACAAAGGCGGATGACAAGCCAAAACGTTCCGTCATTTTGCTATTTTTCTTGTAAATACAATACTTATGTGATTCTCCAACTCACGACGCCTGCCAAATCACTTTAAGGTCAGATGTTGGTTCTTATCATTCTTTCCAACTCAACACCAACTACAAACATTGAAAGTTGAAACATCTTATTTAATAAGATGTTTCAACTTTCAATGTTGGCTTATTTATCAAAATCCGCTGGCATGGCATCCCTTTTATATTAAAGCACTTAGGATGTCACTAAGCTACCAAACATCCCAGGTTCTTATACCTGTCGCTGCGAGCGCTGACCGACTGGATTGGTCACATATTTAGTCGGGCCAGAGCCAACTGCACTTGGAGTCAAAACGTCACTGCAAAACAGTAAAAACATAAACTTGTTCCACACATGCACAACATTTCAATTGTTTTCCAAACCTTTAATACAGGAATCATGGGTTAGTGTAAAACCAATTGCAGGCCACATTCACTCCCGCAACCCATTGCACAATGCACAAGAGTAGGCTACGGTTCAAATTAAATGTAAATACCACGTGGGCGTTACCATAGTCAAATGTATATATGTACTTGAACCGATATATTTTCCCACCCATTACGTCAAAAACACAAAGGCACAGAAATGTATTCAGTTAAAAGGACATTGCATAGGCCAAGACAGCCACTACAGGTAGCTGTCAGTATGCACTCTTAACCGTTAAATATTTCCGTAAGCTCTAAAGTCTAACCGAATTCGTATTGGCTAGGAAGAGCGATCTTACCGGTATATAAAATTTAAAAACATATCATTTTCTACTACTGAGAGGTAACGTATTATGATGAAGGGATTGCAAGTCAAACTGTGACAAAATTGGGCGAGGAGTGCGACCTTTAGTTCACTTTCTACACATAGTGTACCAGCATAGTGTCAATTTGTTCCCGTATAGTTTAGGCTAGCCTACCTACCCGTATGTTTTTAAATATTAATAACATAATTAAAGGCAATTTCTTAATGCATAAAACTCTCTTTATTCACAACTAAATAATAATAGTTAGGCTTAATGCCCATGGTACAATGTAATATATTATTAAAAATGGAAAGACTGGCAGAAAAGAGGAAAAATGGATCGCTGTTTCAACGCAATGCACAGACTTTAAAATAACATGAAAAAGGACCTATGCACACCTAGGCCAATAGATGATGAAAAATAAATAATCTGACTACAGTCAGAAAAGCAATAGGTCTAAAAAATATATATACCGAAGACTGCATTGTTGTATTTTCCCTTTTTAACTGACTGAATATATTGTAGACAAACAGACTGAATTTGACCAATTATAAGCCTACTACTTGCTACAACTTAGTAGGCCTAACTAGTTAGCATACATGTTGGTTTAATCATGAAAACAGAAAACATGGCACTTTCTTTAGTAGATCAATTTGAGATAATTTTACTCTATTTGTACAAAAAAAAGTTAAGGAATCACCATGTATTGCTACCTATCATTGTATGCAGAATTGCTAAATAAATATAGTATTGACACATAATTGTAACAAATGTTATGAATTAATTTGCTTTTATCAGCTTTCAAATTGTTGCAGGCATGTACAGGACAGTCCAGTGATAGGCTACTATACAACTTACGCTGTTGAATTAGGAACACTAAAAAAAAGCAGTATTATAAAGAACACTACTAATAAGCCAATTTGGCAATTAGGCTTCACAAAATTAAAAGTTTTCTTTCCTTCTTGAATCTTGTAGCTTGCAAAACTATATTAACGTATAAAAACACAATCAAATCGGCACGTTTAATATAAACTGTACATTAGTATATGCTTGTCTAACCTAAATGTTAAGACCTATTTCAAGTTAAAATGAATGCAAAATAGTTCACTGATGCAATTAGTCCCCAAAGAGTCGTTTTCCAAGTTCCATAAACCGGTGCGTCCTACAGACAGCTAACGCATCACGTTCCTTGAGAACTTGAGTGACACTGTTATTGGCATCAACCAGATTACACAGGAAATCTTCATATGCCGACTTAGTGTTGGCCGGCAATGACCCCTTCTTGACTTTATGTAACACATCGATGATACCTTGTGCCCAACCGCTCTCTATTGCAAACTCCGAGATCCATGGAACAAGAGCAAGAACAGCGGACATGGTCTGCATTCCTAGAAACCATAACTCCATGAGTTCCATCCAGTACTTCTTATACGACATGGCAACAACCAGCGTAGTTGCATCGTTTGACTCGTCCACGTTGTAGGCATCCCACAGGAAACGGATTGTCGACTGGATGTAGCGGCAGATTGAAAAGTCGTTCTTTTTAACGCGTTTTGCTTGCTGTTTCAATAACAATAGCCCCAAAACCGCAAGATTCCCATGGACGACAAGGTTGTCAGGGATGTTCTTCAGTTCTGGTAGATTATTGAAGAGGAATTTAAGAAGCATGGCAAACAGGTTGCTTTCTTCCACTATCTTTGCTTCTAAAACTGTTATATTCATGAAGATGTTACAGATACTGATAATTGCCACTCGTGAGTCTTGCATCTCTTCCAATACTTGAGGATCAAGTTCGGGCTCTGGCTCGGTCCTCACCTTATTGCGTTCAGATTTAGGAACGACAGGCTTCTTGTAGTGTACATTGGACCAGTGATAATTCAAGCACTCGTACAATACCTCTTCCTCTTTCGCTTCCAGCAAAATCTGTCGAGATTTCTCTTCTACAGCGAGATGGCACAAAGCTGGCAACATAACGCGTAGTACATCTATTTGACCGAGAGGATCTGATGCAGGGAGTGCAGTATTGGGTGCAGTCTTGCTTTGGTTTTTCTCGGCCAGTCGGCGGGATCGGAAAGCATAAAACGATTCATTCGCCACAGTTAGAATGAAAGGTAAAATTCCGTACACAGCATTGCGCATGGCTGAAGTTTCTTGTGCTAACCACGAAGACAATACACGGACCATGGCACAGATGAAAACTTTGTCTACAGGGTTATTATAGTCATCCTTTTTCTTGGGAGAAGCCAAGTCTTTTGAAACCTTAGTGAGGACCCCAATAATCGCAGCAAATGCCCCCTTCAATGCAGTGTAAAGTTGCTGTTTTTCTTTCTGTTCTATGTCTATTGTGTCTTGAGCCACAAACACAATAGACATTTCCAAGACAACAAAGCAGGCAGTGACAAGCTCGGCATTTACCATTATCTGTTTGAAGGATCTGTCTTCTAGCTGCATGCGTACTTCTATGGAGCACAGTTGCACAAGTAGTAGGAAGAACTGGCGCGGTTTCTCTTCGTCGGAGAGGCTCCACTCCACTCCAAGCACTTCCATCATAGTTGAGGCTAACTTTAAGGCTGGGTCACGTTGGTTTTTACCAATTTTACTGGTTAGGACATCAGATAAGCCTTTGTAAATGCTGACTGGCCAAGATTCTTCACTGGACGTAGGTACAATTAACTCACGTCGACAGCTTGCTATGAGAGCTGAAAGGATACCACACAACTCGAATTTCCGTTCACTTTGGTCTGTTTGAAAGTCCAATGCAATTTTGTTGACAATCGCATGAAAAGGTTTTGGACTATTACCCCACGAGGAAGGTCCGAAACGACGTACAAGGATGACAAGTATGTTCAAAGCTTCGTCCGTCTGGAAACTTTGCTGGGCGTAGATTTCAGACATTTTTGCGATAGCTCCAACTTCTACCAAAGCTTTTTGACCAGCTTCGTATGAAGCTATATTCTGTAGACATTCATAAGCTTCACTCACTACCATGAGGTTGTCATCTAAATCATCATCGTCGGCTTGTTGCACTATTTCAAGGAATACGGGGATGTTGGCTAGCATGTCAGGATGAACAGCCAGTTCAGGATCTGAACAGAAGCTTGAAAGAACTGTCAATGCAATCGACTTGTAAACCATTGGTGGACAGTCCGCAGGTACATCAGGGCTCAACAAAAGTCGCTTTAAGAACTTGAACCCAATGGCTTCAAAAAGTGCTTTTTTGTTACATGTATTGCAGTCCGCTCCCTTTACAATCTTGGTGACCATAAATAATGCTGCGAATTTCTCAGTATCATTTTGTGCCGCCTTCAATATAGCTACACATTTCTTGACACCATCCAACAATACATCTGCCATATTGACAAGATTCGATGAGCAATGCTCCACTTAATCTTTAGACTCACTGTCTAGTTTGTGCCAAGATTTACAGACGTGTAGAGAGTAGTGACAGATGACGATTCATACAGCGTAAGGCCAAGTTTAAGATTGGCACAGAGTTTTAGCCTCGACAGTGAACTAACAGGCGAGAACACTGTCTAACTGCACGCTTTGGTCGATTTACTAGGCTTGTGAAAGATAGCCAAATAAAAACAGATTATGTTTATGTATAGGGATAGACTAGACCTAGGTCTACCTGACCTCGAAGCACGTTGGTCCAACACCACCAGTTAGGTTAGAATCTATAAATCTTCCAACAGTGTTCTTGAATAACGCCTTAGAAGTAAACGCTTGTTCTTCCGCCTAACACACTGGTACTGCACCTACAATCTACACTCGGCATGCTTCCAGGAGCGTTTACCCACTCCCCGACTATTTTAGTCACAGTGAACGTAGGGCCCCCCAAAAGTCTAAATTGGGAAAACGTGTATAGAGTTTCCTACATGAGTTCAACAGCCACGCCGATCCTACGAAATTCTATTTTAAGAGCTCTTTCATAAGACGAGTTAAAACTTTAACGCTGCGCAAGAGCACAAATTGATGCTACCGAGAGCCTAGGCCTATTTTAGCGAACAAACTTGCAAGAACGAGTTCGCACTTGGCCGTCAGCTGAGCTACTGGAATGGCAGTTGCGACCTTGAAAACAGGGTAAACAGCTGGAAAATATCTCCAGGAAGCAGAAACACAATTATTTGCTGGAATTAGATAGAAACCTTTCATTACCTTATCACATGCTAATTTATCTCCTTTTCTTGTTTTAATAAGAGTGTTGTCCAAATCAAAAAATATTGCTGATATGGAGGAAGATTTTAGTCGTCTGCTACAAGTCGCCATCTTTTCGTGTAGCATGATTTGACAAGAGTCGATACAAACTTCCTTGTAACTGACATTTTATTCCGCTAGGTAGCGTTCCTGCCGCAAATTTGTGCCAAGACTACCGCCAAAGTTTGAATTTATGTGGAAAAGAAATAAACCGCAAATGAAAACATTTTGTTATAATTATTATTATATTATTTTACACATTTTATTTATTTTATTTTTAGATAATAATAAATTTAATAATACAGGCTATCTAATATTTCCATAATATCTAAAGAAGGTGCTAAAGGGCTGAATAGATATAAATAATATCATCAAGAATGAATACAAAATTAATGTACAGATGAAAAATATGTTTCTGGAAAAGGATGATCTTTCTTTAAGCAAGAGAAAGTTCTATCAAAGTCAATCAAGAAGATTCCCCTCATGGAGAACTTCATTGACTTTCGTTACGCGATTCTAGGAAAGCCGAGGGAGGAAGAAATGGAAGAATGTAATGTAACTTTCGTTCGGAGATGAAAGGCCAAGGAAGAAAGGAATAGGGAAATTACTCATCACCGGCCGGCACAGTCCAATACAAAATAATGAGAACTAATTTTCATTGGGGGGCATTATACCGTTTCTCGCGTGCTTTGTTGCTATGACGACTCCAAACTTGCCGTTTTCAAAGTAATTTATTAAGTTAAAAAATCCTAAAGCGGAACAACCCAAACGGGAATCGATCCCTGGACTTAATGCGCTTTTGTAGGCCGAGGGGGGAGAGGCTCTTATCGGGAGGATTTTGTTATTTTCTTGAGTTTTAGGTAGGTAGGGCCTATATTATAGAAAATGTTAAATGCTTTGAAGAACAGTGTTTTTAAACATGAGTTTTAAAAACAAAGCCCACACAGTGTTGCCACAGATGGCGTAACAGTTATATGCTGAAAATCTGTGTCAAAGTAAACAGAACAAACAAAGAACATTTACTTGAAGTCAAATTTTTGCAACTGATTTTAATTTCTCACGCTCGGTGCCAAGGTTCTAGATTATCGCAATGTGAAATTTTGTGAGCGACAGAAACAGATGATGTCTTGTTTCCGTGCATTACGTAAACGATAAGTGAATCTGAACAGCTCCTATTGGACGACGCTAAAATGTAAATAAAAAAAAAAATTGTATTTATTATTTACCCACTGTTACAATTTACTGATTGTGATTAGGGGACATTAAACCATGTGTTATCTATGACGGATCCCAAATAAGTCACCGTTTACGTATGCAATACCAATACCTGGCATACAAATAGATTAAAAGCACCAGCCCGAACCGGGAATCGAACCCCGGCCGTTCTGCATTGGAGGCCGGAATAATCCCACTAGACTTACGAGCCACACAATTATTGATTGGCGTATTGGCATTGTTTTGTGTTAATTTTCTTTATATCAGTTTGGATTGGGCTCTCGATTGGATTGAAATGCCTTATTGTTGCTTTATTGATCTATTATTGCTACAATGCTTTTTAGACAATGAGAATTGAGGGTGATATGAAGCTGAAGGACAACGAAAGCCCATGCCTTACGTGGGATTCGAACCAACGTCTGTCTTAGGGCCTGCGCTGCGCTGCGCACCAACCGTATGATTTGGCGAACGCAGACTGAAATTTCAACCAGTACGGTTACAAATAATAATATGCTCGTTGTTGAATCTACCAAAACACAGACAACAACAAATTGTGTTGTGGCCAGGATTCTTAGAAGAACCATTGCGCGACTGATGGTTTGTCGGTAATTAGTATGACATTCGCCGTTTCTTGTTTAGAGTATTCTAAGAAGAACCAAAGACTGCTAATTGGGAATACATGAAAGTAGTGGGCCACAGAATTTAATTTTTATCAGTAAAAATACGTTTATGTCAGCCAGCTAACCAGTTTTTTTATAAAAGGCATACTTTGCTCGTTGTATCACCTAATTGTTGAGTACTCGTTTATCAATTAATCACAATGACAAGACTATAGGTATATTTTGTTCCAATTCTCATTGCACGGTATACGCGACGTTACACGAAATGACATTATGCGAAATGTTCGTTTCAGATAATCTATTTTCTGCCTCTTGATTGTTCGCCAAAATTAGTGGGGCCACAATAGAATGACGTCATGCGAAGGGCTAGTACTGTACATTACCTTGTCAAGTGCTGATTCGTCCCCCTGTCTCGTGAGAATGAGTGTGTTATCCAAATCAAAATATATTGCCGATATGGACATAGACTCGAGAAAGCTGCTGTGAACCGCCATCTTTTCAAATACCACTGTGGCCAATACGGACTCCAAGGCCGGAACTAAAGCCAATGGACGTCAAGCCAAGGACGCAAAATACGTTTTGACCGCGACATTCGAAACCAACGGAAACTAATCACGGCAGAAATTTGACTTTGAATATCGTGGGAAGCGATTCCGAATTCAACAAAATTAACAACCCGCTATAAAAATGCCCTGTGGAATGATTCGGAATTAATTTTAGAAACCTGTTAAGTAAATATTGATATGGAAATCTCTAATACGTTCAACAAATTGAAACATAATATGTATATTCTATATTATAAAAGCAAGAATTGTTAAAAAATGTGAACTCCACGAGAGCCGCGGCTGGCCACTGCTTTAGTTTTATCTAAATAGTAAATACATACCTTTCAACGTTTTAAAAGTATTTATACTAATACATGAAACTTCATTCGCTCATCAATACATTCGGTTGGCAACAAAATTAACTTCATGTGAACATAAGATTATGACCTGTGATATGATATTGATAAAGAATCTCAAACACGTTTAACAAATTGGAACATTTGATATAATCTAAATACATATCTTTCAAGTTTCAAATGTGATTTAGATGGTTAATCACATTGATATCTTTATTAGCATCTTTGATTGTAATGTGCTCATACATTTGTACACAATCTGTGGCTGCTGTAGACTACTTAGAATTAACAGATGAGTATATACTTAGGATTTAGGTAGATTAGATTAGGGTAACATATACACTAAAATAACTTAGTAGATAGCATGTAACATAACACATTAAACATAAGACAATTAACAATTGAATAACTTCGTAGATATCATAACATAACACATTAAACATAGGACAATTAACACTAACATATTATATATACTGTTTTAGGATACCCTTCATACCTTCTAGTGACTTAGGGAGAGTCACCATAACTCCTTTTGGGAGGGCATTCCACTCCCTTTTGGCCCTAGCCACAAAATATACCTATAGTCTTGTCCTTGTGATTAATTGATAAGCGATCGATTTATAATATGTATCTCCAATGTCTCTATTTAATCTGATCATAATATGTATATTAAGTTTATGTATATTAAGTATGTATATTATAAGATTGACGATGCCTATATTTGTACCATGTATTAATCGACAGGCAAATAAATAAATAAATAAATAAATAAATAAATAAATAAATAAATAAATAAATAAAGGTATTTACTAGTTAACGAAACTTCATTCGCTCACCACGATATGCTTTAGGATTGCATCATAATCTAATATAAAGGTGAACGTTTAAAATTGAATTGTTGAAGCATTGTTGAACCATGGAGTGGTTGAATTGAACCTCAATTGATGCAAAGTAGAGTCTGGAAAATGATTGGTAATAAATAATATTAATAGTCCTTTATTCAATTGATTTGATATTTGTGTTTTTACGTCTCATATTTTTGCAACTTGGCTAAACAAAACGATGAGTGGGTGAAATATGGTGATGACGGGGGGTGGGGGGGGGTGTTTGGAGGAAAGGGCTAAGTTGGATAGAGTGGGGAGGAGAAGGGAAAGCGGAGGTAAAGGGAAAGGGGAGAATGTGGACTACATTTCGTCAGACTTCTCTCTTTTCTGAAACTACGTATAATAATATGCTATATAGTAGAGTAAACCGCACATAGCCAAGTCACAAAATACTTAGTAGTAGCAGTAGTTGGCAGTTATACCAATTTAGTTCTTTATATTCACTATACCTTATGACAAAATGGCTCATTGACTCATTGAGGGTTTCCTGATAGGTACCCGGTGTTGTATTTCTGTAAAATTGTAAAATGTAAAATTATCTTAGTAAACTTGACAATACTTATATTACGATGCCCGTACTCGCTATACGACATCTCCATGTAATCCAACAGCTGCAATAAAATACAATACAATACAATACCCTCAGCTCAGACCTCAGACAATGGAATACATTTGGAAATGTCACTAATAATAATAGTAAATAGTCATACGAAAATAGAATATTAGATTGATTCTCAGATTGAAAACGAAAATTGCCATTTATAGACGTAGCCCTTGATTTTCATTTTCGTCACATTTTGCACATTTAGAGCGCTGATTCCAAGAGGTCCGCCTAACGATCAAAGGCTTAAAGCTCTCGTTGAGTCATTCTATGTTTTCTTTCTCTATATTATGGGAAATAAGAAATAACCTAATGGGCGCCCCTAGAGGTAGGGGACGACAACATAAATTCCAGCCTTTATGAATTTGGCGGTACGATCATGATCGTACGCCAACCGGACAGAGTACACTGCCTGTACTAGTGCAAGCAGTACAGGACAAAGAAACAAATCCAAGTACCCTGTCGTGGTGGCCAACATGAGAAAAAGAATAACAATTTTTTGTACAGTAATAATTATAATATCAGGATTATAAGAAATTAAACAACACAACAAATTTATGTTTAAACTATTAATACTATTGTGACACGTATTCTTAGTGCCAAAACTGATACTATCAGATTAGATTCCATGGTCGTATGTAGATCGTGGAGCGTTGTCATGTTTAGCCAGTAGTTCAGAATACGAAAAGCAAACAGCCAATCCGAAAGAGGAGCAGTTGAAGGAAACTTTTTGGCGGAATCTTCACTGCAGACCGGCTGAAACCTGTTACCGATCCTCTTTGACAGTTGTTATTAGCGATCATTGTCTGGTGTTCTGTGTATTTCATTAGTAACAATCGGCCTAGAGTAGTTTGTTTGGCTGTGGCACGGCTAGATCTACATCCGGAATAGCCTTAGGACATACACAAAACACAATCTGTGATTCTGTGATAGGCCTCGGCGTGCGTGCTTTGTAATTGTCTATCTAGCCATATCTAGCCAAGGATGCAGGCAGCAGCATCTTTGTCGACTCAGGAAGTCGACGACGAAGAAGAATGTTATGGACCGCAGTTGATATGCAAACTCGAGGTAAGTTTATGGGCTTTCACTTCACCTGGCATAAGCCTCGGCTTAGGCCTAGGCCTAGCTCTAGGCCCTAGGCCCTACCCCTAGCCCTACGACGTGGAGCCCTTAGTTGAGGCGGAGAGTCTAGGGTAGCCTAGGCCTACATTAAGGTGACCATAGACCTAGGCCTATTTATAAATTAAATTCTGGGAAAAAGCTCAAAAGAGTCTGGGGCGGAGCCCCAGCCACCAGAGGAGAAATGTTTAGAAAACAAATGAATTTGCACTTTAAATAGGCCTAGGCCTAGGCCTAGTTCATTTTGTATTCTTTTGTATAACCTTTTATGTACGGTAGGGCCTAGGCTACAATATTGAAATGTTAAAGCATTGTAATACTCGTGCGCTTAGTTTAAAATTGGATACAAAACCATTTATTCCGTGTTTTGTTTGTTTTTTCTTGTTCACTAGCCTGTGGTCCCTGCCAACTGGTGGCAAGGTTTTTCTTCCTCCTTTCTCCTATCTTTTTTCCCTCCTTCATCCTCTGCCTTCTTCTTTAGCTGGGCTTTCAGCCTCTCTACAAACCTTTTCATTTTCTCTTGCCCCATGTGATCCTCCATGCTGGTCATTCCATTCCACTACAGCCCTACCTGGAAGAAGTACCTCCTTACATCCATCTTCCATCCCTTCCCAACCACGTGTGATCCCCTCCACTATTATAGCTACCTCTACTGCCCTGCTCAGCTTCCCCCATCCTTCGTGCTTCCTTGCCATCCTGTACCCTGTCTCCCAGTTTATCCCCCTCAATTGCAATCCGCCACTCTCGTACTCCCTAACCTCATGCTGCATTGTCCACCACTATCTCTTTCCACTATTTTCTCCTGCCCAGTACCTTTCTAGCCACCCTCTTTTAAACCCCCTCCATGGCTTCCCTTTTCTTTATCCTATACAGGTCCCCTACTGCCGTGGCATATTCTAGCTCAGGCCTGTTCGATTCCGGCCACCGACAGTCCTGACTGAAGGTTTTTTCCGAGGTTTTCCTCAGTCGTTAAGGCGAATGCTGGGATTGAGTCCTGCTAACAGCCCTCGGACATTCCTTCCCAGCTATCCAAACGCCCTAATAACCTAGTAAGTCACCTGAAGAGGGGCACATCAGGTTAAGCTGGTGTGCACCCTATAATGGGTATTCCTACAAAAAATTAGGTATTATTATTATTAGCTCAGGCCAAACTGCCTGCAATGCTGTGGTTGTTGTAAGATGGGAAAATTGTCATGTTGTAATCTCTTTGCAATCCCCAACATAACATTTTCGTGTTCGTGTCGTCGTAACATATGTTTACGTGTACTCCAGTCCTAGCTTAGGCTGCGAGAGAAAAATAAGTCAAAGCCCAGCTAAAATAAATCGGATCGGGCGAATCAGCTTTTCTTTTTCGTGGTAGAATTAAAATTTGTTGTTACCCGTCCAGTTGGGTGACTATGGTAACTTTTTTACATATTTAGTATTAGGGCCTATAGTGAACAAACCTTAGGCCTAGGGGCCTACGTATAAATATGGTTTCAATGTGGTCTGCATTTGGGTGAACCATTAAGAAAGCATGATTTTAAATAGTTGGTAGGCCTATACTATTTAAATCACACATTGCTGAAATATAAAATAAAATATAGGCCCTACAGTAGTGACTTTTGTTACCTTGCACTTTGGGTCACTATGAGCAGCATGCTAAATAAATGCAAAACACTGCTCTAGTAAGAATAGGGTGACTATGGTTACTAAATATGTGTTAAGCCCATTTTTGACGGTTCAATGTTCCACTCAATGTTCCTTGAATTCAAGGACAAAAAAGCATCACATAAAGTAGAGTATTGTTGTGTTTCATTATGTTGATGCTTTTTCAAAATGAATAATTTGAATTTGACATTTATTACTCTACCAGTAGGCCTATTAATTAATTGACTATGACTAATTAATCGTTATAACGCCCATTCCGTAGTTACGGGTGTGACAGATCGCACAGTTCAATAGCTTGTAAAAACTGTTGATGCAAATTTACAGCAATACAAATTTGAGTGAAATGTGAATATATAGCCCTACACAATTTTGGTTTTCTATGTCCTTTAGTTTAGGAAATAAAAATAAAATTTAAGGTGTTACGGGTGTGACAGATTTTGGACCTGTGCTTACACATACTGCAGGTATGGTGAGAAAGTCTGTGAGTTCTGAACCCTAGGAAACCAAGAAAATTTTTTCTCTTTAACAATTAGGTTTGATTCGTGTTATGATCTGCTGAACCTGTGAATTGAATATGTACAAGATTGGTTCCTTAGGATGTTTTTACTTTTTAGTGTGTTACGGTTGTGACACACTGCAAAATTAATATCAATAAGTTTGGTTCTGTAGTTTTAATATGTCACATTATCTTTGTAGCTTGTACAGTTGTCATATAGAAGTTGAACCCTTCTTGCACAAGTTTCTAAGTACGGTAGTAATTTGTTCATAAGGAAGCTTGAGAATTCAGAAAATTAAAGACCACTAAACCCTCACATTTCGTTTAAAACGTGTAATTGTAAGCCTAATCTGTAACGGTTAGTGCATGTGTAAAGTTGCCTAGTGTGTCCAAGCTCTTGAAATCCAACGTTGTGACGTCGACCAATCGTAACGCTGCTCGCTCCATATGGACCATCTTTTGTGTTTCGAAGCTCGCGCAAATATATCTCGTCCAGATCCATCTAATTCAATTGATCACAAATCAAACGTACTACTGAATTCGTCTTACTTCGGTCTACACGATGAATGTTTAAACAACCTTGTACCATTTATACAACTTATTCTATAAAATGTTAAATACATGAAGCAATTACTACATAATTTGGATGGAAACAACCAATTTCAAGCAAATGTAATGAGGAGCTAGCTTAAAAAATCAGAATTCCAACCAGCCTATCATATTAACTGATATGTTTAGATATTACAAGCAGAAAACCAGCAAGAAATTGATGAAAGTTTAGCCGATTATCGGATGTATATAATAATGCGTGTTGTCCGTTCACTGCCGCGGAGTACAACTCGGTGAGCGCGGTCAAAGCCGCCGATGGCCTGTCAACCTTTTAATAGCTGGGCTGAAAACATCGACGCATTTGTACATTGTACAAAATAAAATGTTTCAACTTTCAATTATAAACTTATTAGTTGTATGTCTCAATCTATTGCTATCGATACTTCAATAAAAAAAATAAAGAAACACATATAATAACTTACAATAACTGAACAGACTATATTTTGAATTTGAAATACATCCAACTAAACCATCAAAACTTAATTTTAACATGTGAAGTTTTTAAAAGGCAAATGCAGCGTAAAAAAGAGAAAGAGTTCTCCACACCGCCTAAAATTTGGTTTATCAAAAAACACAAAGTCGATGTTGCTGATAATTGATACAACTGTTAACTATTCAATGAAACGATAAACAAATCTTGGGATAAAGTGTACCACTTACCAGTAGCCTACATCAAATGTTGCACTTGTATCCGACAAAATTACAGTAGTTGCCAGACTTTTTACATTTGAATGAAACCAGGCTTCCAAACAAATGCTATTCAGTCTTCTAAACATGAGGCAGCACACTGAAATTTTGTTAAATATATTCAGAAAGCACCCAAGCTATAGCAAACCATGTGAAAAAGAAGATGTAGCCAACATACATTACAAAACCATCCAATGAATTACTCTGCAATTGACCATAGTCACTCCACGTTACATTATGCATTATTTTATGTTGTTTATGTTAATATAGGGTATATGCCTAGGCCTACACATTCCTTTAATTGTTTACAGGCAGCGGGCATCAGTTCCGCTGATTTGAAGAAACTGGAAGAAGCTGGGTACCACACTGTTGAGTCAGTAGCGTATGCACCCAAAAAACACCTTCTCACAATAAAAGGCATCAGTGAAGCAAAGGCTGATAAAATTCTGGTAAGTAGGCTAATAAGCAATTTTTCTTCTAAACATTCTGTCTGAAATGTTATTACGGTACCTAATAACATTTCTGCATTTTTTGTCCCATTACAGGCAGAGGCATCAAAAATAGTGCCTATGGGGTTCACAACGGCAACAGAGTTTCACCAGAAACGCTCGGAGATTGTTCAACTGACAACGGGCTCGAAAGAGTTGGACAGACTTCTCGGTGGAGGTATTGAAACGGGCTCAATAACCGAGATATTTGGCGAGTTTCGTACAGGGAAGACACAGATTTGCCACACTTTAGCGGTAACATGCCAGGTTAGTCCACTTTTACACCATTTTGATTGCAGAGATACAGGTATTAAATGGATTTTATGATTTATCCCAAACAATCATATCCTGGGAAAGATTCCTTGCTTTTTCATTCCTAATTAGCCATGAGCTGACATCTGTTAGTTAATTGCCTCCATATAAATAATTAAAGATATTTTCTTCTTGGTCTATGTATGGATTCTTATTGCTTTTGAGATGTAGGCCTATTCCAATTGATTCTAGTATTGGTGTCAGTTTTCTGGAAAATTTTCTACATTTACAAAAATGTCTACCTGTTACGGTCCTTAAAAGGTTAGTCAGATGGAAAACTAAAAAACTATCAAATGTATATGTCCACCCTCAAATATGAAAAAAATGACTAAAAGATACCATACTTTAAAAGCAGGCGGTTAAAAAATTAAAGAAAACACGATTTTTTGGCTTGTTGCTACCAAGTAGCACCGAGCAACTTCTTATGGTAATTCCCATTTACAAAAAAATGTTGCCTCGAGATAGTAAAACCACCGCTAAAATAGGGCACAGTTTATCAAAAATCGATCAGGAGGTTTTATGTGCATCGTTTCCCTACCGATAACATGCTTCTTAGTACGAACGTGTACTTCTACAAAATGCCCTGCAATTAATTTTCTTGTGACTTGATGTGAAGAAAAATTGCAATCTGTTTTGAGCGGTACTGTCCGCAGTCGCCGAGTGTTTCGCGGAGCGCTGGCTGGACTCGTATTACACAATGAGTGCTCTGTCTATCAGGCAGGCGTTAGCGACCTCAGAACCGATACAGCTGTACTACGCTTAAGGGGGGACAACACTGAAAATCTCATTATTTAAACAAAAAAATTTCAACCTACAATTTTTTTTATTTAATTGTTTAAACTATTAACAATCGATTCAAAACACAAAGTAAGTTATATATTTCATATAAAATACTCATATCTATATTCTTGTGGATGTATGCGCTGCGTGTTTGCCCTAAAATGCGAGCAAAGACAGGTTTTGTTGTGATTTTGCAGGAAGTATTTTTCCTACACAATACAGTATGGAGAAATTCATATCTTCTAAACTGGTCCCCTAAATCTTATAATATTTTGTGTGTATGTTCTCCGATGCCATTTAGATGAAATGATGCATGGCCAAGTTCGTATCTATGTAAAAAGTATTTTTTTTTCATTAAAACATTTTTATTTTTATTTTTTTATAAAAATGTTAGAAGTAAAAAATGTATAGCATCATAAAAAACACAGGTTCAAAGTGGTGATGCATCATTTCATTGCTTATCTGCATAACTTCAAATAACACTTTACAAAAGTTGATTATCTCAATTGGTTCTCATGTAATCGTTTTCCCGGTGTGCATTGTTGTAATAACAACAACAATGTCAATAACAATAGAAATGTAAAAATAAAAAAATAAAAAAAAATTATTTAATAACTTTAGGTAAGTGTTTGGTGTGTTCTACAAGTTTCAGTTTAATTGTTGCCATAGAGCAGAAGTTAGGATTTTCAGTGTTGTCCCCCCTTAAGAAGAAAAATGCAGCAGAGCTGGCCAAGTGAATCTTATAGAATAGCTGAATGTTCACTATTTTTTTTCTTGCATTGAAGCAACCTATATCAATTTTATTTGACACAACTGAATTTCATGCACTTATGACTCATTGGTGATTTTTTAGTTTATCACCTGACTAATCCTTTAAGTTACGGGATGCTCAAAAATTCAAAATTGGCTTTGCATGGTTAAAACATAAAACATTTAGCCTACTTCTGTACCGTTCAACTTAGAAAGCTGATTTCTAAAACTCTACCATTGTGAATGCATAGCCTAAAGTTTCTTTTGATTTTGATCAAATTGTATTATATTGTATTGTATTGCATTGTATTGTATTTTAATTGTATTTGTACTGACAGAAGAATAATAAAATTGATTTGAATTGAACAAAAATATTGGCTTACTTGTTCTCTATTTAAAATGCATTATTTGATAAACTTTGAAACACATGGGAGCCCCTAGGTACAAGCAAATGTATTTTTCAAAACTGGATTCCCACTTAAGGGAAAATGTCAGTATCAATGTCAATGTAGATAAATCAGATAAATTTATTTGTTGAATTATTTTGTCTATTGAGTTCTATTCATGCACAGGAGTTTGAGAACAAAAAACCCTAATTTTTCCATTCCTATCTATTTGTACAGTTGCCAATCGACCAGAACGGAGGTGAGGGGAAGTGCCTCTATGTAGACACCGAAGGCACATTCCGGCCGGAACGCCTGCTTGCGGTTGCAGAACGGTACAAGCTACAGGGATCGGCTGCACTTGATAATGTAGCTTACGCACGTGCCTATAACACAGACCACCAAACACAGTTGCTTTTTCAAGCATCTGCTATGATGGCAGAGTCGAGGTAAGTAACATTAGGTAATGTAGGCTATGAGATAACCTTCCCAAGTCTGTTTGCACATTACAAAGTATTTTTAACTGTTCTTTCCACTTTACACGTCTCACCCACCTTGTGTGCGAGACCACTATTTGTAATTAATTATTGTACGAAATATGTTTCAGATACTCACTACTGGTCGTAGATAGTGCCACCGCCTTGTATCGCACCGATTACTCTGGCCGCGGTGAGCTCTCGGCACGTCAGATGCACTTGGCTCGGTTTTTAAGGCTTCTTCTGCGTCTAGCTGACGAGGTAAATAAAGAAACCTTTTTCCCCATCCTTTCCTCGCCACAACTGTTTCCGAGTTAGAGCGAATTGCTTGGATAAGAAAAGCAATACAATACAGAAGTGCAGCATGCTTGCTACGACGCGTCCGCTTTGTCAGCCTACTATGCACGCAAAAAACATCGTACGCACGTGCACCTATCCATAGGAAAATATTGATTTTTTGCCGCGATGTTTGTTTTGGCTTAGGCCTACACTATTGGTTTTTGGAAGTTTTTGTGATATCGTGAATTTTTATAGGCTATTGCAAATTAATGATTTTTGGGTCCATGTCGTTTGTATTAATGAAGGATTACTGTAGGCCTATCAGTAGAGAGAGATATAGTTAAATAGCATAATTATTTGTAGCCTATAGAAATTTGTTTCATGCGTAGCAAAAATAAATAAAATATTGATAAAATAACGATTTACTAGCGTAATTTACATGAAATACGAGAAAATGTACGTTAAGTAAATTTTGTTTCTAGGTTTTGCAATGCATCATTGTGTACGTATACTGGTATGCGAGGTGGGTAAATGCCAGTTTATTAATCGATCTAACATGGTACTATTTGATTATCGAATATTGATACATTTTAAACTAAACTTTAAATGCGAATGGAGCAAGCGTCAAACGGGGGTGTATCCGAGGGAATGAAGCATAAAATGTCATGAAGAAGTATGGAAACTTGCACTAGGGCCTATATCTTCATGAAAATAGCACAAGTAGGCCTACTCAGATTTCTGGGCCAATAAGTGCACATTGTAGGTAAATCGATATAACATAACATGTATATTATTATTGTGATTCGCTTGATATCCCAAACATTTGCAGAAATAAAATTTGTTTTGAATACCACAAACATTCTACAGTAAAACATAAGGGAAGAGCAAAATAAAACTAATAGGCGACTGTAGGAGACATTATTTTTCTATCGCGTAAGTTTGTCCTTAAGTTGCGAGCTGCCGTAGGCCTATCTATATGATCAAAAATTGAAGTGTTTCTGTATGTAATAAATTACCTAATATAATCAATCTGCTCATGGAATTCCTGTTTAAAAACATTGAATTATTTTCTGTCTTACGCAGTTTGGCGTTGCTGTCGTAATTACGAACCAGGTAGTGGCACAAGTTGACGGTGCTGCGCTCTTTGCAGCTGATCCTAAGAAGCCCATTGGAGGAAACATCATGGCTCACGCTTCAACTACAAGGTAAACCAAGTTACATGATCCTGATGGCGGTGCAGGTAATAGTAGTTAGTATTAATGTATTACTCGAATGTATGATGCATGCAAATGTAGGTCGCACCAGTTCCAGTCAGACATAGGAATAGTAATAGGTAGTGTACCTTTTCTACAGACTCACGTACAGCACTAGTGCCCTGGCTGTCAGTTGAAGTCCACCATTGTAGTGACACATGCTTTCTAACATGGACTTGGCTTCTTACAGTCACTGCAATTTGGTCAAGGTCCGCAATCCCCTGGTAAAGGTTCGGTAAACCTCGAAATTAGGTCTTCTCAAGGGCACAAAAATCGCCATTCTTTTGCCCAGTACGAAAACTGGTTTGTTGAGATGAGATGGGAAAGAATCCGACATGCATTTCAATCAGTCCAACACTTTCTCCTCGGCCACCCATCCTTTAGCCAGTGCTCAGAAAAACATTTTGGAGGGAAATTCTTCCTTAGGAATGGTCTTGCTTTTTAAAATAACATACGGGGGGAGTTTAAATGTCGGCGCTACTGTAGTGTCAGACGGCATCTCAAAATAAACGGGGGTTTGATCGGCGTTTTCTTATTTGAGATAGTAGGTACTCATGCTTTTGCCGTAAACGTATTATGTAACGTTGGTACTTCAGCAGTTTTTCATTGTAGGCCGGTGGCTTCATAAACCGCTGTAACCAGCCGTAACTTACTTTAAAGTTTTAACACTATGTGGTATATTTAATTCTTTGGTGATTAAACGAGCCTTCATCGTGCACACCTTGACACTACATACCCAGCCAGCTTTTCGACAATCGGGGATGAATGTTATTACCCAATTGTTCTTCCACAGCGGGAAATTTTCCTTCTTTGGGTCCACGAAAAGCTTTGCGCGAACCTGAGGTTTCTTGCAGTTGCACTTTTTTCTGCCTCCAATCACGAATGTTCAACTCACTGATGTCATACTTTTTACCTGCCGCGCGGTTTCCTATTTCCTCAGCATCACCGAAACTTGAAGTTTCTCACTTGCAGAAAAAGCCCTAAGGATGCGGCCTTCAAAACTCATTATATGAACGAAAACTCAACAGGCGCACAATGGCGGCAAAGTGGCACTAACAACTAACAACAGTTTAGATCATAGATGTAGATAAGAGCAGTCATTACTCTGGTAGGGGGGCATTCTTAGCGAGATGAGTTGAGAACATCAAAAACTAGAAGAGACATTTAAAGGTCCTATATAAACACAACCTTTTGACAAGAGATTGGCCCATGGATAAGGTGACGCCATGTCTCGTGCAAGCCAAGGCTTTGAGCTTCGTCCGCTAGGCGGAGCTGAACAAGAAGACGTTAATGCGCTGTTGTTGATAAGCAAGGTCCGCTGAATCACCGTAACCGCGCAGCGATCCAGTGGACCGTGGTTGGACGAATTTTAATCTGCACGAGTCATGGCGGCCAACATGCCGTTTCAACAATGCTCAACAATGTTTCGACCTCCGACCAATAGAAAACGATCACTCCTATGGCTGATAGTGATCTCTTGTCAAAATATAGGATCTCTAGAGAGACAAACACAGTAACGCTCTCTTTCGTAAAACTCGCACACTTCCCGCTCCGTAGTTAGTCAAGTATCGGATAGAGCGCAAGAAGGTCTCCCACAATACATTGCAGCAAAAAACGCGCATTTCAAACACTCGTTTTTTGGTAAAAAAAAAAATCCTCGCTTAAGACGCACACCCCGATTTCTCAAACTCCAAATTATAAAAAAACGTGCGCATCTTATGCAAATAATTATGGTAGTTCAGCACGTGTTCGGTGAGTGATAATACTTCCAAAATACTCGCTTGGAAGAGTTACAGTTAAAATAACTATCACGGTAATAAATAGCCCTGCGTTGCACTGTCAGTTTAAGTTTGACACCACCACAATGGTTGCTTTCAACTGGAATCTAAGATGCACTAAAGCTCGCAATGCGCATGTACCTCCTTGGTCCCAGTATGGCTAGGAGAAAAGTCTAATTCTGTAAGTGTTTCTTCATGTTTCAAGAAATATCTGTACACCAATTTTCCCATCTGGACCCTATTCGGTAACTTTCTCATTTTTGCCTGAAATGAAAGCAGCCGAAACGAATGTAGGCAGAAATTATTTGCCCGTTTCAGCCGTCGCCAAAGATGAACAAAATAGTGATTCTATAACAGCTCCTGAAATATGCATGTACACTTTGGGAGGACATCACATTGCGACTGAGCCAGTGAGGTTTTAAGCCAATCAGAAACAGACAATATCATGATTTAGAGGACCGTGATCGCTGCAACACGGCTCAAATCAAAATAAATATAAACCTACACAGTTACATGAACGCGTCTTTCACAACACAAGAAGCAACCTAGAATGCCCTAGCCTATTTCTCTATTCTAGGATTTTC
This sequence comes from Isoperla grammatica, assembly GCA_945910005.1. Classification (NCBI taxonomy): domain Eukaryota; kingdom Metazoa; phylum Arthropoda; class Insecta; order Plecoptera; family Perlodidae; genus Isoperla; species Isoperla grammatica. The sequence continues at coordinate 91,567,130 of OX246738.1, forward strand.
TCTATATTCTAGAAAGCCTACAAGGTAATGCCTAGGCCTACACCAATATCTAATTATGTCTTAACAGTGAATTTATATGTATCGGCCTAGTAACATGGCAGTCCTAATGATACAATAGGCCTAGGCTAGAGTTGTGGACATAATATTTCTCTAATGGCGGGCGTCATTAGACGGCAGGCTGAGATTTTCGAATAATAAAGACTGTCTCAAATGAAAAGTGAACACGTTGTTTATTGGTATTTTTCACTCATTATAATGGAACATATTTATTGAATGCAGTTTCCAGTACAATATCACGCGTCAACAGTTATTATCCATGCTTAATATTACGGCTGATCTCGTTTTACCAGTAAAAAAAGCTACTGAAACCATATCAGGGCCACGGAAATGGATTCAGGCGGAAATGGACACTATAACAGTTATAAAATCGCAATCATCCCAACAATGTCTACTTCAGGCAGAAACCATATTAGGACCTACGAAAAAAAAGTTTCAGAATAGGGGTCCTGGAAGGTTTTCCATCTTCAATTTGAGATATAGGAATCCTCATTTCGGTATTAACATAGATTACAGTATTCTGCTATTTATGCAGGGAAAGCGCCCAACGCTTTTATTTTCCGAGTGAGGCAAAAATTTGTTGGGCGAAAATTTATTTTTTTACTTTTTAGTGCATTTAAATATAAGCGTTGTTTAAAAAAAAAAATTATTTTTTTCATGTAATATTATTTTATACTTTTTAGTCTCAAAGAATCTTGCAATCGAATATGTGCTCACTGGACGTGTCCCAATTTAGAAGACTGCATACTTGTGTACTTGTGTATATAGAAAGGGGCTGCAGTTATCCCATGAATGGTCTAGATACACCAGGAATGATGTGTGTTCTCGCAGTCTCACCAACTTTTACTTGCAAACTTTTGATTCAGACACTGGAAATTACGTCACTTCCGTACTTTTTACAATGTCAAGTCCGAGCTAAGATAAAAAGTATGCATTTTTCGATGAATTCGAACACGTCCACTGCCTTTAGCAATTAGAGTGTATACTTGTAAAAAATTTTTGTGGGAGTTGCAAAAAGGATAGACCCGATGGTCTATCAGTGGACCTTATCTTTTAGAGTGTGCTCCAAAAAGGTTCATTGATGCACAGGCACACAAGATCATCATCCACTAACCTTGATTTTTTGTGTTTTTAATTGTTGTTCATTGTTGGAAATATTGATTCCCATATAAAACATTAATTAATTAATTATGATTAATTAGTTGACTATTTAGTAAATATGACAATTGATTCATGTACTGTCATTAGGAATACGTCTGTGTGAAAAATTTCAGCTTGATCGGACATTTAGAAGTAGACGAAATATCGACTCTAAGATTCCGTCCAGACAAACAAACACATGAAGCTTATATAAGCGTTGTAAAAACACGATATTGGTATCTCACTGTAAAAGTGCGAGAAGCTGAAAAGAATAATGTCAACGGGGTTACTAAGTGACGGAAATGGCTTATATCTGCTGCTCATGGCCATGGTATTTTCAATTTTGTACTTTGAAATCTTGGGAGAGGTGTTCGATCATTGATGGTATCGATAATCAATTTGATAAGACTTCTTGTCTAGGCCTATAACAAGTCTCACTGTTTCTCTGTTTACTTTGCAGACTGTACCTGCGAAAAGGTCGCGGCGAGACTCGCATCTGTAAGATCTACGACTCTCCGTGCCTGCCAGAGACTGAAGCGATGTTCGCTATTAACGCAGAAGGGATTGGAGATGCCAAAGAGTGATAAGTGATATTGCATTCATAAATCTCAAGATTTGTCTACTTTCAGTGGGGTATGAAACATGTGTCCTGTGTTCAACAATGGAATTTCAAGGACGATCAATGACAATATATTCAAATGTAATTATGTAAGATGGATCAAACTGATGGGGTGACCACTTGTGGCTTACTAAATGAGCTAATTTGCCCGATACAATTTTCTTCGTGAATACTGTCTTATAATGTCTACCTAAGTATTGGTTAAAATAGTGCACCTTTTTACTTTTGTGAAATATTAAAATTGTTACTTAACATTCTTATTTTTTCGTTTCTCTACCTGCATTTTCTTATAAGTACAGTTCTTTTAAGATTTGAACTCTTACTTATTTCACACAACAGTTTAAGCTGCCTATATGTTTAATTATTCAAAGTGAAATTGTGCAGGAGGTAAGTTTGCCAGTACATGTATTTTTTGAGGATGTGCGGGTACCCCAAAAACGAGTATTTTTCGGGTAACAAAATTTACCCAAGGTCAGGTGGAACTGTAATTTATGCCCGAAAAAATCGGATTGGATAGTACAACACAGTTTTGAGGTTATGATTGATCAAAACTAGGGATGCACATCGATAAAATTAAAATTATCAATAATCGAAAAGGTGACTGCATTATCGATCGATAATATCAAACGATAATGTCGGCAGAACAGACGCAATTCTTGACGGAGAGTTGATCCCGAGTGGCGAGTGCAAACTGCACGGCTGCTAGCCCCGAGGCTGAGGTGCGCTATTTCACTCGCTCTTACGCTCATACCCATCCGCGCGCTCTCTCACTCACCTAAATCCCAGATGTGAGCAGACGACAAGAGTCTCGGCAGTTTGTTGATTGCTGATACGACAAAGAACAAACATTCGATGAAATGGGATACCACGGGCAGGAAATTCAACAGTACGGCCATTTGGCGTTTAATATTCACTAATTATTAATTAATAGTACCAAGCACCAATACCAAAACGGAACACGAAACAACTTTTTACTTGTCTACGCGATCTTTTTTCTGCCACTTACCACGATGAATGAATTGAAAGGACTAATAGGAAAACACAGCGGGTGGCTTGCCGTGGCTACAAAACATAGCGCTGTCTCAGTCCCTCTTTAGCTCATAGACATTTGCGCGCTCTCTCACTCCTTGACTCGCTGGCCAGCAACCCCGGCTGTCGGCGACAACAAGTCTGTGCAGGATCGAGGCGGTTGAGGTTCCGTCGAGCCGTGCCAGCGTATGATAAATGAAAAATATCGATAATATTTCTATTATCGATTACCGGCGCTGTATTGATTATCGAATAAATAATTCGATAATATTTTCTTTATCGATTATCGAAATTATATTGATTATCGAATATCGATCGATAATATCGATTATCGTGTGCATCCCTAGTCAAAACTCAAAATTGTGAATTTCAAGACCAAGCTGCAAGACTGGGAAGCTTGAGAGGACCTGTATTTATATGAGGATGCCTTACCTACTATCTTACTTTATTGTTATTTCCTGATTATACTTATTTTAATTTATTTTGCATACAACGGGGCCGCCCGGTGTTAGGTGAATAACAGCATTTCATGATATATACTGACTTCTGACCGTTTTTGGCAGTGCTCATATAAAAAAGATGGTGACCACGACCATATGAATGCCAGAAATCCACCACCTTCTTGGCGGGAATAGCACGGAATATGGCGTGAATTCAAATTTTCAAATACTTCGAAAATTCGAATCTTTTGAAGTAGGCCTAGATTCAGATTCCAATTTCGTGGATTCGTAAACCACAACATTTTATGTAACGTATTTTGTCTAATCGATAAATTGGTATTCATTTTTAGTTTTTTACACTACCCGAGCCCGAGGGTACTTGAAGTAGCCTACCCAACCCGAACCGTACCCAGTAGTGATTTTGAACTCGGGCCGAGTTCAAAAATCACTACTCGCACATCCCTAGTATAATCACATTTTCAACTTCTAATTTTTAAGCGAGCGAAGCGAGCGTTTCCACGAGACTCTTCTGGCACTTCGTTCTGTTTTTTTTTGTACCGTACTAGACTTAAACGGCACTTCATTCTGTTTGTTTGTTTGTTTTTTTTGTTTTTATGTCCGTCTATAGCGGTCGAACGGAAAGTCCGATCAACTTGAAATTTGGACCATCCACAAGCCTCGATGTGGATTGAAGGTGTATAGTTTTGAGGCAAAATCGTTTGAAAAGTTACAAAGTTACACCATAGTTACTGCAAAATATTTTTCTGAAACAAAATGGCGGCAAAATGTGAGATAGCCATATTTTTTTAAAGCTTTTTCCGGTCACGAATCTGTTCATTTAATGGCTATCTGATCAATATTGGCAAAGTTACACAAAAGTTACTTGAAAATATTGTTCTGAAAAACAGTAACAGCAAAATGTGAGGTGGCTATCTTGTAGTACATTTTCATCCGGTCACGAATATACTAATTTAGACGCGATCGGATATGTATTAGAGGCAGAAATCACATTTCTATTGCTGTCAATAACTGTTAGCAACGGTGGCGGACCGCGGCGAAAACATGACAAAAAAAATTCTTAGCAACGCACATTGCACTGCATTCAACAATATCGGGAATTATAATAGCTATGGGAATTAGAAAAATTTTTGCAATGTGCATTCTTGAATTGTTGTTAATTGTTGTTTTTATTAGCTTTGAGATCTTTTCGCCAGAACGTTCGTAGATATTGACGCCCTCGCTTATCAACACGTCAAACAGAGCGTTTTCCTAGTATTGTAACATGACTGGTACCTAATATTTACTGAGTAGACAATGAAGTACCTGACTAGTATTTTAAAAACTTCCTACATTTGCATATCAAACTTGAAACTAGTTATTGTGACAATTTGTTTTTAACTTTCAACAATGTGAACAATGTTGAACGATGGTCAACGATATCTTTCTCAAGAATGATTCTGGCATCATTTGGTGACACGATAAATTGTAGGCTCTCTCAATTTGTTGTAGGACCTATGTACAAAATAAATTGATATTAATACCGCAATACATATTGTGATATCGCATTGTTTTTATTGTTTAATTAAATTCAAACGTGGTTAATGGTTAACTTAATTGTAGGGGTCTGCGGGTACCCGAAACTTCGGGTAATTTCGAGTATTTATACATAGGCCTACCCGAAATTCGGGGATTTAAATAACAAATATCGGGCTTTTTCGGGTAGTAGGAGGTCCTTAGCCTAGGCCCTAGCAGCCTAGGATTTCGAGTATTTATACATACCCGAAATTCGGGGATTTAAATAACAAATATCGGGCTTTTTCGGGTAGTAGGAGGTCCTAGGCCTAGGCCCTAGCAGCCTAGGCTTAAGCTTATATTCTTGTTCTTGAAGCCGTTATTTACACCACATTTTGTATGGTAATACACGCCGTTATTAATAATTACTAAATCAAACATCATCAAACAAAAGGTATGTTCATTTTCAGTTCCATACGTAATATTCTAGGTCAAAGCCCTAGCATTTGGAGCTGACCTGCCGAGCGGAATCATCGTATCCGTAAGCATCTGCGATTGAGTCACTGCATCCCGCAATACATACGAAAGTAGCTCCAGCGTACAAAAACTTGTTTATATCTGGACTGCCATTGCGTCATTACAGTCCGCATTTGACTTTTCATTATTTTTATTAGCACCGTGACATTATATCTAAGGAAAATTGAAAGTAGTTACTTATTTAAAGGATCGTTAATAATTTTTGTGAGTCAAGGAATATCTCGTTGGCGCGACTATAATTATTATGAAGCACTTTAGAGATGGAGAGCATAGCAAGTTCGTGCTCGTAACGCACTCTTTCGTACGCTCCGTCAACCCCGTTCTACTGTTCGTTGAGCAAAGCCTCGATAGAGTGCATTGTGACAGACAGAAGCACTGTCGTCTTCGCACTGCAGCCACCGGTTAGGAAATAATAACAAGAAATTACATCTCTTTAGAAATCGATTTGGCATTAAAACAACTTATTTTAGGTAAATACCTAGGCCTAGATGAACTGGAAGAATAAAAAAGATCGTGCTGTAATTACGTCACTTTCTCGTCACACGTCACCAGTAGGGCCTACTAATCTCATTACCCGAACCCGTACCCGATACCCGAACTTTTTGTGTTACCCGGACCCGAACCCGACCGGAATCTAAAAAGTACTACCCGCAGAGCCCTACTTAATTGTAATTCAAATGCCGTTTTAACAGTATAAATTCAAACTACTTGTGTAATTCCTGAAGGAGGCTTGGACATTTAAGGCTTTGTGTTAAAATTAATATTATTCTTTTAATATGAAGTTTAATAATTCAAATTGGGGGTTTTAGTGTGCCTTGCAATTTGAACAAAAGGGGGACTACTGACATACAAGTGCAAGAAAATTGGGCTAGTCAATTATTAGAGGTGTTCAGTCAACTGATAAAAGTGTGATGTGCTGCTAGTAGCCGTAGAGTGGAAAGGGAGAAGAGATACGTCAAGCCTACCTGGCCTTAGGGTTAGGCCTACTACCAACTTGACAGAAATGGAATTCCAAACAAAGCCATCGAACATTGGTGGGGTGACATTGGATTTGTATAGTTTGGAAAAGGGGAATAAACTTACAACTAAATAAAAGCCTATATTAATGATTATATATTGTAATTGCATTTGTTTATTACTACAACATTTCTCATTTTTATTCAAACATTTAGTAAAGATGGTGAGTAAAAGTAAAAAAGTAAAAAGTTAGTAAAAGGTGCCGGTATACAGATGAGGGGGTCAAGTTCAATTTAAAGCTTTTTGAGTAGTGTCAAGTAGGAGAGTGCCAAAAGGCTTGGGCAATGTGATTGTGGAGAAATAGGATGCCAACAGCTTACCTGAGTAGACTGATGGTTCTCGCTCTACTTAGGAAGGTCGCCTTCACCGAAAGGCGAAAACGTTATTTAATGTTTTGTTTGTTATGTGTCGTATGTTTTTCTATCAAGGCTTACCATAAGTCTATTCAGGTAAGCATTTGGCATCCTATCCCTCTCATGCAATGCAACCACATTACTTCAACCTATTTTAGTTGGATGCTTGCGTAGTTGCTGCCTACTAGCTGCTGTTGTGTTGTCACAATACTACCTACTTTGGAGGAAAGAGGTTAATGCTTTGGCACGCTTGTTCTTGGATTTTTATTAATACATAGTGGAAGCATGATATTTTTTACAAATTCTGGACAATATGCTCGTTTTGCAATTTCTCCATCCGGACAAATGGGCAGTCTGAAATATGAATTGAAATCTGGCTTGAAATCTGGAGTGTGTGGAGAAATTCAGAATGGTTGACGACCCTAATATTGCTAACTTATAGTTATAATGTTATACATAGTTATATCTGGGGCAAAGCTGCAAGATGTAAAGATTTGTGCCTTGTGGTAGGTAACATTTATGTGCGTCAGGTTATGCCGATAAAACATACGTAGGTTATATTAACAACGATATCTATTAGAAAACTAATAGGCAACACGCGTATGATTTTTTTTGTTAAACCAAACACTTAGTTTAATAGTATTAGATACAAAAAGTATATTAATGCAAGTCGCACGTAAAAAAGAAATTTTTAAATAGGTTTAATGTGGTCGCATTTATTGAAGTTTAAACTGGGGATCTGAAATGCGTACAGGTGGCTGTGACGCAATGGTTCTGTAGACTTGGCAGAACAGACCAATCGCTGAGGCAGTGAGCGTACACAGTACAAAACCATGACGTCAAATCCACTCTGCATGGCGGCGGCTCGTTTTTCGCGCCCTTTTATTTATCGTTACTAAACCAATTATTTTGAGGCATAGACTGATCCGTTTTTCAAAATTCAAAGACACAAAATTATTAAATGAGAGACAAGGTATTTAAAAATCGATTTAAATTTTCATATGCGTGTTCCCTATTGTTTCATAATACACACATTTTGATATTGTCCCCCTTCTGCCACAGACCACCAGTTGACAAATGCTGTAGGCTACTGGCCCTGGATTCACAAGAGGTCCCTAGTATTTCTCTGGTCTTTACTTTCGACCTCTTGTGAAACCAGCCCCAGGTCCACCAGGTCACACGGATAACTTACTAATTCATGGTAGGAACAAAGAAGCAATGAACATTATGATTCCAACAACATGTTTAAAGAATCTATTCTCACATATTGGCCTGGATGCACAAGGGGTTCAAAATTAGGCCGATCTTAGAGTTAAGAGAAGAAAAAGACTTTGGATCTCTTGTGAAACCAGGCCCTGGATTGTGAGGGGATGTACCATTGGTTGTACTAGTGCTATTAAATATTCATATGTAGGTAATTCATAACCAGTAATGATTTATTTTGTCGGTTTTGGCAACTACAAGTGACAACCAATTGTCTTGAGTGTAGTGGTTCAAGGAGGAGAGTACCAATTGTCTTGAAGGTAGTGGTTCAAGGAGGAGAATACGTAGCGGATGCAGATGATGTCCTACGTCCGTTCTCGACGGCATGCATTGTCACTGTGCACTCGTTTTGTAGGTCGACGCTACCTATGATGGCCTCGTTTTGCTGGCCAGGCTCCGTAATGTACTGCTTCTCCTCCCCATTTACCAGGATCTGTTCAAAAACACATCGTTACTATACAACCTTCATTAGACCTCGCAACGTATCCGTAATGTCTTGATTTACGTTTTTAAATATCAACACTCGATATTCAGATAAAGTGCTAGGAGATTGAGGGTAACCTTTTTTCGTTTTGCTTGGCCATAATAACATAAACTTACATGGTAATAATGTCAAGCAAAATATATAGGCCTATCCATAAAGTATATTCATTTTAAATAATCATTTTAAAATTCAATATTTATTTTCTCAAGATGTCAGGTAAGTCACTAGTATTTTCCACTCTTAAAGGCATAGTGGCAAATGCAGATTTCAAAGCCATTGATGGTCTGTCGGGGTTGGCCAGATGTCAGCGATAGCCACATGGGGTAGCTGGCTTGACCCATCCCGGGCGAGTTCGATATCATTTTCTAATAGCCTCAACTTCACTTGTAACATATTGTATCGGGTGTGCGAAAAGAATGCCATGTTTTTTGCAGTGTTGGTGCGTAACACCACGATTATTGAGCACTTACGACCAATGACTACTGTACATGATAATTAAGCGAGCGAAGGAAGCGTATCCATTAGACTTTTATGGTACTCATTCTGTTTTTTGTTTTGTTTTTATATCTGTCGATAGTGGTCAAACGGAAAGTTCGATCAACTTGAAATTTGGATCATCCGCAAGCCTCAATGTGTATTCAAGGTGTGTAGTTTTTTGTAAAAATCGTTTGAGAAGTTACAAAGTTACACCATAGTTACTGAAAAATATTTTTCTGATATACAAATTGGCCACAAAATTGAGATAGTCATATTTTTATAAAGATTTTTCCGAACACAAATATGTTCATTTTATGGCAATCTGATATGTTCATTAGTAAAGTTACATAAAAATTACTCAAAATTATTTTTCTGAAACACATTAACGGCAAAATGTGAGGTAGCTATATTAATCACTACGTTTATCAAGCGGACTGGGTTCGGACTGACTACAGTACGCACCGAGTTTGGAACCCATTTAGCAAGCATACTTCAATCCGGACTCCTCCTATTAGACCCTATCCCTGTCCTATTAAACCGGGCTGGATCGGCTTCTTAACAGAACTGAAATAAGCTCGAGCTGAGGTGTTTATCAGTCGAACTCGGTGCGCACTAATGTCGGCTCGCACCATCAATTGCGAGCTCAGTCCGCTTGATAAACATAGTGATAGTAAGTTTTTGTCCGTTCACAAATATTCTAATTTAAACGCGATCTGATATGTATGAGAGGCAGAAATTACATCTCTATTGCTGTCAATAAGTGTTAGTAACGGTGGGGGGTCGTGTGGAAAACACTATGCAAAATGACAACGAAAATTCTTAGCAACGCACATTGCACAGCATTCACCAATGTTGGGATGTATAATAAGTAGAAATTTGGAACAAGCTTGCAATGCACATTCTTGAATTGTTAATTGTTGTTGTTTTTAGCTTTGACAAATCCTCGCCAGAAAGTTCGTAGATATGGACGCTTATCAACGCGTCACACAGAGCGTTTTCCTAGTTAAGCGAGCGAAGCGAGCGTCTCCACTAGACTTTTATGTGACTTTTTCTGTCTGCTTTTCTGTTTTTATTTTGTTTTTATGTCTCGCGATAGCGGTCGAACGGAAAGTCCGATCAAGTTGAACTTTGGACCATCTACAAGCCTCGTTGTGGATTGAATGTAGGTCTATATAGTTTTGTGAGAAGATTCTTCGAAAAGTTACAAAGTTACACCGTCGTTACTGAAAAATATTTTTCTGATACAAAATGGTGGTAAAATGGGAGATAACCCATATTTTTATAAAGAGTTTTCTGGTCACGAATATGTTCATTTTATGGCCATCTGATGAGTATTGGCAAAATTACACAAAAGTTACTCGAAAATATTTATCTGAAACACAGTAAAGGCAAAATGTGAGGTTACAATATTATAGTAAACTTTTGTCCGGTCACAAACATACTAATTAAAGCACGATCTGATATGTATTAGAGGCAGAAATTACATTTCTATTGCTGTCAATAAGTGTTTGTAAGAGTGGCGGACCGTGTAGAAAACCCTATACGAAATTATATCGAAAAATCTTAGCAACGCGCATTGCACGAGCATAATAGCAATGGAAATTAGAAAAATGTTTGTAATGTGCATTCTTGTATTGTTGTCAATTGATGTTTTTATTTATTTATTGTGGTTTAACGAAGTAAAACTAAAATCATGACATCGGGGCCGGTGTTTGAAAGGAAAGAAAATAATTCCAATATTGAACAAATAATTGCATGCTCTTGCTCGCTTATCAACGCGTCACACAGAGCGTTTCCTAGTTATTAAAATACAGCGTTACATACAACAAAAAAGGTAACCAAAAGCGTACACAACCCGTATCGCACGGTAGCTCCCTGTCTGTCCCAAATACAGCAGCGAACTGAACCCAAGTTGCTGAGACCAGTTGGTTGTGTTGTGACAGTCGATGCGTCAGTGATTGGCGTGCCCACAAAGACCAAGCTACTAATAACATGTCAACTCTCGGTCTTTGTATGCGCTTGAGATCCGCTACGCTTATAAGAGTGGAAAATACTTTACAAAATAAATAGATAACTGGTATGCATTCTGGTGGTAGCAAAACAAACTAGAGCTAGCTTGCCAGTGGATTACAAATTCAAGAATCTCTCCCAACCTAAACCTCCGGTAAGCTCACCATCTTCTTACCTTCTCCATATATCAACAGCGACTTGTGTAAATAGAGTAAATAGTGTACGCAGTGTATACAACCGGAAGTTACATGATAATTCGAGAACTTCAACTTCTGACTCACTCTCCTCTCCACCTTCGTCGGGTGAACAAGGTCACGTCAGGCCGAAAGAGTTTCGACGTTATTGTCTAATCTTTGTATTTGTCTACCAACTCCGAAGGTCGATTAGTAACAAGGTAAGCTCAAAGCTGTTGGTTTCCTTCCTATCCACCCCCATTGCTAAATATACAAAGCCATTAGGCACTCTAACACATTCTTAACAAAACTAGAGCAAAAGTGATGTTTAGCTGTCAATTCTTCAATAGTATTTTAATTACATATATTATTAAATATTTAAAAAAAAATGACGGAGACAGGCATAATTTCCTTGCCTTAGTTGCATACAAAATGAAAATATGCTAAAAAATTGTATAAAATAGCGTTGGGCATGTCCATTTTATATTATGTATGTACTTTTATTATTTAGTCCAGCCTACTTTAAAAAGAAAATGAAGGCATGGCATAATATTCCTTATTTTTTTTTGTGTTGCCCAGCTGGGCATGTTAGCTAATATTGTACTTGCCCAACTAATATGACATGCGCCAGGCATCTCAGACATACTATATTTTGAGCCCCGAATATATGACAATAAATAATATATGACTATAATGAAGAATTTTTTTTTATGTTTGAGGAGTGTCGATGGTACCTACCTCAAAGGCCGTAATCTTGGCACCTGACGGCACCTTCCATCCGATGACTAGCCCGTCCACACCATCCTTGCGCATGATGCTCATGTGGAACTTGGGCGCCTCTTTGTGCTTGCCTCCCTTATGCGCGGCCTGCGCATTCAAACACTGGTTAAATATTTTGTTCAAGACTTTCAAAATCCAAATTTTCGGCATCAAATCGTAATTATTTCACCATCGAAATTGATTTTGACATCGATATTTATTTTCAGCATCGAATTAATTAATTTTTCTTTTTACTTGTTTTTATTTCATATGTATTAACATTCGTTATTCATTAACTGAGATGTGCAGAAATGACAACAAATTGCAGGATTTTTTACCATTTCTGTTGTAACATTATTTATTAATGGCATTAGGGATCTAATTCTTTAACCCATCCGCATCAGTTGCCTCATTTGGCTGGCCGCCCCCGGAAACCACGCACTTCTAGCGCGCGCCAAGGTTAACACGAATACGTCTTCATTGTCACTTTCGTCAATGTCCATACCAATGTCCACATCGCTATCACTGTCACTGATAATAGTAGACCTAGCTGTTTTACTAGCCGGAACACGCACATTCGTATCTCTAGGCATACACCTACACGCGAGACCTAGGCCTAGGCCTAGTGTCACTGTCATTGTCCATTTCACAATCGCTCTCACTCTCATTTGAAACCACAATATTTTGTAAGTTTGGGTTGTTGTAAACACCTTTTCCATCACTGTCACTAAAATCAGATCCTAAAACGTCTAAACTCTGTATAATGTCACTTTCTTTGCCCCGAAAACAACGACTGCTTTCTGGCCCGAGTCCATCTTGACAAATTTGACAGCTGATCTAAGTTTCGAATCGAGATGAAAATCGATTTTAAGAACAAACAAAAGCCGACAGAGTTCATGAAATGCACACTAGAATCGCCACTAGCTTGAGCAAGAGATTGCAGGAATTAGTTCCTATATCGTACGCTAGATAGCACCACTATACATGTTCAAAGTGAAGCGCGCGCAAGTGCGTACCAGTCCGCTTCTGGTTACCGCGGCCAGTTTCGTATAAGCGTACCAGTCCGCTTACCGATGCGGATGGGTTAATTGGCTGCCCTAATGACAACGGTAATGATACAATTGTTGACATTTGGTAACCCAGGTTATAGTTCCTATGAAACTACAATCCCAACATTTGTCACTTTTTCAATATTAAGTAGCGTGACCTATATCTGTCGCAGTAATATCGTCTGCATATAGAATGTCTTATAAATTGTTTTAAGTGCACACGTCAATAGATGTGTTTTCTGTTTGCAAATGTCATTGATATATATATAATAGAAGACGTTGGAACGCTGGTTGGCACTTGGAACTTATTAATTTATCCCGGGCCAATCTAAGGTAGACATACTGTTCCAAAATTTTACTACCCCAAAAGAATGAATGATGAAATATATTATTCAATAGATACCTAACACACCATCACATGACAACCATCACATGTAAACCATCACATGACGACAACAATAACGAAACAATGTTGCAAGATCTAGAACGGAAAACGATTCTTACCCTTCTGGCTTCCCGTGCATCGTTGATTCTCAATATTTCCTCTTTTATAGCTGCCACATCAGCCGAGAGTCTTGCCACACGCTCGCACGCCTCTTTAACTGCACATAGGAAGAAACGATGAATCACGTATGTTGTTCGGTACATGCAATAACATGTTTGCCAACCTTTCAATTAATTCTAAACCCAAAATGAATGCACATTTATTTTGACACCCCGCTTAATCACTACATGCACAATGGGAAAAATATTTAAAAAACAAGTACTTGAAATACAAAATACTACATTAAAATCAAGATTTCAGGATCATGCATGGGTCACTCAAATAGGGAATGTGCATGGATTTTCTACAGCTCTGAAAGTACGTGGAATATATTGTTATTCATCTGAAGACATCAGAAACCTAATTTAAAAGTTTTAAAATTAACTCATTATACTTCTATAAATGTTCAAAGATTTTGATTATCTGTTTCCCGCACTATTATTTTTAAACGGTATGTGACGTCACAATCCTTGTAAATCACTGCTTATATGAATGACTTTGCATATAACCTCCTTGGACTTTGCCACCGTCTCCTAGACGAAACAATCAAATTTTCAAGGTCATCAAGCTAACCTTGTCAAAATTTGTACTCAAGCCGTTGTCAAGTCTGCTTTATATGAATAACAACACCCATTATTTACTGATATTCTATGAAAATAGGTTTGATATTAATGTTTTTATAGAAATTGGGCTTCAAAATTAATTATTAGGCGTACTAGGCATTAATTCGATTTTATATGATTTTAGATGTGATAATTTCCAAATAAGCGTTATTTTATTAATCAGTTTATGATTGGTTGATTGCTGATACAGGGAAAGTGATGTATGCCCCGTTTTTCCCGCCATAAATATGTGTGAAACTTTCAGCTCGTTTTTATAAATGAAACTTTATTCTATGTCATCAAAATAAAATATTTTTGTAGTCAGGAAGTTAATCCTTATCTAGTAAAATGCTAAAAAAAGATGACGCATATTCCCTATTAAGGTCTAGTACCTACAAAAGTAGCCATACGTTATCAACGAAATTGTATTAGTTTTTTCCGCAAACATGTAGCAGAATCAGACGGATCGAACTCTAAAACGAGAATATAGCATTAAGTGGATAATCTACCATTAAGTCATTGGTACTAGTATTTATGACAGGTATGGTGTACTCTCTCCGGCACATAAATCAAGGGTATTAAAGATACCAGCTTTCATTAACACGTTTGGCATGCCACGTAACCTCGCGATTCCGATAGCACATGAAAGCTACCAAGAAAAGTGGTTACCTATGGCCCAGGCTACTTGACTGGCCAGGAATGTCAAACTATACAGAAAACGCTCCTTGTAAACTCTAGACTTGAAATAAGCCCGTTTTGCTAAGTTCCCTCAAGTTTAATGAAGCCCATAATATATGCTAAACGTATTTTAATATCTTCCTTGCCTATAGGGGCAAGCGATTACAAGTTTTAATAGACAATATGATAACCAAACTAACGGCAGACATATTGAATGTCCTCAACGGTCTTCACTGCTATTCACACAACCAGAAACTTGTGACCTATCCCGAAGTTGATGAAGAAGGTTTCTGTAGTACTCTTTGAAATTTAAAATTTATTTGGTTTAGGGGCACTTCAACCAGTTAAGTCATTTTGTGCCACTGCAAGTTTTTTGCAAGTTAAAATTAAGTAACCAAGAAATTAGTTATCAATGATTGAATTTTATATTATGTATTTAAATTTGTTCGATATAATATTTATAATGGTTTAATGTATTTTACAGTTGGTGGAACAACTGAGTTCGGTCAAGAACTTTTAGAAGTTAATCACACTCTTGATTTATATGTGGAAGAGTGTAAGTCTGAGGTATAAATTTGTTAGATGTTTAACGGCGCGTCAACAATTGTTTATCTACGCACATAAATTTGTGAAAAGTAAAATGGAAACGAATAAGAATGGATGTCGTGTACTCACGTCTTTGTTGGTCGTCCTTATCTTCGGGAGACTCTTCCGGTTCCAGCTGGCCTTCAGCCGGGGGTACGTCTTCCTCCATGGCCAAGTCTTCCTCCGCAGACTGGAAATCTGTGGAAACACGTTCACAGTAGCAATGTGCAAATACATACTGATTTTCAGGTTCCAATTGAATATCGAATAAATAGCTCATGATCAAAAGTTCGAATATTGAATGTGTTTTTTAATGAGTGAAACAAAATGGCAATCACTAGGCTACACATGAATACAACCCCGACATCACGATCGACCCAGGTATGATCGATTTTGACTTTCAAGTTATACTTTTTATTTTTGTCGCCGCCATTTATATTTCCAAAAATTCCCGTACAAATAAATCCTTTCATCCTTGCCATCTATGCGGAGAACAATGTAGCTACCTGCCTACAAGTTCAGATGTTTAAAAAATTAAATAGAAAAATAAAAAATAGCTAGAATTTTCAAATAGTAAGTACCACTACCTATTCAAATTTTGAATTGAATAATTACCATTCACTATTCAAAATAGCTATTCAAAATTCGAATATTCGCATTCCTAGCTCACAGCTGTGCATTTCACTTACATATGTATTACACCTAGTGATGTTAAACACTATTTTTTCTCAAAATCGATGCGGAACTATTTTGCCGATTTCGTATTGAGATATCGTTATGAAAAGATGTATACCGATATTGCGATACTGGAATTCTTTCAGCAGTGATAACACGATAAAACACAAAGATTGTAGTTAAAAGAATTAATTAAGCCTATAAACAGGGATGCTGTAGGGAGTGTAGGATCTTTCTTCGCTGTCACTGGCAAAACGATTTTTGATTTTACATTTTTATTCTATTACACAATATTTCCTATTTGGTGATGACTATAGGCTATCAAAGTCGGTAGTAACCTCCATTTACTCACGATATCGATATCGTTGCATCCACTTTTATTTACATAATGATTTTGTGAACCCTGATGGTTAATATGTACTAGGCCTATATAACGTGAGCTATAACAGAGGGTGAAGCCCGACTGTTGATTTCAGATAATTCATAATTACATTGAAGACCAAATAGTATTGAGAAGGAAAGAGTTATAGGAACCAACAGCTCACCTTAAAGAAGATCGGCAGCCGTGTTGAGATGGAGATTACATATATTTACAATAATTTAATTTACAATTAGACAGAACGTTTCGGCTTACACAGCCTTGATCACCCGTCGGTGTAGAGATACTGACCATACTGTAGAGATAAGACCAAATGTTATCCAAGTTGTTATAACTTGGTTATTATATTTGATTGAATGTAGGGCCAGCCGGTGTCTATTCAAGTGAACAATTAATACACAATTTTCACAAAGGTGCTTCCAGATACATCCAGATGCCAATACATCTCAGTGTATCTTCCTAATTTCATATCATTCTCCATTTAGTAAGCACAGAAAATAAAAATGTCTTAATTTAGGTTAAATCGTCTTATTGTCATGGTGAAAATCGCTTCCGATCACTCCCTACACACCAAACCCGGCGAAAAGTATGACAAAAAATACACGCGTGATAGATGGATTGTTTTAACATAAATATTTCACCTATATGATAGCGGGCTAGTAAAAATGCTCTCGGGCTAGAAAACTATTGCTTTTTTGCCACTAGCCCATCGATTTATACCAATATTTTATGGTGCTGGTCTTTAATTCATAGCATGGCTTCTCTTACCCCACCAAGCATCCTTGTTTATAATAGGGCAGACTCATAAAAAATAAATGTTTCTCAAAGTATCTAACTTCAAAAGATCGTTATCTAAAAATATGGGGTATACAATTTTTATATCTGAGAAGTGTATATTTCCAATTCTATTAGCATCTAAAGTTTGAAATTTTGAACTATTCTCGCTCCGTAATTGTAAAACGGCTGTTGCCGTCGTAACTTCTGACAACAACTGCCTCTTTAAAAGTATTCTTAATAATATCAATGATATTTGATCGCAAATTGGTAATTTTACAATAGCATCTAAGATGCAGTGACGTTACAACAAAGCATTTTATTCGTTTACGCTTTACAGAGTTATGACGTCAGAACCTGCTAATATTCACGAGCAGATGACAGATCCATTTCTGAGCGTACGTGACAGCTGTATCTTTGAGTTGCTGTTAAAGCTATATTAATGCCCCTTTCGAACCGAAACCAATTGATTCCTGTTTTTTTAACTACAGGATAACCATGGAAGCAAATAAAAATATGTGCGATCTTCACTATTGTACAAATTTGTTTTTTGTACAAGAACAAATAAATCCAATAGGCCTACTGCAATATAGATTTAAATACTGATCTCAAATCAGATCTGGGCAGTTCGAAAATACATAAAAAATACCCAAGTTTAAAGTAGGCATCTTGTATTTTTTTTTTATCTAAAACAATTTTTAAAGACTTTTAATTTACAAAATGCTTCTCTCAAGAAAATATATTTTCCAAACTGGCTTGCCGTGCGACAGACTGTTACCTGACTGTAACTACTAGAAAGAATTACCGATCATCTGTTCAATAAGCTGCTAGCAGAACCTAGCAGCTAGATCTACATCTACTGGAAAGCACTTGCTCTTTGCTAAAGCCAACATGTATTCCTATTGTGAAGGTCATTCCTTATTTACCAATAATATTCTTATAGAATAGGCAATGTATTTTATTTTGAGTATTTTGCCCAGCTCTGCCTCAAATAATCTCCCTTAGTGAGCTGCACTTGCCCACACTCTCCCTTAAACTGAACATAAACATGATTTTCTTTAATAACGGTGTTCAACAAGGAAAATGATACTACATCATTATTGAAAATGGAGATTATAGTTACAATTATTATATAGATTATATTACCTTCCTCATCACTGGCTTGTGATTCAGCCTCATCTGGTGCTTCAGCCACATCTGGTGCTTCAGCTTCTGCTGGTGCTTCAGCCTCATCTGGTGCTTCAGCTTCTGCTGGTGCTTCATCCTCTGCTGGTGCTTCAACCTCTGCTGGTGCTTCAGCCTCTGCTGGTGCTTCAGCCTCTGCTGGTGCTTCAGCTTCTGCTGGTGCTTCAGCCTCTGCTGGTGCTTCAGCCTCTGCTGGTGCTTCAGCCTCTGCTGGTGCTTCAACCTCTGCTGGTGCTTCAACATCTGCTGGTGCTTCAGCCTCTGCTGGTGCTTCAGCCTCTGCTGGTGCTTCAGCATCTGCTGGTGCTTCAGCCTCTGCTGGTGGTTCAGCATCTGCTTGATCTTTAAGGACTTCTTGAGATGCAGACGGGAATCCTGGCACATCTGCTGCTTCAAATGTAAGCAGTGTTTGTGCTTCTTCACTCTTAGTAGTGCCATCCGTATCCAATGTCTCCAATTCAACTGTTAACTTCACGTCACTGCCTGGTTCTTCTATATCAATTTGCAATTCAATTTGTCCTGCATCTTCAGCCGGTGGTTCTTCTGTCACCTCAGCTGGTTCTGGAACTTCTTCAATTTCTCCTGCATCTTCAGCCTGTGGTTCTTCTGTCACCTCAGCTGGTTCTGGAACTTCTCCACCTTCAGCCGGTGGTTCTTCTGTCACCTCAGCTGATTCTGGAACTTCTTCTTCTTCTTCTCCGCCTTCAGCCGGTGGTTCTTCTGTCACCTCAGCTGATTCTGGAACTTCTTCAGCTTCTCCACCCTCAGCCGGTGGTTCTTCCACCTCAGCAGATTCCGGAGCTTCTTCTCCACCTTCAGTCGGTGGTTCTTCCACCTCAGCTGATTCTGGAACTTCTTCAACTTGTTCTTCACCTTCAGCTGGTGGTTCTTCGTTCACCTCAGCTGGTTCTGGAACTTCTTCAATTTGTTCTTCACCTTTGGCTTGTTGCTCGTCTTCTGTCATTGGTTCCTGTTCAGGAGAAGGTTCTGGAAATTCTCGAAGCTTAGCAAGCTGTGCACATTTTCCAGGACATGTGCCTGGTGCTGCCTCTTCAGGTTTTGATTCAGCAACTTCTTCTGGTTCAAACACAGAAGATGTGGTCATCTCGGATTCTTGGTCTTCGGCTATTTCAACCTCAATATTTACTTCTTTGATTGAAAGACTTGTTGGTAGCTCATCTGCAGGAGCCGATGATTCAATTGTAGCATCACCTTCCGTTGACTCAACATTTGGTTCAGTCGGTTCCGGTTCAGTAGGCATCACAGGTTCTGCACACAGATTGATAATGTCATTTCTCACTAACTGTACACTAGTAGTAAAAATAATATTACCAAAACCAACAAACGTTTATATCACGAAGTTCCAACAGTCATCATTTTACGTTGTAGGCCTAGTGAGTAGTGACAATTTTCAAAAATAATTTCGGCCAATAGGCACAAACGAATACATAATTTGAGGCAAGAAACACTTCGGATGCAGCCTACATATGTCGGACGTATATATGCCTAATGTCTTCCAAGAAGACCAAGAAATGCCATTTTCATTTCATTTAAAAAATACCATTATTAGTATTAGTAAAGTACCATTTTCTAACTAAATAATATTGTTTTTTCTAAATAATTTTGTTTTTTGTAGGTATTGTACACCTTAGTTTTTTGGTATGTCACTTATAGGGTTATCTCAATTTTGTACCACCCTGATAGTGTGACACTCCTATGATTTTTATGATCATTATTACCGTACAGTATTAAATTAATATTCCTATTATTATTATTATTATTATCTGCTATTATTATTATTATTATTATTATTATTATTATTATTATTATTACTATCATTATTATTATTATTATTATTATTATTATTATTATTATTATTATTATTATTATTATTATTATTATTATTATTATTATTATTATTATAGTCTTTTAGTTTCTAGTTTTCAGTTCTACCTTTCCTAGTTCTAGTTTTAGTATAGACCTATGTCTAGAGATAGAGACGAGGATACAATATCCTCATTTGTCTCTACTCTATCTACCATTTATTTTAATTTAGGGTAAGTACCGCTGTACCAACTTTCATATTTTTTGTTTTATTTATTTTCTTACATAATTTTTGCCATTTCCATCCATCTTCAAATACCTTTTACAAATTCACCCAGAACATACGCTCACTCACAAGTTCATATTATGTGAGCATTCCTCAATCAACAGTTTAATGCCATAAGCAAATACATAATAAGTAATAAACAAACTTATTAGGTGTATCAGAATGAAAATAAATAAAAAATAAATAATAAGAAGGAAAACGTATTTATTATATATCATAATGCAGTGTAAATTTTTTTAACTTTAATCTTAAACCGTTCATACATGTTTTATGTCCAATATGGAAAATATTCAATGCACTGTATACTGCAGCGGTACTCAAACTGCGGCCCTCCTGAACAATTTTGCGGCTCAGAGCTTTTGCGTTTTCATTCATATATTTTACTATTTTAACTAGGGATGACATCGGGTAGTAACATTCGGATCCGGTTCCTGCTCTCATATTACCCGGGTACCCGGATACTGAAAACGTATTTTTCGATGTGTAGGCTTGATTTGAAGGTCCTCGCTAGGCCTTGTGAAGTGCGCGGGGAGCAAAGACGAGGGACGAATGATATGAATGCCGCCCGCTCGGTGTCTTTTGGAATACGCCTGCAGTAATTAGGTCGAGTAAAAAAACCTTCTCTCAATACAAAACAGAAGCACGTACATAAAACATGATAGTTTTAAGGAAAATAAATAGTAATGGAACAAGTATTAGCCAGAATTTTCACCAGAATTTTAAATAAAGAACAAACAGTAACGAATGCAAGTTGGTTCGCGTATGTTCCCCGTCGAGTCACGTATTGTGGAAGGGTAGGCGCCTGCCGTACCTGCTGGCTCCACCGGAATCGACCGCAGCAATACTGGCGCGTAAATTTAGCCTAGAAACCAACTAAAGAATTACCCGGACCCGAAAAACGGCTCCGGGTTAATATTTGGAGCCGGGTACCCGGGCTACCCGGGTACCCGATGTCATCCCTAATTTTAACTGACTATTTGTTTGCTGTATATGGAAATAATATTGTATTCGTGATGAATTATGATATATCGCCAACCGACTAAACTTTACTTGGTATTTGTTACCTGTAAGTGTAACGTAATATAAACTTATGGGTTATGCTTCGAGTTTTACGCTTTGACTCGAAAAAGCATGAAATATCTATAATAGTCGAACAAATTTTGCGCCTTTGGCGAAAAGGCCTCCGGCGGCTGGGGCTTTGCCCCAGATCCTTTGCTATTTCCACACCTCACTTTTCCCTGTTGACCCCCCCCCCCCTCCGAAATAATTCCTAGTTACGCTACTGCATACTTGTATTAGTGCGGCCCAGCTTTACTTGTATTTTTGGAAAAGTGGCCCTCCAGGAAAAAAGTTTGAGTACCACTGGTATACTGTGTAATGTAATGGATGAATAAAGTTATTTTGAAAAAAACAAAACATTAATTTTATGGGTGAAATATTCACAATTTGTACAACAATTTAAAAGAATATGTTCAGCCTATGCATAAGCAAGTGATCCGATATGGGAAAAATTTATGTATGTTGATTGGATTAGGCCTACATCAATTTTATGGAAGGAATTTTCGTTAAGAATAATTTCGGGGTAGACACAACATTCTCTCATTATTTGTGGTTTAAAAGTTTCACCAAATTAATACCTCCCTCGAATTAAAAAATAGCTGGCATTCGTACATTTTCTTCCACTTACGAACTTGGTAATTTCGTATCTACCAGGAAAACGCTCCACGTTGACGGATGAGCGTGCTTGTGGAAATTAAAAAAATGATAAAAAAATCATTTAAAAAAAACTTATGATTTTTTAATGAATTTTTAAAAGTTAAAAATACACCTCACTGGGTGAATGTTGATGTCAACTAACAGTTGAAATACAGCTGGGAAAGGTTTTGATGGCACGATAATAATAACCATTTGATCAATGAACACATTAAAAAAAAATAAATAATCAAAATAAAAAGTAGGTACCGTGAAAATAAACTTATAATTTTTTAGAAGATGAAATAAAAAAAAAATGGAATAAAATATTATTTTACTTGAGTAAAATAATATTTCTCAATAATATGTCACTAATAGTACTATTAAGAAATATTATTTAAATCCATTAAAGAGTTTTAATTTTATAAATTAAAACTGAATGTTGATTTTGCAATGAATTTCCAAATTATTTCATGAAACAGTAGACTACCGAACATGCACTAATTCAAAAACCATTGAACTTATCCAGGTATACCAAAATGTATAATATATCTACCAGTTAGATCTATATACCTGTATTCATAAATCATACAAAAACCAGATGCAAACCACAGTAAAACATTTTTAAATGTCATCAAAATTCGATTTTTAGTCGCACATGGCATCAAATATAACTCGCCATTGTTGTTGCTTTGTTGAGTCCGGGCCTCCTGTCGTTTAGCCCCTTGGTACCTGAGCGGTGTGCGGGGGAATGCGGTATGCATACTCCCGCCCTCCCCGCTTAAGTTGCTGCTTGTGTAATAAGATGCCAGAGGAGGCCGGCCGCTTAGTTTATTTTTCGGATTTTTTACTAAAATAACCGAGTTGCCCGCTTTCCAGTTCTCTCATCAGTTTGTAGTTTAGAAGATTGTCGGTTGTTTTCCTGCTGTTGTTGTTCCTATGATGTTGGTTGATTCAATGAAGTCAAATGTAGTGGACGAGTTATTAGTGCGACCATTTACGAGATATACTTTCCGGAAAGAGTAAATAAAGATATAAACCAAGACGGAAGACCGAAATCAGCTATGCCATTACTGAAAAGGGATGGGATGGGGTCGTCAACTTAAATCCGGCAATCTAAATCCACATCCAACCATACGTTATAACACCTAAAACAACGTATAAAAATGTAGTTTTAAAAAAATCTCCCTGTGAGGCAAACTGGGGGGCTCGCCCCCCAAACACCCCTCTACTGCCGCTAATTTCCATTGTTTACATATTCGGTATTTCTTGAATTGTCCTGGCCTCCCTATTATTTTATACCACGAGCCACCACTGATATTATTTGCATCTATCTTGAATGGTCCTTCATGCGAAGCTTATTAGTGGAACACTGTAAAAACTACAATATAAATTGCCGTAAACAGAAACTAATGTTTTTTTACAAAACGGCGATCCAAGTTACAACTTCAAAACTTTTGTCAACTGTCAATCTTATTCTAGGGAACGTTATTGTAAAACATTATTTAAATCTCTCTGTAAGTTTTAATTAAAACAAATTGAAACTGGATTATTGTGGACTAAATTTCTAGATATCATTTTTGCATGTTTGCCGTGAAAGTCATCAAACATTACACATCATTGTAGCCATTCTGTGATGGCTATCGAAATTCCAAATATTCAGTGATAAAGATCTGATTGCCTACGCTAATTTTGGTGCATATTATGTGCATCTAACTACAGTGGTCCGCAAATGCGAATCAAATCGGTGAAACACTATAAAAAATAAAAATGAAGAAATTAATTGCCGTAAATAAACAATATTTCTTTTATAACATGGCAGTTAAAGTTATAATTTTGAAACTATTGTCAAGTGTTGGCACCATCGATGTGGACATACATGTAAAAGTGCATTTAAATCCGTTTGTAAGTAAAAGTTTAAATGAATAAATAAACAAATATTTTTTCCACTAATTAATTTTTTTTAGGTTGGCATCTTGACGAATTTTGCTGGTTATGTTTACAGCATCGAGTTTAATGATCTTGAGTGTTGACCGAAAATTTCAGCCAAATACAGCAAGCCGTTTGACCTGTGCGCGACCTACAAAATTTAGCGCATACACGCACACGCACAGACAAAGCGCCGATCGAGTTGAATTGAGAGATTCACTCCGCTACGCTCCGCTCATCTAACCAGCACGTGCTCACTCAGCAACGCGTCACACAGAACGTTTACCTAATATCATATTCTATTTTATTTAGGCAGTGATAAGACTTGTCTACCAATATGTACAGAACTTAGGAATATTTCCTATCCTACCCAAACTAAGTGGAATATCACTTGCTTGAGTGTTGGTTAAATATGTACGTCTACACTATTTTACAGGCAAAATTGGATATTGATTGATTAAAAATAAAATGTGTAAATTTGCCATATGAAAAATAAACACTTCAAACTTTTACCTTCAGCCTCAATTTTCTGGCTCGTAATCTCAACTTCCCCCTGGGAATCCGCACCTAGGTCATGCCCTTTGCTTTTAGCAAGGCTGTTCAGCTCACGAAGTTGATTGATTATGTCCTGCAATGTGGGCTCGAACTGCTGCATACAACTGTCGCACTCCTAAATAGAACAAAAGAACATTTTGAAATTTGAAATTTATTTGGTTTATTTAAGGTTTGGTCAAGAATGACTGCGAAATATTTTGAATAATTTACTGGTGACACTTGTTTTGTTTTCGTCAAAGCATTCATAAAGCTGGGTAAATGCAGCATCAGATCATGCAAACATTTTAGGTTCTTTTCAGTGTTTTAACTTTTTTGTGGAATGCATGAACCTTATCAAAACAATCTGAACAGAGTTGGATCGTAACCTTTTAGGTAACTCTTTGAAATAACCAGCCAGGTATGCCAATGTACATAGCAGGCACTGTTAAGACAAGAAATTATGTGGGGGCTGTGTTGCTAATATTTGAATAAATAGGAATATTTTCATAAGTTTCATGATGGACTGAGTAATATTTTTATTTGGCAATTTAAAATGTTTCTGCTTACCCCTAGGGCAGGCTTCACGTACCTCACAGTGAGAACTGCTGCTTTAAAGAACTAGGGGGTTAAAATGTTTAAAATCAAGATTTGAGTGTTATATTATTGTGTTATTTAAATGTACAGAGTATATATATCAGTGCTCCCAAACTGTCGCGAGCTGATTTCTAGTGGGCCGCAAAAATGTTTTGAACAGTGAATATTTTGTAAATGTTGAACTAAAAGCCACTCTTTGAAGGGTTTACCCTGATTTTGATCAAATCGTCAATTAAAGGAGGAAGTTAAATATATATTATATGGGTCTCTGTTTGCTTTGGTTATTTTGCTGATCAGTGATAAGAAAAGAACTACCTGTGGCTACAAATTAAGATTTTCGTTTGGTTTACGTGCAATCCATGTGGGGTTTTGAAAGGTTGTCCCATTCAAAGAAAATACCTCTGCATGCTGTGGTAAGTTTTACAAGTTTAGGGGTTATTAGAAAGTGGAGACTACATGATAGCTGTGATTTCGACAAAAGTTGACAAAGAGCTCATTGATTTGTGTGAAGACACCTCAAAAATTTATTTCAACTGCAAACAATTAACCCAATTTGGGCTGTCTGTTCAACAAAGAGTCCTACTTTTTCTGCTGAAGCTCTGGTCCTGCCTGATATCGTTTACATTTTTATATGTCTGTGAAGTTGGATTTTTTGCTAGTAGGACTCAAAAGTTAAAACCAAATTTCGGAACAAACAGCGACTAAAACTCTGTGCACCTGAAAATCGCTTGCATTGATGTGGACGTTAATGCAGTCATCAACAGAAACCGGAAACAAATGCACCCTTCCTACATGGCTCATTATGAGAAACAGATCAGTGATTTGTGCATCATATTAAATTTCAATGTGAATAGTAAATTTAAAAAAAATAGCAGAAGTAATAAATATAATAAACAAATACACCCCCCTCCCCCTCCCCCAATACACATCCAATCCTCCATTAAGTTAGGGGGTGGGTCCCAAATATTTGTCATTTTAAAAAATGGGTTCTAGAAAGCTCCATACATCTGTGATGTTCAATTGGAACTCGATTTAAATAAATGAAATAAAATAAATAAGCTTAGAAAGCAACTGGTATATATTATAGGTAGGTAGGAAGGTAGGTGAGACCCAAGTGAATAGTGGGAACCTCTCACCTCCTACCCGACTTTATAGTTGAAAACAGAGACAGATGTTGATTGATAATCAATATTTAAAATGAATATTATTTATTTTATTCCATTTTAATGTTAGTTGAAGTACCAAGAAATTTAAAAAGATTATCACAGTTTTCTCATGACAGAAGTTCTTCACAACTGGGGGATCACTCATTACACTGTCTGAATTTGCATTGCATACATTATAAAATTCTGGAAAAAAGACATGCGTGATAAGAAAGGTTGTTTCCACTATTATGAGGTCTTTTCGATGAAAGAGTTTCTTTGGGAGAACATGTCATTCATATTAAAGTTTGATTATGGGAGTAAAAATCAGAGTTTGATGTGTGTTGACAGACCTTGGTAGTAACGTAATGTAAGTAACACGTTACTGTAACAAAATTACTTTTTTCAGTAACATGCCAGTAATCAAATAACAAAATTCTCAGTGTAACGGAACAGTATTTTCACTCCTTTTTTCATGGTAATTTGGGGTTAGTAATGTGTTACCATCGGCTGTGCCCTAAGCCTTTCATTTCATCAGTTTCACTAGTTTCTAGCCCGTATTATCATTATTATTATTACGTATTATTTATTTGCAATATATCATTACATAGTACATGATAGAACATTGCTGGTGGGAAAAATTAGAGCAGAGCCCCTTACACAGAAGTGTTTTACCACCATTTTAAACCTAAATGTTATATCTAAACTTATAGTACTAAGGAATGTGGTTCTATATACAAAATGCACATGAATGAATACATGAATGACTACATGAAGAATGAAGGAAACATGAATAAGCGTGGGTGCGTGAGCATGTGTGTGTGTGTGTGTGTGTGTGTGTGTGTGTGTGTGTGTGTGTGTGTGTGCATGTGCGTGTGTGTGCGTGTGTTTTGTTTTTGACTTTTTGTTTGTGTTTGTGTAGTGGCCCTGTAGATAATGTGTGTTACCCTTTACACGTTACTGCCTGGTTCTTTTGAGGAAAGCCTGTCCGCTAAAATTTAAAACATTAATACAAAAATATGATAGTAAATAAATATATAAGACTGCACCTATAAACAGAGCTTCAATTGCCTCACTCTTGTGGCTTTTCAAAGTCCTTATTTACATTTCTTCCCCTACTTCAATATTCCAGTGATTATTAAGCGAGCGAAGCGAGCGTCTCCACGAGACTCTTATGGCACTTCGTTCTGTTTTTTTTTTTTTTTTTTTTCGTACTAGACTCTTATGGCACTTCATTCCGTTTGTTTTTTGTTTTGTTATTATGTCTGTCGATAGCGGTCGAACGGAAAGTCCGATCAATTTGAAATTTGGACCATCCACAAGCCTTGATGTGGATTGAAGGTGTATAGTTTTGAGGCAAAATCGTTCGAAAAGTTACAAAGTTACACTCAATAACTGTTAGTAACGGTGGCGGACCGCCGCGAAAACACTAGACAGAATGACAACGAAAATTCTTAGCTATGCAAATTGCACTGCATTCAACAATATCGGGAAGTATAATAGCTATGGAAATTAGAAAAAATTTTGAAATGCACATTCTTGAATTGTTGTTAATTGTTGTTTTTATTAGCTTTGAGATCTTTTCGCCAGAACGTTCGTAGATATGGATGCGCTCGCTTATCAACGCGTCAAACAGAGCGTTTTCCTAGTGACTAACAAAAAGGAGACAAATTTTAATAGTAATATTCTTGAAGTAATTTCGTTACTTTTTTTTTAGTAACAATTGTAATGTAATTTAATTACATTTTTGGAAAAGTAACTATGTACACAGTAATTATATAACATTTTGACCGAAATAATAAGTAACATAATTTCATTACTTTTACAACATCCAACAACATAAACACCTGTACGACACAAAACCTCATCTACCAGCTCCGGTGTCTGCACTGCCCCGCAGAGTACATAGGCCTAACCACCAACACTCTTAGGCAAAGAATGAATGGGCACAGGCACGACACTGTGATTGCCAATGAGAAACCAGTGGCCCTGCATGCGACCAGTCACAACCTAGCCTTTAATGACTGCTTCAACACCAGCATCATCAGGGCTTTGCCACACAACTGCAGTGAGGGAGAGCTCAGAAAGTGGGAACTGGCTCACCAGATGGTTACCAGCTCCCGTATGCCTCCCAATCTCAACCTGCGCTAACCTTGGGGCTCTGGAGGGTATACAGAGAAGAGAACTACCTTACCTTACCTGGCTAACTCTCCCCTCCACCACCAACAGCGCCTTGTATATATGTATATATTCATGTACTTTTTAAATTAAGTCAGTTATGCTTGGTCTACACGTACGTTGATTATCCTCGAAGAAGATAATCAACGGGGGACATGATTCCCGTGAACGTCCACACGGATCAATTTTGGCACCTAGCGGAAGAATTTCTAAATAGCTTTAACTTTGTTTATGTGTTGTTTGTTGTAACGTTTCTGTGTCTTGCGACACTTTTTTCTTTTTTTTTCATATTAAAATCAATAAATCCACGAAAATAATGAAGAGAAACACCACGACTGAAACACTGCCACCTTTCGTCAAAGAAATGCCCATGTTTAGTTGGCAGCGCTTCAATTATTTGGGGGTCTTGAGGCAAATCATCTGCCTCGACAATGATTGGCGAAACTGCACGTCTACACGCGAAGATAATTGGGGACTCGAATGATTGGAGCAAATAATCCACGCGTGTAGACATAGCTTATGTCTCTCTACACCGACGGGTGATCAAGGCTGTGTAAGCCGAAACGTTCCGTCTAAATGTAAATTATTGTAAATATATGTAATCTCCATCTCAACACGGCTGCCGATCTTCTTTAAGGTGAGCTGTTGGTTCCTATAATTCTTTCCCTCTCAATACTATTACTTTTAAAAAGTAATTTGTCCAGGTCTGTGCATTGATGAATGTGTGTTTTGTGTGAAGGGTTGTTGTAAAAATAAAGAGGCCAAGAGAAATTCGTTGTATGGATGACGAGTGACGACAGATGTCACACAAGATCCTCACTGCCCATTTTTGCAATTTTGATGCAGTGTCTCTTGTCTTATGCCCCAAAAGCTTGCTACAAATTTAAATCCAATAGTGAGTGAAGTAATATCCTACTTTTGTGGCCTGGAAGGTAGATAGTGTTTTTACTGTCTTTAGAAAATAACATTTGAATGAGTTGAGCTCAGATTCTGTGTGTTCATACCATGTTAGTGTTGAGTCAAGGTTAAGTCCAAGAAATTCAACATTTAAAACAAATTTCAGCTGTTTTTTGTCATCTGTTGTTGGGGCTGGGGACGTCACAGGTGGGCGTGTCGGAGCCAATCAGCGGGCGGCTTTCACCAATACTCACATTTGGTTCATCTGTGACGTCCCCAGCCCCAAAGTTGGTGTGGAGAGACTTTAAAACAGATGCTGAACAATGTTTAAGCAAGATATAATGAGAGTGGTGCCAGGCAAAAAGACTACAAAGCTACAGTATTTTTGTACAGTAATACACACACAGTAATATTGACTGCAGTTACCTGGACTAAGTTGATAGCAGCACTAAGCTTGCGTTTTGCAGAGCTGAAGCCATTCGAGCTCTTCGATTCAACTTCTGTGGCTTCTGGCAATTCACCAGGACTTTCCTCGTCAACTTCACCGGCATCAAGAGGAGCTTCCTCTTCAACAGGAGCTTCTTCAACAGGAGCTTCCTCTTCAACAGGAGCTTCCTCCTCAGCAGGAGCTTCCTCCTCAGCAGGAGCTTCCTCCTCAGCAGGAGCTTCCTCTTCAACAGGAGCTTCCTCCTCAGCAGGAGCTTCCTCTTCAACAGGAGCTTCTTCAACAGGAGCTTCCTCCTCAACAGGAGCTTCCTCTTCAACAAGAGCTTCTTCAACAGGAACTTCCTCCTCAACAGGAGCTTCCTCTTCAACAGGAGCTTCCTCTTCAACAGGAGCTTCCTCTTCAACAGGGGCTTCCTCTTCAACAGGGCCTTCCTCTTCAACAGGAGCTTCCTCTTCAACAGGAGTTTCATCAACAGGACTCTGCTCTATGGCAGCTATTTCTACAAATGAATAGGATATACATACAATAATTAAAAAACTAAATAAACTGTTGTAATTGGTTTTGGGTCAATAAACTATTTCGTATTAAAATTGCATGTATAGCCAGTGACACACGGGAAACATGTTTTGAAAACTTACTTTGTTGCATTTCTAAGTTGGTGATGCACTTAGGCCTATAACAATTTTCCAACATATTTCAGAAAATAGAACATGCTCTATGATGAAAATTTTCTTTAAGAAGTATTTCCAATACACTACAAACAATTTCATAGCAACCGTTTAGGGATCCATGTGTTGGCGCAGAAAACATTTCTCGGCACAGGCCTACGGCCAATAACTGGTGAGTAGGGCTCGGATAATTACTTCCTTAAAATCGACACAATATTTATTTTATTTGCTTTAAATGCACTAAAAATATTTCCTTAAAAAATGAAATTAAAAATATTATTTAAGTACCGTCAGTCAATACCCCCAGAACAGTTCAGAGATAAAATTAATCAAATCAGATCAGGTTCAATATAAGATCAGAAAGAAACAATATGTTAGTACCGTACTAAACCAAAACTATTTATTGTTGCTGAACATGTGGCTTTTGTATGCCTACCAACAATTTCTAAAACATATAATAACAAAAAGGGTTTGCTTGTGTTGTTTTTTTGTTGTTGTGCCTTTTATGGAAAAATAAATATTTTGTACATCCAATTCTTTAATTTCTATAAGCAACATTTTAGTAAATGGCTTGGGTAGTAAATCTATCGTTCTTAATTTTATTAAATCGAAGAAAAGTTGATTTTTTGTTAAAATATCTTCATAGAGAAATATGCATTTATTAATCGAATGTAGCAAAATATTTGAAAATATTCGCTCAAAAATGATCACAATAAAACAATAGGGAATTTTCCTCAAAAAATAAATATTCAACTTTAAAATCATACAGAGAGCGCTGGCATCACGACTCGATTTGCTTAAGTCCGTTCATAGGAGAGAATTCAGCCAGGTAGCTGGAATAATTCCCCTTCCTTTACCCCCACCCGGTGGCCGGCTTGATCTCAAGCAGTGAGGGGCGAGGGGACACTCGTCGAGATTTCCCTTGAAGATAAGATAAATACCTGCAGTCAACTTGGAAGAAGTGTAAAATACTGAACATTTTTAGCTTTTGATTAACATTACAGATTATTCGGAAAAAACATTATTCCTACGTTTTTGATTTCTCAAAATGGGACAAAATTTAAGCTTTGGCAATTAAAATATATACATAATTGTATATTAGGCCTACAATACTAAAAAAATTCTGTCACAAACTTATATTTCATATACGCACACACACATACCAGTTTCAATTAATAGTAATAATAATAATAATAATAATACTATTGAATGATAGCAATTGTCGTAAAAATGTGTCCCCACTGGGGATCGAACCCAGGCTTTCGTACCGACGCTTTACCAACTGTTCGATTGTCCAGCTTGGTAGGCCTACAACAATCACATCAAATAGCGATTTAGTAAAGATGTGTTCCCGTGGGTCGCGAGCTCAGTTAGTAGAGCGCCAATACGTAAAACCGGTGGACCTGAGTTCGATCACCAGCCGGGACACATTTTTACGACAATTGCTATCATTCAATAGTACCGGTATGTGGTGTGTGCGTGTATGAAATATAGATTTTATGTCAGCAGAGATTTTTTAGTATTGAAATATACAATTATATTTTAATTGCCACAGCTTAAATTTTGGCCCATTTTGAAGAATCAAAAATGTAGGAGTAATGTTTTCTTCTGAATATACGGTAATGTAAATGAAAAGTTAAAAATGTTCAGTATTTTACACTTCTTTCAAGTTGACTTCAGGTATTTATCTTATCTTCAAGGGAAATCTCGACGAGTGTCCCCTCGCCCCTCACCGCTTGAGATCAAGCCGGCCGCCGGGTGGAGGTAAAGGAAGGGGAATTATTCCAGCTACCTGGCTGATTTCTCTCCTACGAACGGACCATTGTTCTTGTTTCTACCACATAAGTGTTTATTGCAACTCGACTCAAGGTTTACTTGATCTCCGCCTAGCGGAGGCTCGTGGAACTCACAAGGTAAGTCGTCGTAGTCCGTTCAACAATGTTAAACACCACATGTTATCCAAATGGAAGAAACGTAAAAGAAAACGAACTGATCTGTCGAATAGAATTACCTCCTAAACAGGAAAAAGCATTATCTAAGACCTAGTAATTGGACTGTACACTCTTCCTTGTCAAGATAATAACAGTTAAAACCGCAATGTTTCGAACCCTGATCAGAGCGAAAACACACATCAGTGTTTTCGCTCTGATCAGGGTTCGAAATATTGCGGTTTTAATTGTTTTTATCGTAACAAGGAACAGTGTACAGTCCAACTACTAGGTCTTATACAACGTTTTACCTGTTCTACTATGTTTCCGTTTTAATTAGGAAACAGCATCACATTTTAAGACCTTCCCTTCAATCATTGTACTCTATCAAACCTTATTCTACCAAACAAATGGCAAATCAAAAACAAGGAGGAAGCACCTTTTGGGTTGAATGGCAAGATTCGCTTTGCTCATGTAATTATGGGCGTCATTGCTAAGACTCCAAAAATTGTAAACTGTTATGACTTATGAGTTTTCAATTCAATATGAGTTGCCATCAACTTAGCCTGTATCTGTTACTAAACTACAGTACAAAATTTGATGTAATTATTAAGAAGTTTACTGTTAACTAGACATTAAAAAGAAATATTGAACTTTTAACAAGTACATGTGAAGAGAAACTCAATCTTTTTAAAATGAATTTTTTTTATGAACTGAATATTCTAACATTTAAACCACCTCCCAAGTATGGATACAGCCTGAGATTCGAGGGACAGAAAAACAATCGCCTCACACGCATAGGATGCAACATGAGCTTGAGGTCTACTAATTATAAATATTTATATGTGTAAAAACTTAACTGTAATTGAAAGAGAAAAAAACCAATGTGATAAAGAAAAAATTGATCAAAAAATTATTATTTTGCCTAAAATCCAATATTTCTTTCAAAATTATGTTCTGTGTAAATACAATACAAATGTTTACCTCCCGACAACCTCTTCTGATTTATCATCGACAATCTGGAAGTTGCTGCCTCGTTCAACCTCAACATGAATATGTTTTGTTTTGTAGCCTCTAATTCATTATTGAATTGCATTGCCTGTTCTGCACTGGAGTTGAGTGCTTGTTGAAGACCCTTTACTTCTTGTTCAAGGTTTCGTTCTTTCATTTCAAGGCGTTTCACTCTCGTTTCTAAGTCACCCCCTTCTTCAGGATCATAAGGCACTATTTGATTGTCCTCATTTGGCTCATTTTGCTCACAGGTGCAAATGTCCCCACAGTCACATACAGATGGTTCTGGTTCTTTGTTTGCACCGTCATCACATATGCACTCCTTTCCACATACACATTCTTCGTCTGTTGGTTCTGGTTCTTTGTTTGCACCCTCATCACATATGCACTCCTTTCCACATACACATTCTTCGTCTGTTGGTTCTGGTTCTTTGTTTGCGGCCTCATCACATGTGCACACACCTTCACATGTACATTTTCCATTTGCTGCCTCTGCCATTCTTTCTGCTGCACAGGTGCAAATGTCCCCACAGTTACATGCACCTCCTGCCTCTGCCAATCTTTCTGCTGCACAGGTGCAAATGTCCCCACAGTTACACGCACCTCCTGCCTCTGCCAATCTTTCTGCTGCACAGGTGCAAATGTCCCCACAGTTACATGCACCTCCTGCCTCTGCCATTCTTTCTGCAGCGCAGGTGCAAATGTCCTTACAGTTACACGCACCTCCTGCCTCTGCCAATCTTTCTGCAGCGCAGGTGCAGACATCTGCACAGTTACATACACCTGGTGCGAGTTGTAAGGCTGGTTCACCGCAGGTGCACACATCTTTACATGTACAGTCTGCATCCACTTTGATTGGTTCTGGTTCTTTTATCGCCCCTTCATCACAGGTGCACACATCTCCACATGTACAGTCTGCATCCACTTTTATTGGTTCTGGTTCTTTTATCGCCCCTTCATCACAGGTGCACACATCTCCACATGTACAGTCTGCATCCACTTTTATTGGTTCTGGTTCTTTTATCGCCCCTTCATCACAGGTGCACACATCTCCACATGTACAGTCTGCATCCACTTTTATTGGTTCTGCGCCCTCATCGCAAGTGCACACAGGTTTACATGTACATTCTTCATCCACTATTATTGGTTCTGCGCCCTCACCGCAAGTGCACACAGGTTTACATGTACATTCTTCATCCACTATTATTGGTTCTGCGCCCTCACCGCAAGTGCACACAGGTTTACATGTACATTCTTCATCCACTATTATTGGTTCTGCGCCCTCACCGCAAGTGCACACAGGTTTACATGTACATTCTTCATCCACTATTATTGGTTCTGCCCCCTCACCGCAAGTGCACACAGGTTTACATGTACATTCTTCATCCACTACTATTGGTCCTGTTTGTGTGCCCTGATCGCAAGCACACACAGGTCCACATACACATTCTTCGTCTGTTGGTTCTGGTACTTTGTTTGCGTCCTCATCACATGTGCACACACCTTCACATGTACATTTTTCATTTGCTGCCTCTGCCATTCTTTCTGCAGCGCAGGTGCAAATGTCCCCACAGTTACATACACCTCCTGCTGCCTCTGCCATTCTTTCTGCTGCACAGGTGCAAATTTCCCCACAGTTACACGCACCTCCTGCCTCTGCCAATCTTTCTGCAGCGCAGGTGCAAATGTCCCCACAGTTACACGCACCTCCTGCCTCTGCCAATCTTTCTGCAGCGCAGGTGCAGACATCTGCACATGTACATTCTGCATCCCCTGTTTGTGTGCTCTGATCGCAAGGACACACCTCTCCACATATACATTCGTCTTCCACTGGTTCCGGTTCTGTTTGTGTGCCTAGTTCGCAAGGGCACACTTCTTCACATATACATTCTTCGCTCACTTCCGGTTCTGTTTGTGTGCCCTGCTCACATGGACAAACATCTCCACAAATACACTCATCGAGTAGATGGGATTCCATTTCGCTCTCTTCGGACACACATTCGCACACCGCAGGCGGGCAAATGCATTCATTTGAATCTACTGCTGGAGTTGATATTTCGCTCTCTTCGGACACACATTCGCACACGGCAGGCGGACATATGCATTCATTTGAATCTTCAATGATATCTACTGTTGGAGTTGATATTTCGCTTTCTTCGGACACACATTCGCACACGGCAGGCGGACATATGCATTCATTTGAATCTTGAATGATATCTACTGTTGGAGTTGATATTTTGCTCTCTTCGGACACACATTCGCACACGGCAGGCGGACATATGCATTCATTTGAATCTTCTACAGGAACCGATGGACATTTATCTCCTGCTGCACCCCCAAGCTCTATGCATTCTTTGAAGTGCATACAGCCACATACTTCACAAACACATTGTTCAGCTTCAACATCTCCTCCAGGGGCTTGTGATTTTGTTTTATCGTCATCTTTTAAGCGAGCACAGGTACACTTTTCACAAGTACATTCTTCAGGACTCACTGGACATTCGTCTGATTTTTTACCACCATCTGCATTTTCAGTATCCAAACCACCATTTAGTTTTAACCACTTGTTAAGCTGGCTTTCTAGTGAGGTTATTTTGGTTTTCAATTCCTCTTCCGTGGTCTCCAAGCGTTTTAATCTACTAGCAACATCACCACTGCTTTCTTTTTTTTTTGAAGGGACATTTGTACAAACAAGAGGACCTTTGTTCTTCTTTCCCCTCTTCCTATTAAATTCCATATCATTACCATATTTGGTACTGCCACACGGTATTGCGTCTTCCAGCAAGACCTGTCGAATGCGAGCTTCGGTCTCTTCCATCTCTCTAATTCTGGTCTTGATGTCATGCTGATACCTTGCCAGAGCCTCCAGCTGCTTGATAGCTTCTAGCTCTTCGTTGCTACTGATAGGAGGGCGGTCGGCCAGACACGGTCCTTCGGTTTGGCCGCCTTCCATACCTTGTATCAGTACTGTGATGCTTGTATCATTATAAGTGTGGTTTACTTCTGTGTGCTCTCGTTTAGATTCGTTACACACATTTGGCTGGAACAACAGACCCATATTATACAAAAAAATAGATCAAGGTTTGTACCACAGAATAAGAATCTTGCTGCAAACACATGCGTGCACACTGCACAGGTCCTATATCTATGGGCTGTGGGTGTAGAAGAAGCACCGATAAAGTAGTACCTACTACTAGTACTACAACTTGAGGTAGAACGTGTGTCAACCCAAGCAATCACCTCTATGCCACACTAGTGTCGTCACGCGCAAGTTGTACAATGGAGATGATATACAAGTTTTAGTATTGTAATGAAAGATATGAAAATGGGTTTTTTGCAAGTTTCTCAGCCAGTAATTTTGAGGTAGTTGGAATTCATAGTCGGCCCCTACACCTAGGGGCGCCCATTGTTACCAAAGTAACAGTTGTTTCCATGTTATTTCCCATAAACAAAACAAATCCATAGCAACAATGGGTGAAGGTACCTGAACTAACCTCTATTACTTATTACTTATTAGGGTGCCGTTCGATATGAATTTCAATACTGTACTGGTACCGATAATTTTTACGTCGAAAGTTAATCAAATCAAAATTACCGTTATTTCATTGTAATAGCTTCTATTTATAGTATACCAGAGCACGTTTACAGTTTTCATAACCCCCACCCTCGAAAATACTCCCACAGAAGCAATCATAAATATAATTGATCTGAGAGCCTGGCAGGAGCTGATTGGCAACAATAGGCAACATTAGGTGGCCCATGCATTAGTAGTTTAAAGGAATGTATCAAGTAGATGTTCCAAGTAGTTAATAGTAAGTTAATACTCACTTTTAATTTGCTCTAAAAATTTACCCCAAAACCACATCCAGTCAAAGTAAAGCGAGAACTTAGATTCAGATTCAGATTCAGATTTATTTCATAGTGGTTACACATGTACATGTTATAGACAATAGTTTGAATGCCCCAGTAAGAAAACAGTCTTGTGTCGTCCCAGTCTTCACATGGGCATTAACAAAATTAAGCTGTTTAAGCTGCATATTTCACCGTTATTTAGAATACTGAGTATGGAGGGCATTGAACATTGCTGATAAGAATTATAGCTAACATAATCCCAATACAAGCATTTGAGCTGAAAAATGTGAAAAGAGAGGACAGATCTTGAGACGGATGGCAAGACCAGGTGAAAGTAGATACAGAGAGAGAGGTGGGTAGTGGTTGCGGAGAGAGAGAGAGAGAGGTGGTGGGAGTTTGTGTTGCCACATGAGAAGTATAAAGATAAGGTACCGAGCTTGGCAGGTTGTTTCTGATTGCGTGATGCCCATGCCCACGACCCACCCATATACCCAAGTAAATGATGTTGGAACAAAGTGTAGAAACAATCCATTAATATAGTATATATATTTTTTTTTTAAGCTTAACCAATCAACCATTTAACCTTATAATAAAATAAACAAAGTATTCCTTAGAACTAAAAAAGTAAAATAAATAGTAATAGAAATCGTAAGTTATAGTCAGTGGGGGTTTTTGAACTCGATCAGGTGTGCAATTCCAAAAAACAAAGTGGCTCGGAATAGCTGGGGTCTGGGGCAAAGCCCCAGCCGCCGGAGGCAAATTCACCAAAGGCGAATTTTTTTGGGGACTGTTAATTTTAATGGCCTATAACGAGTTCTAAGGCCAATTAGTATTCTAAATAACGGTGAAATATGCAGCTTAAACAGCTTAATTTTGTTAATGCCCATGTGAAGACTGGGACAACACAAGACTGTTTTCTTACTGGGGCATTCAAACTATTGTCTATAACATGTACATGTGTAACCACTATGAAATAAATCTGAATCTGAATCTGAGTTCTCGCTTTACTTTGACTGGATGTGGTTTTGGGGTAAATTTTTAGAGCAAATTAAAAGTGAGTATTTTTGTATTTATGTAATAGACACATATTACACAATACACATTGTGTATACCTTGAGTTGCAGACGAAGACTCCGATTACCCTCTACCATTATTATTATGTATTTTTTTATTTTTCCTGATTGATCGGGTGTTCAATTGTCACACCTTGCACACCGTAAAAACCGCCACTGGTTATAGTGGTCAACGGCATTAGAACCCCATATCTCCAAACCAGCCAAAAAGTGTCGCTGTCAAGCACCTGGAATCCTATACTCCACCCACCCCATCTTACACAGTTGCCAATAATACATGTTTTAGAGAAACGAGTTGGTACAACAGGTTGATTTTCGTTCCATTTTTAATGTTTGCATTGTGTTTTGCTGGGTGGTAGACAGTGTTTTTTTTTTTTTCTTTTACGAAACGTTGGACGCCAACTTATCAGTTTTTGCAAGGCTAGATAGTTGTAAAGTTTGTGAGGCGTTATTGAATTTGTAAACAGTTTTGCGTTAAGCAGTGTGTTATAATTAATAAGATACAATAACGTGTTGGAGAATGTGATCTGATTCAGATGAATTCTGATTTCGACGAGATCATCATTCGATTAGGTGACGACACTACCAGTGAAGAGGATGCTGTGGTGAGTAGACAGTAGTACAGTAAATTGTAATTTGTATTACGTTGACGACACTACCAGTGAAGAGGATGCTGTGGTGAGTAGAGACAGTAGTGCAGTAATTGTAATTTGTATTACGTCCATCGATTGATAAGTGAAACTACACCA
Source organism: Isoperla grammatica (assembly GCA_945910005.1). Lineage (NCBI taxonomy): Eukaryota > Metazoa > Arthropoda > Insecta > Plecoptera > Perlodidae > Isoperla > Isoperla grammatica. The sequence goes on from OX246738.1 coordinate 91,606,276, forward strand.
ACATGTGAGGAGCGTTTTGAATTGCCCGCTCTTCAAACACTTGTCCAGCGATTTATCAACACTGTTAAACAGTTTAGAAGCGTGCATTTCTGGAGTTAATAAGCGTAAAATTGGAATTGCTACTTTTGTCCACTAATGCGTCTTTATAAGAAAGGTTATATAGGGATCTAATGCCATCGACCACTATACTTACTACATTTTCAATTTATTTACGAAACATGCTGAATTTGATTAACCTCAGTTTTTTTGTAGACTGCCACGTATACCCAATGGCCCCAGTCAATAGGCTTAGATCGTTTTGCTATGGGAACTGTCAAAGTTTGGTCTCAAAGATGGCTGCAAAGATGGCCGCCACGTACACAGATACAACCTATGAACATGTAGGTCTACTTCCACTCACCTCCCAGTCTCCAAACGTGTCATCTAGTTCACCATACATGCCCATGGCATCACTGCACAGATTATTGTACATCTGCTCCTGTCTGCACTCGGGCACATAAGGCACGGAGCTGGAGCATGCACAGACTACTGGCGATGACTCCTGGGCATATGCCGTCTGGGGCTGAGTAACAGAACGATGGATAGATATTAGGGTTTATGAAATAAGAAACAAGGCAATTTTAACAAACAAGGCACTGTCAACTCGGGCACATAGAGCATGGAGCTTGAGCACAACAGACCACTGGCGATGACTCCTGGGCATATGCCGTCTGGGGCTGAGTAACAGAACGATGGATAGATATTAGGGTTTATGAAATAAGAAACAAGGCAATTTTAACAAACAAGGCACTGTCAACTCGGGCACATAGAGCATGGAGCTTGAGCACAACAGACCACTGGCGATGACTCCTGGGCATATGCCGTCTGGGGCTGAGTAACAGAACGATGGATAGATATTAGGGTTTATGAAATAAGAAACAAGGCAATTTTAACAAACAAGGCACTGTCAACTCGGGCACAGAGCATGGAGCTTGAGCACAACAGACCACTGGCGATGACTCCTGGGCATATGCCGTCTGGGGCTGAGTAACAGAACGATGGATAGATATTAGGGTTTATGAAATAAGAAACAAGGCAATTTTAACAAACAAGGCACTGTCAACTCGGGCACATAGAGCATGGAGCTTGAGCACAACAGACCACTGGCGATGACTCCTGGGCATATGCCGTCTGGGGCTGAGTAACAGAACGATGGATAGATATTAGGGTTTATGAAATAAGAAACAAGGCAATTTTAACAAACAAGGCACTGTCAACTCGGGCACATAGAGCATGGAGCTTGAGCACAACAGACCACTGGCGATGACTCCTGGGCATATGCCGTCTGGGGCTGAGTAACAGAACGATGGATAGATATTAGGGTTTATGAAATAAGAAATAAGGCAATTTCAACAAGTAAATTTGAATCCATGTCTCTTGGTTCCAAATAGCTTGAATCTGTGTTCCACCGTGACACTATTACATACCCTGGCAGCACCGCATGGGATCGGAAATGGGGCTTGTGTAGAAGCCAGCATGGCCAAGATGTCGTGGGTTTGAGTCCCGGCGTGTCCGAAGGCAGATAGAACCTTAGCCATCGAGAAGGCCGGTGCAATCCTCTCCAACGCTTCCAGATGCATGTACTTCTCCGTGGCTTGCTCGTCCAGTTGCGTGCGGCGCTTCTCGTACTTGGACAACATGGCACGCAAGTACTTGTCACCACTACGCTTCTTTTTACCCGTTGTGGGGTCACATTCGGGCGGTTGTTCACTCATCCTGTACACATGTACATTAATCTCATATATGTAACTGACACAGAGCTTCTTATGTGTTTGCCACTATTTATAGTGGCTGTTATTTTGACACACGTGTGGTAATCTTTGGTTACCATTTCTTGTACGTCTTTAGGAAATGTCAATGTAGTGGTATGTCCACTGAGCAGTCAATGTTAAGTGTTAAAGGATAGTCAAGTGAAAAACTAAAAAACTACCATTTGTTTATGTCCACCCTCAAATGTGGAAAACGTGATTAAAAGATACCATACTAGCTTTAAAAGAAGGCTGTTAAACGCAATTTTTGGGCTCCTAATGGCAATTACCATATAAAAAAAGTTGCCTCGAGATAGAAAAACCACTGCTAAAGTAGAGCACTTATCAAAAATCTAACAAGTTTCAATGTGCATCGCTTCTTTACCGATAATATGCTTCTTAGTACGGATGTGTACTTCTACAAAATGCCCTGCAATTAATTTGTTGTGATTTGATGTGTAGAAAAGTAACAATCTGTTTTGAGCGGCACTGTCCGCGGTCACCGAGTGGTTAGCGGAAGTGTGTCTGGACTCGTATAACGCAATGTGCGGTCTGGCGGGTGGGGTAGGAAAAGGCGCTAGCGAGACTCGGAACTACGCTCGGAACCGATACAGCTGTACTACACTTCAAAAGAAAAATGCAGCAGAAGTGGTGAAGTCAATTGAGTAGAATAGCTAAATGTTCACTATTTTTTTTTCTTGCATTTAAGCAACCTATATCAATTTTATTTTACACATGAGTTTCATGCACTTACGATACGACTCATCAGTCATTACTAGAGGTGTTTGTAAATGGTGTTATGTTTTCTTAAATTTCGTTTATAGATTTAATAATTTCGATGTTATGGCGGTGTTATGCTTTTTGGGAGATTTTCTACAGTAAATTTCACCAGAAACATGTTTTAATTAAAAAGGAATTTTAATGTTATTTAATTTATTTGAATTGTATGTACAAACTAGTACTAGTTAATACGAAGTGTATTAACATTACCATTACCTGTGTTTGTCTAGTGTGTCTTTACGGTCGAATTAAAAGGCGGCAGTCACAACACATAAGAATCTTCTTGTCCGTCACGTAAAATCCCTCAGAATTGTACTCGTTTGCTCTGCTTGACGCCGAATTTCAACAAAAATAAATCGTTGATTTTCTTAACGAAATCATCATTATTATAATGAAAAAATATTAGGTCCCCAGGATTGTGTTGTAATGACGTTTGACTGTAATAATAAATTTAAATAATTTTCAAATGTTATAATAAATTAAAAACAATCGAGATTTCGTGTTATCTCGCTCTTTAATACAAATTTCGATGTTATGACTGGAAATTGACGGATTTCGCGAATTTTCGCGGTGAAATTTTGATGTTTTTAAGGTGCCTATCAATAGATGTACACTTTGTCTATCTCCCCCTTCTTTATCAACACTTTTCGCGATTTCGCGGTCCGCGAAAAACAAACACCTCTAGTCATTACTCATTCGGTTTTTAATTTTTTACTTGACTAGGCCTATCCCTTTAAGCCCCAACCACAATGGTCGGCATCGTGATAGTAATCAAGATCGGGATCGTCATCGTACATTTGCTCATGCTAGATCATTATGACCTTATGTTGCTATTGTGAACAGCGCCATAAGAACCATGTAACTTAACTTTTTCACGATTTCTGGATTGCGATTGCAATCCCGTTACAGACAATTGTGCTTGGGGCCTAAGCCTAGCCCACCTTCTTGTTATATTATTTTAGTTATATGATTAATAAAGAAGAAAGATATGTATATATAAAGTATAATACATACAGTATAAAATGTGTTCCATAATTAGATACACAGCATAGATATAAAACTGGTTTTCAGATGACAAGATTGAACTATTGAATCGTTGCTCGCATGAATAATGGCGGTCAATATATCACACCATACACATACATATATATATATATATATATATATATATATTAAATACGGTAATTGTTTTTTGGGGTATTATCACGTATTATTAAACATAGCCATAAGAGTTTAAAACTTAACATATAAAACTTGTTCCGAGTTCCAATTAACTCAGCCTTTTGGCCTCTCCAAGTATACACTATATATATATATATATGTATATATTAAGTTTCAAATTCTCACGGCTATATGTCAAATAATTTTGTTTTGGGGTGTTATCATGTGAGTTGTAGAATGAGGGTTCTGACTTACCCCCTCCATCCCGACGTTTCGATGTAATATCATAGATCCTCTTCAGGGGTTCCACCGAGTCTACTTCCTCCCGCTCGGCCGGTCGAATCTCCACTGCTGTTGACTCTCTGAACTGGTGTGGATTCTGACGTCATACTTGCAATAGGCGCGCGCGCATCAAACTTCGTAGCATTAAGTTCTTGCAGTTTCTTGCTTCTACTGCGTGTCAATGGCCCTAATCTAGTGCTGGGTATCTCTTCCCCAATGTCTGAAGTCGGCACGATCGCAACCTCGAGTTGTCCCCCGTTGTTCTTTCCAATATGACACCACATTTTGTATTCTGTCTGGTGTCAATGTGGTGTCATGATTGGAAAGAACAACGGGGGACAACTCGAGGTTGCGATCGTGCCGACTTCAGACATTGGGGAAGAGATACCCAGCACTAGATTAGGGCCATTGACACGCAGTAGAAGCAAGAAACTGCAAGAACTTAATGCTACGAAGTTTGATGCGCGCGTGCCTATTGCGAGTATGATGTCAGAATCCACACCAGTTCAGAGAGTCAACAGCAGTGGAGATTCGACCGGCCGAGCGGGAGGAAGTAGACTCGGTGGAACCCCTGTAGAGGATGTATGATATTACATCGAAACGTCAGGATGGAGGGGGTAAGTCAGAACCCTCATTCTACAACTCACGTGATAATACCCCAAAACAAAATTATTTGATATGTTTATATATATATATAGGCCTATATACTTTGGGCTGCCCAATGATAAAAAAAATCATATTGATATCGTACCGCGATATCGAACTTTTCAACTGATGTATCGATATCGGCAATATCGGAATATTCCTCTTCTGTTTTTACGATTTCCAGACCAGCCAGAAGCCATTAATTCATTATGAACAATAATTTAACTTTGATCTTACCGAGTGTGTCAATTTGTGTGTTGGGTATATTTAACTATTTATGGAGTGTGCAGTTACACTTTAAAGTTTGACCTTTTCATTTGAAGAAGGTACAATTCATTTTTGTGTTGTATGATTACATATAAGACTAAAAATGAATGACACCTTCTTCGAATTATATCAATACTACGAATAAAATCCACTATTTGAAGTTTGTGAAGAATTCCAGTCCATTTAGCATGTGTGATGGTGGCAAAATGGAAATTTTGAGGAACTTCAATGGCCAAATTAATTAACTACCAAAATAATTTCGATTACTAAAAATAGTTTTAAAATAGTTAAAAATTTAAGTAGTTAAAAATAGTGTTCATTCCTACTGTAATATAAAAAACAGTTGGTTTTCAGTGTATTTCTTGGGAAAAAGTGAGCAGCAAAAACGAATATAAAAAGTGTGAAGCCTGGTTTATGATTGACGGAAACGGAATCGTGGTTGGAAGTGTGTTCTGAAGACGTGAAATAAGCGTTTACGATTAAACGGTACTCGGAATATGTTCAGGTCTATTCGTCTTTAGTCGACCATTCTCGGCTTGTTGTTGTTGCTGTCAGCTGCCTTTTTGATTGGTTGGTTTGGTGTCGTCCATGTTTGTTTACTCTGCACATGCGTACACCGTGCCGGAGACGGCAACGTGAACGCCAAAGTTGGGACTTGGCGAACTTTACCGATCGCGTTGCCGTCTCGCGTTGGCAACCCGTCAATCATAAACGCTCCGCCTTGTTAGCTATCTACCAACATTCACAATCACGTTTCCCAATTCCGTTTCCGTCAATCATAAACCAGGCTTAACAGCACACTCCATAAATACAGTGTGTAGTATTATTCAAAATTTTAAATATGTAGGCTACACAAAACGGGGAGGAAAATGCAGAACTGCAACACTGCCAAACTGTACAGGAAAAAATCGTTTTTTATAACAATCATGTTTGATATCGCGAAATGAATGATATATTAATTGAATATCCATATCGAATTATTTTTCTTTTATCGATATCGTATCGAATCATTGATATCGTTGCGCAGCCCTACATACATACAGTAGGGCCTAAACCCTCGTTAATGCGAACATCAAGAGACCCAGAAATCGTCAGTTCGTAATATAAAAATTCGTAATATCGCAAAAATGTCAAAATTCAAAAGTACCAGCCAAAATAAACGTATCTACAAACAATCAATGTTTTCCGAAGGATAGTAGCGCGCGGGTATGATGTTTTGTGCGTGCATAGTAGGCGGACTAAGCAGGCACGTTGCAGTGAGCAAGCCACGCCCCTCAACAGCTGTAAGGGCTGACGCGCGCATCCGATCGCACCTGCGGGCGATGGAGGGGGAAGGGAAAACCAAGCACCAACAAAACAAGTAGGCCTACCTGCCTGCGACGACGTACGCTCGGCGGACAAAAATCTTGATACCTACGCCTACTCTGCGAGTTGAACTCTCGGACACATTATTTTGTTTGTGTGGGTTCAAAATTATTAGTTCATATATATAAGGAAGCACATATTTGTTGGATAGCTAGGAAGAAAAATGATTGAAAAATCAAACTTTCGGCATAGGATAAAAAAAAAATATTAAACAACGAACATTAAGTAGGTACCATCCATCCAGGGGATAAATAATTAGTTCGTATTACATATTATGCGAAATTTGTTATATCCGTTTTATTGTACATTGAGTGTCCTATTTACGCGCGTTGGGTCTTGCTTACTATTCGTATTATCTGAGAATTCGCACTAACCGAGTTCGTTTTACCGAGGGTTTACTGTAGGGCCTACTAGTGTAAAACACCTCCGACCAATAGAAACTGAAAACGGTCACTCCGATGGCCACTCTCTGACTATAGGGCTTGTTCCTATTTACGTCACTACGATGGCCACTCTCTGACTATAGGGCTTGTTCCTATTTACGTCATCACGGGGGACGGTACAAACATTGCAGTCTTGACAGGTGACAGTTGCTAGATATTTTTTAATGTTTCAAGATTTCTAAGCCTCTAACCACATCACTGACATCAGTGATGTGGTGGCCCACATCACATTCATTCCCATGACAAAGTAGCTAGGCCTAGGTGTATGTAAATATTACAAGCATATGCGTCAGTAAGAATTGGAGTAGGGTATGGACATTAGTTGAAATATGCTGTCACCTTGATCAAACCTAAACATTCCTACGTCATCTTTCAATGTTTGTGCCACCACCTAGATGCCAGAACTGTGCCTATATAATTGCTGAACTAGCTTGGAACAAGCCCTATATTATGCTCTCTCTACAAAAGCTGTCTAAACCATACTAAAAGCGTGATCACTAACATTTAATGAAACTTGACATACTCTGTAGGCTACATACTTAGCTAAGCTACAATCATGTTTGTTGGTATTTACCTGTATTAGATTTTGACTGAACTACTTTGAAAAAAAATTTTGTGAACATATTGGAGTAGATGCCGAGATGTTGTGTGTTACTAAAGTAACACAACAATAATGGTGACCCAAGATGAAATTAAACACCATAAGTGACAATATGCAATGACTTGACAACTTTACATTCATTGTTGATTGATTTATACACAAAAATATAAAAACAGTAAGATGGCATCAAGGTCTAAAGGCTGGTCCACACAGATTTTGAAGACATAATGCATAAGGTTTTAAGACATTGTTTTAAAAACAACAATGAAAACAACGTCTTAAAACTAAAACTTTATGTGAACGCCAGTACGTGTTTCCTATGAACCAACTTTACGACTACGCGTTAAACCTTAAATCGTATGTCTTAAAAATCTGTGTGGACCAGCCTTTACTCAGTAATGTAATGGAAAATATTTACTGATCAAAAGGTACCTCATAACAAACCAGATACGGCCATAAAAAATAAGAGTACAATGAAGTTCTAGTAATAGTAATACAGTACAACCTTGTTATTACGTCGCACGATACAACGTCGTTCGCATTATCACGTCGTTTTGACAAAGTCCCGGCGAATTCCCATAAGAGATAATGTTATCTAGAGCTTAATACAACGGCCCTTGATATAACGTCGTATCCGACATTACGACGCCTATTTTCGGACCGTACAGCAGTCAAACGAGCGTTACAACGTCGTTTCATTCAAACTTCCTTGTTTACATGGATTTTCCCGCCGAACACGATCACGGAATTCGCAATTCCCAACTTGAAGTTGAGTCGACCCTTCGACGGCATTGTTCCCGCGTTATCCTCCCCTCCTCCCCTACCCCGCCGCTGCCACATTCCAGTCCCCCCCGCATCCCCCGCCCGCCACGCACTCCGCTTCCCGGCAGCTGCGGCCTCGCTCGCCGGCGTTTTATTTCAGCGACCTTCGGTAGATTGTTGTGCGTGGCTGTGTAGGTTTAACAACTCTGTCCCTCTTCTTTGTTAGGCGATGTCATTCATTGCTTGGGCTTGGGCTACTGTCAAACCAGAAACAATAGCGAAATGCTTTCGCAAAGCTGGTTTCGTGAAAGAGCACGACGTTTTGACGGCGTTTGACGACGAGGCCAATGACGAGGCCTATGACGAGAGCGATGACGAGAGCCCGCCTAATGAGATCGCCCCGGGGGATTGGGAGAGGTTGGGAGGAGCCTGTACAATGGAAGAATTTTTCGAAATTGACAGCCACTTAGTGACAAGCGCGGTACTGTCAGTTGATGATATAATCGAGGAAAATAAGACCATTGATAGCGCCGACCTCAGCGACGTAGACAGCGTTGTAGAAGCCCCAGAGCCCCCCCCCGAAGTTTCAAGAAGCTATGGCTGCATACGAAACCGTTCGTAGTTATTTAGTGGCGCACGAAATAAGTGACGAGGTTCAAAAGCAGTTACTAAATATAAACGGGGCATTGTACGATGTGTATACAAAATCTAGTAAGTTCAGTTAAAGACAACAGACTTCTTCAAGCGCTAAGAGCTTAGATAATTCAAGACATGTCATATTATCATGGTACATTATTTAGACCTTTAATACATTTTATCTTTATTTGTTCATCAGTCGTTTTATTTTTGACATTGCCCATTATTCCCTTAGCCCGTAACTCGCCAGGCGGTCAATGGTTGGGAGGGGGGGGGGGGGAAGCTCACCTCCTCCTTGATAATAGCGGTGACAGCCGACTCACAATAGCCCTGGCCAAATTAGAAGTGTGTAGGTCTATACCTAAGATAGGGGGCCATACAAACGTCTACCCCCCTCCCCCCCCCCCCATAATGATAATGTGTAATTTTATTTTTTGATAATTTTGTGATAATCTGGTACGTACAACGTCGCGCTTGACATAACGTCGAAAATCAATAGTCCCTTCAGCGACGTTATATCAAGGTTGTACTGTAGTAATAATAATAATAATAATAATAATAATAATAATAATAATAATAACAATAATAATCAAATATAATTATTATTACTAAACCATAGATATTTATACATTAAACATATTTTATTTATTGATTACTGGTACAAACTGTAGTATAATTTTGCCTCATTTTAGAATATTCAAACCAAATCGTACAGACATTGATTTTCCGCATGTTAATTTTGAGTCCAGGTAAAAATAAGAGTACATGCTTGTCATTCCAAACTAATATCTTCAACATCTTTAAATTTTTACGCCGAAACGAGGTTCTCGAATTTTTCCAAAAGTTTATGGTTCGTTTTTTTTTTTTTTCCTGTTTTATTATGTTGAAAAAGACAAAGATCTTCTTTTCGTGCTACATTCATTCATGTCCGGGGATCTATCTGGGTATTTTATAGGGCACCGCGTGACACTTTTCTATCACTTTCTCTGTGCAAGCCTATTGGGCATAGACTTGGGAGGCTCTTTAGCGCATTTTAGTCGCGGAGTGGTCGGTGGACAACTGTCATCTACTTGATGATTGCACGACATCTTGAACCCCGGTATCTTGCAGCGGGCTGCAAATAGCGCTTCCATGGTCAGGCGTATACCCCGAGCAAGTGCTTCGTTCTGTAGACAAACAAGCAGAGCATTAACACTGCAGGTGAATGCTTACCTATGTAGTATTACTAGATAACCTAATTACTGTAGTCTAGGTCAGTGGTTCTCAACCGTTGATCAGCGGACTCAAAGCTACTGGTCCGCAAAGTATCTGCTGCTTATTAGTTGTAACTAGGAAAACGCTCTGTTTGACGCGTTGATAAGCGAGCGCGTCAATATCTACGAACTTTCTAGCGAAAAGATTTCAATGCTAATACAAACAACAATTAACAACAATTCAAGAATGCGCATTGCAAAAATGTTTCTAATTTCCATAGCTATTATACTTCCCGACATTGTTGAATGCAGTGCCATGTGCGTTGCTAAGAATTTTCGCTGTCATGTTTTCGCCGCGGTCCGCCACCGTTAGGGCCTACTAACAGTTATTGACAGCAATAGAAATGTAATTTCTGCCTCTTATGCGTATCGAATCGCGTTTACATTAGTATATTCGTAACCGGACAAAAATTTACTATAACATAGTCACCTCACATTTTGCCGTAACTGTGTTTCAAAAATATATTTTCGAGTAACTTTTGTGTAACTTTGCCAATATTTATCAGATCGCCATTACATTAACATATTCGTGACCGGAAAAATCTGTAGAAAAATCTGGCTATCTCACATTTTGCCGCCATTTTGTTTCAGAAAAATATTTTGCAGTAACTATGGTGTAACTTTGTAACTTTTCGAACGATTTTGCCTCAAAACTATACACCTTCAATCCACATCGAGGCTTGTGGATGGTCCAAATTTCAAGTTGATCGGACTTTCCGTTCGACCGCTATCGACGGACATAAAAAAAAAAAAAAAAAAAAAAAAACAAACAAACAAAAAAACAGAACGAAGTGCCATAAGAGTCAAGTGGAAACGCTCGCTTCGCTCGCTTAATTATGATAATATTTTAGAGACGTGTAACAAATCTAAAATTGAAAAAAGTTCTTTTACACATTATTATTTTACGTGTTCTCGGAATGAATGACTAAATTATATTTTCGTGGGAGGGGACATTTGCTTGTAAATCAATAAATACCGACTACAAACACCCACTTATACTGATTCTACTGACACAGAAAGCTGAGAGCATTGATGGCAAGGAATGACCCAAGACTAGAAGCAACCACGATTATAAACGCGCAATCATACGTTAAATTATTAGTAATACATCATTATAATAAATATTAAATACGCAAACATTTTGCAATCGATAATTACTTAGTAATTCATTTATATATTATTAACGATGATTTGAATGTTTCCTGTGTTCCATTCTTCCACTTGCCCCTACCTTCTTCTGCCTTATTTGCCCAGATCGCTGTAGATGCTGTTTTGCGGTATAGGTATACATACACCCAAAAAAAATTCCTCCGGCGGCTGGGGCTCTGCCCCAGACCCCTTGTAGCCGTGCCGGTCCGTATGCTTGAATTTATCGTTTTACTGGTCTGTGAGATGAAAAAGGTTGGGAACCACTGGTCTACGTATATTTTGTTTGGGCAGAAAACTCATTTAATGATCTTAAAGTTAAACTGAACTAAGAAAACAATGCTTTCTAAATTTTTCTAAGCAAATGTTTTAGTTTCATGAAATTTGGTATGTCATACAATTATTGTCTATCATACTGTCAGTCAGTCACTATAAAACTATAATACTATCAAGTGAATACACATACTAAACTAATACAAGACAACAGATTCGTTAATATTTGCTCCCGATATTTGTGTTTGGGAATGTAACCTTTCAATGCTGAGAAATGATGCCTATTTTAGTTACCACTAATTCGGCTCTCAGTTTTGCCACACGACACTCCGAAAGCGGCCGCTTGGGGAAGGGTGTTGTGTAGCTCTCCGAGAAAGAGGGAACTGGAGCAAGGGGCTTATTGCACGACGTTCTCGGAGCCAGCTCAGTCACGCAGATCGTACTTTTGGGTCTCCTGCAGCCGGGAAGTATAAACTTCCTGTCTACGATCAAACAACACTTCTTGGAAACAAGACTTGCACGTATTGACCACCACATGGTGTTTCAATATCTCCAAATCATTTCACTGACTTTTAAGAGGAATCGTGGAAAGAACAACACATTGAAAAACGCACATATTTAATTGCTGGATGGCATTTAATGTGTGCTCTGTGAATTTCCTGATTTGCATGTATATTGTCTGTATACAGTACTATTATTCTCTTAAGAATAATGATTGGCAGGGAGTAGGGACCTAAGAGTATTCGAAAAGTCGATCAAGTCGAGTACTAGTACTCGACTTGATGCAAGCAAAGTTTTTCATGATTCTTGAGTAGAGTATTTTTCCCGCCGTTTTATCTGAACGAAAGTCGACCACTGAATAGATGCAGACTAGGCCTACCGTTATCGACATAGCAGGGCAAAACAAATTTGTAAAATGGCACATGCCCAGACAGATCACATAACATACACAGCTGGGCATGTGCCAGATTATTGAACATGCCCAGGCAGAATACTCACATAACAAATATAATTTACAACAATTATTCTACATAATATATCAAATGTTATTTAACTTTATTTTGTATTTTAAGCAGCACTCTTTTGCTTGACATCACTTTTTTCAGATAGGCCTACTTTGTTTTTTGAAACACTGGAAGTGGACTCACTGTTGGAGGACTGGTTATTTTCAGTAGGCCTAACACCACCAACCATATTAAAGAAGTTTCTTATGTCCATTATTATCACGTACTAGGCATTACACAAGATGACATACAAGTAATCAGTACATCGCAGAACACAGAGCATCGTGAGGTTGACCGTCTGTAACAAGTGTTTCACTAGCTTACGAAAATAAAGCAAAAATAATCGTGGTATAGCTGCTAAAAGACCATTTGACTCTCATTGGTCGATGAATATGTCGATCTCCAATCATATTTCTTCTTATAAATGTATCAACCAATGAGTCCGTTTTCTCTACGCGTACGTAATGTAGACCAAGGCAAATATCTAGGCCCACCCTCTCGACAGAGAGTGTGAACACAAACTCAAGCTGCCGGCTCCCGCCTAGGCCTCGCAATGCCGGCCGGCTAGTATAGGAATTGCCTCAAAACCACCCGCCGCTCACTCGACTCTCCGGAACCCGATCGAGTTACACGAGTATAAAAAATGGGTCTTCCAGGAAAACACGTAATAATAGAAATTTATTGAATTTATTTACTTTTCCGTCTGATCTTCTCACATGTCTGTACATGTGAGAAAATAATTTATCTGCCCGACCACTATTTTGACGTACCCCGGGCTTCTCAAGCATAGTATTTTTTGAGCCCTGAAGCTCAGCTTATTGGTAGTGACATCATTTTGTCACATATAGTTGTTCAAGCGACCCAGACTTTATTTCAATGACGGCAATGGGCAACAATGGCAACTTGTTCTGATGCGTACACAAGTTTATGGTAAGCAAGTTTAAGAAATGCTATCAGATTTATTCATTTTACGTTGTGGTTTTGTGATGCTTTTGGGAATGAGATTCTGAATCTGAATCTGAAAGTATGATGCACCAATCCTCATGATTTGACGCCAGCTTTAACTTTTTCGGGATGGAATGAACTTTACTGCGTTTACGTATGGCGTTATTTGTTGCCACTAATAAATAACGGATATTAATCATAACTATGACATGAAATGATGGACTAGAACTAGAGGTGGGATAAATCAGTTAATTACCTAATTGGTTAATTGGCGATATTAACCATGGTCCATGGTTAACCGATTAACCAAAATTCTTTAACAAAACTATATGAATATCATAAAATATGCATACAAATCTAAAAGTAATTTAAAATATATATATATATATATGATAGGTAGAAGGATAGACCCCAACAGCTTACCTGAATTGTAGACCGTGGTGGTATAGAGATAAAGACAACATATATAAAGGACAACACAAGTTTTCCGAGACGTTTCGGTACAAGACCTTGATCACTCGGGAGTAAGAAGACTACTGACTAACTAACCTAACCTATGAACATTCAGTAGTCTTCTTACTCCCGAGTGATCAAGGTCTTGTACCGAAACGTCTCGGAAAACTTGTGTTGTCCTTTATATATGTTGTCTTTATCTCTATACCACCACGGTCTACAATTCAGGTAAGCTGTTGGGGTCTATCCTTCTACCTATCATATTGCTAGCCTTTTGGCCTCTCTTTAATCCTGTATATATATATATATATATATATATCTTGACCTCGTTTCCAAGAAAAGACAAAAACAGCATTCACCGCCATCCAAGCGTAGACCACCGCAACACTCCACCGCCTTAGTGACTACTCCACTGCATCACTCAACTGTCCCACCATTCCACTGCCCCTGTGACGGTTGCAAGGGAGTGCAACCTAACAACACCCACTCGAGAGGGCGAATGTCGACCAGCTTCTTCGCTACGTTGACTCTCCTGATTGGGTGACAACACCGCGGCAAGAAGCACCTCGAGTAACCGTCGCTGCACCGCCACCTGTCGGACGCCATAACTACAATCTTCGGCATCATTGAGGCGGTTTTTAAGGGGGCGGGTGTTGTTAGGTTGCACTCCCTTGCAACCGTCACAGGGGCAGTGGAATGGTGGGACGGTTGAGTGATGCAGTGGAGTAGTCACTAAGGCGGTGGAGTGTTGCGGTGGTCTACGCTTGGATGGCGGTGAATGCTGTTTTTGTCTTTTCTTTTAATAAATGTAACGACAATGGAAAAAGATTAGTGTCATGGTTGAAATGGCCAAGTGAGTTGTATTTAAAAAAGGCTGTTAATAAAGTTATAAAGTAAGGGAACTAGCAAGGAATTATTATTTCATTCTCTAGACATAACAATTGAGTAGAGTGCACAAGACTCTTGAGCCACGCCTACTGTTCCAGGTAACTGGAAGGTCATAAATTATCCCTAATGGACCTGTTTCAATTTGATGGTAGGAACTAGAGAGGACTCGGCTATTAACTAAGTATGAGAATAGTTGGACCAACTTTAGTTATGATTGGCCCTAGGCATAAATTACGATTTTACAGCTCGACTTCAGTTTTTTGTTTTAATAATCGTCTCGACTTGATACTCGACTCGAACGAAAAAGTACTACTCACACATCCCTAGTGATTGGTAATAATTTTCACATATTTTACTAGGGATGACATCGGGTAGTAAAATCTGGATTCGATTCCAGGCCTTCAAGGATTCGGGTAACCCGAATCCTAGAAGTGTAAATCACGTCGCTCAGCATGTTATTTGAAGGCCATTGACCACCCGTGGCAGAAGCTGCCAGCGTGCGTTCTGTCAGCCAGTGATGATGGTCGGTAAGGGGTAGGGGTAGGCCGAGAGCCAGTGGGAGCACAGGCAAACCAGTACTCGCCCGCAGAAATCACACCACATAAAACTTAGTCTGTTTTTAATCAAGCCGATAATGGGTACATAACGTAGCGGGAAAGTATTTTATTGAATGAAAACAAGTCATTTTGTTATCACCATTGTTGGCGCATTGTTGAAGCATACAACAATTTAACTAAAAATTTACCAGAACAAGATTCGAATCCTAAGAACGGATTCGGGTAATTTTTGGATTCGGGTAACCCGGATACCCGGATACCCGATGTCATCCCTATATTTTACATATTTTGGCAATATGATGACAATCTCCAGTTTGAACCATAATGACAAACAATTCAAAGTAGTTTTTTGAATAATATGGGATCCGTACCTTGAAAAAGACACTCTAAAACTTCGGCTTTGGCTGCCGCATGTTCATCTGTCTTCTTCTTCCTTTGGTTGAACAATGATTCTGGGTCTCCCGACGCGGCTTCTACCGCCTGTTGGCAACACATGCCTTTGCATGGATCAATGTAAGGCTCAACCTGAAACAGTCACGGTACAGAGTCAATACGGGAGATTTGTGAGATTCTATTTACTTATTAGCTCGGAGATATTCTCAAAACAAAAACAAGGGCTGTCCAGCGATAAAAAAAACACATCAATATCAAGGGAAGAAATATCGATATCGTACCGTGATATCGAAGTTTTCAAGTGACGTATCGATATCGGTGATATCAACCATATCAGAATTTTTCTCGTCTGTTTTTAGGATTTCCAGCAGGAGGCCATTCATTATAAACAATATTACATAAATAATTTAAATTCGGAATGCCGTACTATGTGCGTCAATTTGTGTGTTGTAGGCCTATTATTCAAAATTTTAAATATGCACACAAAACGACGAAGGAAATGCCGAACCGCAACACTTCCAAACCCTAATGTACAGGAGAACGATTGTTTTCTAACAATTTGGCGCATGTTCAATAACACGAATGCTGGTGGTGATGGTGGTGGTGGTAACTTAGTAGTACTGTACTAGCCCACATCTGTGTACCTGTTTTAGTAGGATTGCATGGTGTGGCGGTACCGCCGGTCAAACTACATCAGAGCAATCGGGAAGCGATCACTTCGCTGTTAACGATGCAGCACAGACTGGTTATGTAAACACTAAACAGTGATCGAGATCAGGAAAAAACCATAGGATCCAAAGCTGGCTCCCAGTGTTGAAATCATAGGGGCAAAATAGCATAACACAAGGGCTATTTTCTCACTATTTATGTAAGTTTATGTAAGTTCATTTATTATTTATATCTGGAAAGTTTACTTCTTGTTATATGTCAGGTAGGCCTACATGATTTAAAAAAAAACTCATCGAAATCCTATCAATAGTTTTTCGAAACAGTAAAGACACTAGTTAATTAACTGTAAGTACTTTAGGTAGCTATAATAATAATTGTGAAATAATCAGTACAATAACCACTGATACATTATTTTTACTAACTAATATTATTTCATAAAATGCAAGGTAGAGGCCTACACGTGGCCTACACTAAAATGGACCTTCTGCATTGGAAACAGGGATGCTAACAAGTGGACCAACAAGCCTATTATTATTAATTTCATATTATATTATTTATAATCAGTCATATTTGTTTGCTGGGCAGATTACATAACTAAGGGGTGAAGCTTCAAACTATGTCAAACTAAGAATATATGCACTCTAGTAATTTCTATCTCAAGCACATGGGATTTTGTGTAAGTGGTAGATGATGAAGGTCGGGGAGAAAAAAAACAACAGAAAATTGGATTACAATTTGCAATTAATATTTTTGGACAACATGAGCAGTGAGGACTCGCAAACCTAGCGACCAAGTTACGCGTAACCGTAAGTAAGCGCTTCAGTTAACGACGCTTACCACGGGCGGGCTGATTGCTGATAGCCTCGGGAATAGCATGGGCTCGGCAGGCTGCAAGTACCGATGTCGATTCTTGAGGCAACACTCGGTGGGCTTGGGGGGTCTCGGCATATCGCGGACGCATTCGGAAAAGCTCGGAAAGGGCGGCTCTCTCTTTTTTTTTTTGCGTGAGGTCGAGCGGGCAATTGGCCTCTCACAGCTGATCGACTCGGGCACCCTGCAGCCAGGAAGCGTCATGCCTTTGCACGAAGGGTAAACAACCTGTATGAGACACGTACACGTCTATCAATGACCCACTCACAAAGACCCCGAGATTTCGTGAATGATATTTTTCACTAAATAAAGCTAAATATGTCTGTTTTTACTTTTAATAACAAAATACAGGCAACTATCTTTTTTTCCACTAATTTTATGAAAATCAGTACTCTTTCTACTATTTTAAATGATTTAATACAAAAATATATTATAAATAATGATAACTGGGTATTTAAATCAACTATTCTAAATTTATGTATTTCTGACCGTGACAGTTGAAAAAATTATTATCGAACATGGCTGACAGCAAAACAAATTCTATTTTTATGAAGAAATGAAGCATTTATTTTGATCATATATTCGCAATCGCAAAACTTTGATATGCCTCTAGTGGACAAAATTGTCTCTGAGCTAACGGGTCTAGCGCTCTGACTGACTGCGGAAACTCGCGCAAACTACACGGTACTAATCTCATTCTAGCTGTTACAATATTCATTTGGAAGACAAACTTATAGGAAAATGTAGTTAGTTTACATGTCAGTGGTAATTATAAATGTTATTTCAAAATTATAGACCCAGTAGTTTACTTGTTATAACAATTCACGCATCAAGAATCGGCAAATCAGCAAAGTGTGATTGTTTTTTTCCAACTTCAATTGGATGAAAACTAACGATCAGATTTGAACGAGGGTTCCTTAAAAATATGTACCAATAATGTGAGATAATAAACAAATACACTGTCTAGGTAAAAAGTGCCCCAAACGAAAATTCATAGAGTGCACTAACATGCAGGGTGCGTAGTTTCATGGCCAAAGCAGCTGCTTTTGAGGTCCAACTGCTGCACCCTGCATATTAGTGCATGCTATGAATTTTTGTTCGGGGCACTTTCTATCTAGAAAAAGCTTATTTTTTTATTGTCTCACATTATTGGCACATATTCCGGTAATTAGTTTTTCGCCAATGGGCGTCTCAGGCGCGACTTACAGCCGCTCGCAGCGCTAGCAGTACTGAAGGGTCCAACTCGATCTTTGCACCTCGTTTTCTCAATTCAAACATTCAAGTCGTTTATATTTAATACTTTTAAATATAAATCATCCATTGTAGTAATGTTTTACAAGGTTTTTGACAGAGAATACCCTTGTTATAGATACAAAACAAACATAATATTGTCATTTGACAGTTAGACAGTTGACTAACGACAGAATGAATTACAAAGTTGGACCTTGAAAGACAGGTGCTGCAACCTACTTCAGCTTTGACCTGAGACGCCCATTGAAGTTGAAAAAACAATCACACTTTGCTCATTTGTTGATTCTTGATGCGTGAATTGTTATATCAAGTAAGCTCCCTGGGTCTATAATTTTGAAATAACCTTTATAATGACCACTGACATGTACACCAAATGTATTTTCCTATAAGTTTTTTTTTTCAAAATGAATAGTATAGCACCTAGAACGAGATTAGTGATCAATGTTCCAGCAATACAGTCAATGTCAAGTTGAGAAGCGAACCCCGCACAGTCGTTTGAAGGTGACGTCACGCTCAAACGTCCTTGTGAGTGTGAATAGCCTACTGAAATGAAAGATTTTTTTATAATGAAATGGAGGCATTTTATTAGCTATTTGTCAGGGTCCTTTCACATTTATTGCAGGTCCCAATGTGATGACCATTCTTTATGAAGAATTTTGCAGCCTGCTAGAAACACACTCATTCCTAAAGCACGTTAGCTATTACATAACAAGGTACATAACAGCTAGTTCGAAAAGAAAGTAGCTCGGAAAAGGAAAAATTATTAACTTTATGGATGTACAGGAATTGAACGATGTGCTCCCTAAAATAAACAATTATGTTTTTGGTATTAAATACTAATAGACAAAGGCTAATCTTTTCAAAGTACGCATTTGCACTAAAATTGGAGAGTCGTGAGATCCCCCTATTATTATGCCTTTTCTTTGATGAAGCTTTAGTAACAGTAATTTGCATTTTATGTTACCCTTAACCGACCACTAAACATTTAATTGTCCCATCCCTTGACAATCGGTTTCTTAAATGACTCACTAAAATCTGAGATTGAGCCCCGAGTCCTGAAGTTATCAAATACTTTGTTCTCTTACCTTGACTTTTGCAGGACAGGGTCCACTCTTACGATCTGGGATTTGAGGTTTTGGTCTTGCCTCGTTGTCAAATAGTGGAGTACTGCACTCTCCCTTCTTTCTACGACAGTGGGCCTGATGTTCCTCATCCTGTCAAACACTTCGGCATTTGTCCAACTAACTTCTAAACTATTCCGTTCAGACCCGGCAGCACCCAGGCTGTTAACGGAAAAGAGTATAGGATAATCTCAGTATAAAAATGCATGAAATTGAAGTTCTTCAGTAATATCTTGAAAAAGCTACACCAAATATTAAAAAAGTGATAAATGCCCAAATTGTGGGTTTGTAAGAAATATAGCTTGATTAAAACATAACAAATATTTTTATCATTTTGCTTGTTATTGATAGTGTAAAAAAATTAAAATAAATTACTAACTACCCAATAATAATTAAAATATTAAAATTTTTGAATCCAATTGTTTAGTTCTTACGAAACCACACGTCGAGATTTATCGTTTTTTTTTTTTTATAAATTGTGCAGCGTTCCCAAGTAATAGCAAGACTACTATTTCACCTTAAATGAAAACAATACAATATATACAGTACTGAACTAACCGAACATTGTAAAAAAATAAGATGACATCAGGAAAGTGAACCAAGGGTCTCAATAATTGTAAAACTGTACAAAATCGAAGGTTTTAGAAATATCTTGTGAACATTACATAAAATTAAAAAAGCGCTTGCTAACCATAAATTGGTTTCGTAGCCTAAGAACTAAAAACTTGAATAACAAAATTTCAAATATTGCAATCAGGCAATCATTACGGTTGGCATTTTGTAAACAAACCAGTTATTAATTCTTTAATTGGCTGCTAAAATAACAACCATAAGGGTTAAAATATTTGAATCTTTATAAAAAGTGCTTAGTTCTTACGAAACTAAATATTGGTTAGTAATGAGTAACCACATTTTCAATATTTTGTTGCATTCTCAAGACATTACTAAAACACATTTATTTTACGTGGTTGGGGTGGTTTCACAAGCCCTTACGCCGGCGTATCGCATGAAGTTGTTGGCCAATCAGGATCCGTAATGTCTTACGCCACTCCTCCTATTTTTTAATAGAATTAAATTAATTTCTATTTGCTTTTACGACTGCCAGCGTAAGAGATTGCGAACCCACTATTAGAGTCGTTCTAATTTATTATGAAATTCATGAACATAACATTATCACGTATTGTATTGTATGTTATTCTATAGGGCTTGTTCTTTTTTACAACAAAATGTTATTTCTGTTCCGTCCGCAGCACGGGGGATGGTGCAAACATTGCAGTCTGACAGGTGACAGCTGCTAGATATATTCTGTTTCATGATTTCAAAGCCCCTAACCAGTGGTTAAAGTGGACTCGGAGAAGTAACGGTATGCATTACTGCTGTGTAAAGTAAACAAAGCGTGTACCCGCCGTACACGCTTTTTTTACCCGCTGGGGGGGCCTGTGCCCCCCTAGACCCCCACCGGGTCTGGGGGGGCACAGGCCCCCAGTTTTTCCCCGCAGGTAATTTGTTTAGGGTGTATTGTACGAACATGTTTGAATGGCTTTGGAGAGGGCTCAAGGGGATCGAGGATCCCATGCTAAAATAATACTTTTGTGGAGAAAAAAACAAAATTTGAAACATTTACTTGAAAACATTTAATGAACGTTCACCAAAACGTTCAACATAATTCGTCAATATGCCAATAATAAAATAATTTGTCAATAAAAATGTAATAAAATCCATGAAAATTAGTGGCGGTACAGCATACCGTCGGTTATTCTAGTAACGGTATGCATACCGCCCCACTTTAACCACTGCCCCTAACCAGATCACATTCACTCCCATGACCAACTTTATAATTAATATAAAGTTTCTAGAGCAAATATTATAAACATATGCCTCAGTCAGAATTGAAGAAGAAACATTATTTAAAAATTAAAATATGCTGTAACCTCGATCATACGTAAACATTCCTAAGCCATTTGCAATGCTTGTGTGTGTAGTTGCAGGTTCCCTATAGGTAGTTTGATTGACAACCACGTAGCAAGTTTGTTTACAGTTTTCTAAAAGGACATTCTTTGAAGCGTATGCAGTTTTAATGCATATTTTAGGGAATTTACTTGTGTATAACATACTTGTGTATCAGATATGCTGACGTGTGCAACCCATAGCAGATATTCCAACAGAAAAAAATATTTTTTTTTGTCTATGAACAACAATTCAAAACAAGGCATACTGTGCATCAATATAAGAACTTCTGCCCACGAATCAATGCCAACAAAAACATGGCTCCCACTTGAACTCCAGAACAGGGAAATTGTAATGAACTCTCACTGTTGCATAGAAGTGACAACTCAGCCTTATCAAGTTATCACTAATGCGATAAGGCCCCGTGATTAGGATACGTCCGAAAGCCAGTCTATCGTTGCTAAATCCAAGTCTAGGACCACATTTGACATCATCAACAATGGGTGACCTCAGGTGGTCACTGATTGTTGATGATTGCTGATTACATAACAACGATAGACAGGTTTTCACTTTTCAGTCATGTCCTCAGGGCCGGTATTACGAGCAGCTAATACTAACTGGAACCACCAATCACAAGCCTTAAAATCGACCTAGAATAGCTTATCAGCTCTTATTAACTTCCTTGTTCATAGTATTGGACCTAAAAGGAAATATCTTGGTGTAGTACCTGTTTTTCTTCGGGGCACTGGCTTAAATTCGGATTTTCCGCCCGAGTTGCAGAAGCAGAGTGGAAAGCACCAGAGTCACTTATCAATGGAGGTTTTATCTTCGAGCTATTAAAGAAAACGTCTTTGATGATGCAAGACATTTCTGCAGTTGGCTCGGAGTTCATAGGAGAAGCAAAATGTGATGCATTTTTGACATTCGGTAATGAATACACTGTGGGCGTATTGTGAATGACAGAGTAGGAAGCTTTAGTCTTTAAGGTGGGTGTATTCGTAATTGACGAGAATGACTTGGTAACTGGTGTCATTTTAGTGCTCGTTGGTGGTAAATGCTTGAGATTAGACGATCCAGTCTTAGCGGTAGAATATAATCTTTGGGATCTTAGTGTCAGAAGGTCGAAGGTTCTGTTTGCCCTATTTGGTTGCGAAAGTGGAGCTTTGGTTCTGGAAGCAAATTCTTTGGATGTGGGCATAGTGTGAGCAAATGAAGGTTGTGCTCGGTTCTCATTATCTAATCCAGGTAAGTGTTTCAATGCTTTGCTCGATGCTGAAATGTCTTTGGTTTTATCCATCGTAGTTTCAGTGATGGTGGTTAATGTAGATGCACGTGATACTTTTCGCCTTCTATTGTTCGTACTATCCAATGTTTGCATGGTGGACAGACATTTTTTAGATGCCTGCAGCTTTACAGCATTTGAGAGTGGTTTCCTATTGATTTCAAGCAATGGCACTTTAATAGGGAAAGAAAAGTTTTTGGATCCAATTTTGGCATCATCGAATGGTTTAGTAATGGATGAAAAGTGTTTGCGTGCCTGCAGCTTCACAGCGTTTGAAAGTAGCTTCTTATTGATTTCAAGCAATGGTACTTTAATAGAAGAACATTTTTTGGATCCAGTTTTGGCATCATCGAAAGGTTTAGTAATGGATGAAAACTTTTTACGTGGCGGCAGATTTACAGGGGTTGAGAGTGGTTTCCTATCGATTTCAAGCAACTTCTCTTTAATAAGGGATGAAACGTTTTTTGATAAAGATGATTTTTGTAACTTAGACCTAGTTGCGGTTCTAGTTTTGGCATTAACAAGTGGTTTAGTAATGGAAGAAAACTTTTTACATGCCTGCAGCTTTACAGGGTTTGAGCATGGTTTCTTGTTTTCAAGTAATGCCTTTTTAGAAATGTCATCCAATGGTTTAGTGGTAGATACTGAAGACGAAAAAGCTTTGGCTGCATGCACCTTAACAAGCTTTGAGGTTGGTTGAAGAATTGGTGGTGTCTTCTTAGCTTCATCTAATGGAGCTTTCGTCATGGAGGAAAAGGCTTTAGATGATGATATTGATGTTTCAAACTTCGGCACAATGTGATTTCTGGAATGCAACGTTTTAGTGGTGGACGAAAATGCTTTAGACGATGGCACCATTACAGGAGCAGGGAGATTTTTTTTTACTTCAGAAAATGTAGCTTTAGTGATGGAAGAAAAAACCTTAGATGCCGTAGGTGTTTTGGGTCGGATATCGGTTACAATTTTGGTATCGTTGAATGTTTCTGTAGCGGATGATGGCTGTGTGTTATCCATGGATGGTATTTTTTCTCTGGCTCTAGTAATAGTGGACAAAAATGAGTTATGTGAGGGGCGTGCACTATCAATGGTTGCCATTTTATCTGTGACTTTAGTAGTAGGCCTACCGGTAGTGGGTGAAAATGAGTTATGTGGTGGCTGTGTGCTATCCATGGTTGCCATTTTATCTGTGACTTTAGTAGTACCGGTAGTGGGTGAAAATGAGTTATGTGGTGGCTGTGTGCTATCCATGGTTGCCATTTTATCTGTGACTTTAGTAGTACCGATAGTAGGTGAAAATGAGTTATGTGGTGGCTGTGTGCTATCCATGGTTGCCATTTTATCTGTGACTTTAGTAGTACCGATAGTGGGTGAAAATGAGTTATGTGGTGGCTGAGTGCTATCCATGGTTGCCATTTTATCTGTGACTTTAGTAGTACCGGTAGTGGGTGAAAATGAGTTATGTGGTGGCTGTGTGCTATCCATGGTTGCCATTTTATCTGTGACTTTAGTAGTACCGATAGTAGGTGAAAATGAGTTATGTGGTGGCTGTGTGCTCTCCATGGATGGCATTTTATCTGTGACTTTAGTAGTACCGATAGTAGGTGAAAATGAGTTATGTGGTGGCTGTGTGCTCTCCATGGATGGCATTTTATCTGTGACTTTAGTAGTACCGATAGTGGATGAAAATGAGTTATGTGTTGGCTGTTTGCTATCCATGAATGGTGTTTTTTTTTTGGCTCTTGAAGTAGGAGGTGAAAATGATTTATGTGGTGGCTGTGTGCTATCTATGGCTGGTGGTTTTTCTTTCAGTCTAGTAGTAGGTGAAATTTTATTATGTGATGGGTGTGTACTGTGCATAGGTGGTGTTTTTTCTTTCGATTTAGTAGTGGTTGAAAATGAATTATGAGATGGACGTGTGCCAACCAAGGATGGTATTTTTTCTTTCGCTATAGCAGTGGGTGACATTTTTTTATGTGGTGGTTGTGTGCTACCTATGGATGGTGGTTTTTCTTTCAGTCTAGTAGTAGGTGAAATTTTATTATGTGATGGGTGTGTACTGTGCATAGATGGTGTTTTTTCTTTCGATTTAGTAGTGGTTGAAAATGCTTTATGAGGTGGACGTGTGCCAACCATGGATGGTGGTTTTTCTTTCAGTCTAGTAGTAGGTGAAATTTTATTATGTGATGGGTGTGTACTGTGCACAGATGTTTTTTTTTCTTTCGATTTAGTAGTGGGTGAAAATGATTTATGAGGTGGACGAGTGCTACCCATGGATGGGGTTTTTTCCCTCGCTCTAGCAGCGGGTGACTTTTTATGTGATTGCCGTGTTCTATCCATGGATGGGGTTTTTTCTCTTGCTCTAGTAGGCCTAGTGGGTGAAAATTGTTTGTGTGGTGGCCGTGTTCTTTCCATGGATGGGTTTTTTCCTTTTGCTCTAGTAGTGGGTGGCATTTTTTTATGGTGTGGCTTTGTGCTATCCATGGATGGTGTTTTTTCTTTAGCTCTAGTAGTCGGTGAAAATGATTTATGTGCTGGCTGTGTGCATTTCATAGGTGGTGTTTTGTTTTTGGCTTTAGTAGTGGGTGACAATTGTGACAGTGGTGGCCGTGTGCTATTCGTATTTGGTGATGTTTCTTTGCATCTATGGAATGCAGCGTTTGTGGTTTTTCTGTTTTCTTCTTCTACTTTTGTTGTTAAACTTTCTGTTGGTGGCATTTGAGAACTATGCAGCGGGTCTTCTTTGTTCGCTCTTGCTAATGGGCTTTGGGTATCAGAGAATGCTGTGGTACCGAGAACATTTGATGTTGGATCTTTAGCCCCGGGCATCAATACCCCAGAATTAGCGGTTGCAGGTACTGTGGTAGTTAAAGGCGTTTCGAGAGCAATATCGGTGCCTAATGTCTGGTCCGGTAACGGCGTCACGTGGTTCGTGTTCAATGGTGACAACCCCATTGAAGGAGGTGAGATTGGTGCCCCTGCCGGTAAACATATTATGGACGGAAGATTATCGAGCACTGGCGTGGAACTCTGTAGTTCGGATACCGGGGGATACATCGACGCGAGGTCCATGGCTGGCTTTTCGATGCCCACCGTCTGCGGCTTGTTCTCGACGGGCAGCGGTTCCAAGTGGTCGGGGCGAGTCGTTCCCTTGCTTGTGGAGTAGGAACGCGAGGACACACCGTGACCGAGGCGCGTGTCTTTACGAAACAGACCACCCTTCACCGGTACGCCGCTCGTTTGCGTGACACGATAATATGTACCTTGCGTGGGTAGACGGGAACCGTTGCACTCTTGCCGAGAATGCAGTTCCGGTGGTGAATCTTGGATGTTGATTTCGCCTCTCGGATCGGGTGCTGCAAGTTGACGGGTCTGTCGGTCGTGCTTGTTGCACTGTTGCGACGCTCCGAGGTCATCTCTAGCGAGGCCTACGTCATGATTGTCTCTCTGTAGGATCCGTGGGTCCTCTCCGACGTAAGGAGTACATCTGTCTGCACCATCAGCACGAGTATCGCAGAAAAATTGTTCTAGAATTGGGTGATTTATCATATCTTGTTCTGCTTCTCTAACTTCTGCTCCTTCTTTTACTTCTCCCACTTGATTTACTCTTTCCACTCGTTGAAAGCCAAACTTGTTTAGAAACGAAACCCATGTTGTTGCGTAAGTAAAGAGAGAATTCGAATGGACAGGAACTACGATGTCAGGGGCATCGCTTTTTATAGATGTGTTCTGTTGGGGAGGTGAGATTTGATGACTTAGTTTTGTTTTAGTCCCACCACCCCAGAATGGCCACCATCTAGTATTTGCCGGCTCTGGAGGACTTGGGTATTGTGGACTGGTCTTTGGTACGTGAGAGTTTTCTATACATTTTGTTTCAGGAAGGTTTGGGACCTTCTCTGCACATCGGCCTTTGCAGAAGTTCCTTGCACTGGAAAAAGCTGATCCCTGTGATAAAAAATAATACATATAGTTTTCAGTACACAATATTAGTTTATTAGTTAATAGTTATAATCGAAATTGTTACCCTTTGTCCCATTGTAATATTTGTGTACATGTGACTGTTGTTGTACATTAATTCAAGCACCCCAGTATTACCAAAGATTAGACATCACCATTGACTATTGAGTTTAGAATCGCTCTGATGGAAATAAAAGTGTCCATGCCTAAGAATGTACCCAGTAGTGACGGCCCATTGAAAAACTTGCACATGGCTGCTTCCCTGCGAGGCAACACTATAGCGTGGTATAGCAGTCAAATACTTGACATAGGGACGTTGTTTACCATTATAAACACTAACTCAAGTAATAGTAGTACTACTTCATCCACTCTATACAACTACACCCCCACAGCCCATGGCCAGGCCAACCATGGTTGCCCAACTTGGTTGGTGGTTAATCTGCACATGCACGTGGGAGTCACAACCATTGGAGAGTTGGTGACTTTTTGCAACCAGTTTGAAAAATATACCGACATAAATCAATCGCAAATTTAATTGGTAGGGTTGTATAACCATTTTGAGGTTATGTCACAGTGTTGCTCAATTTTTAGGAGGGAATCGAAAGATTCAAGGTATAATTTCAGTTGTCTCATGTACAAATTTCTGACCAGGTACCGTAAATTCTTCATAGAACTTGTAAGCAATCTTCTTGCATTTTCTAACGCCATGGTTTATAAGCACAAGGTGACAACCAGAGCCACAAAATTTAAATTTTGTTGCAAGTATAGAGTGTTAACTCACCTTTGTTAATACTACGAAGTGGAAACAATTGCACATCTATGATAGTTGTTGGTGTACAGACGTTTACATCCGCCGGTACAAATATGTGTTTTGTACCCGTGGATGAAAATTTCACACAGCATATTTTAAAATAACTCCTGTCGAAATACGATGATTAGTTTTCCGCCAATAGTCAAGTTGTTAAAACAAAACCCGTACTGTCTACTTGTCCGTGTTTGAAACTGCAATGAATATAATGAAACCGTCAAAATAACAATTCCATTACTATGCGTTGACTACTAAATATGGTTTCATCTAGGTTAGGTCTGAAAACGCTCTGTGTGACACATTGATAAGCTAGCATGCGATTATTTTTTCAATGTCTGAATTATATTTTTCCTTCAAACATCCCCCCGACGTCAAAATATGCTTAGTTGTCGAGCACTTCATCCAGCTAGTTAGTATAAGGTTAGTTAGTTAGTTAGTTAGTTAGAGAGTAAGAACTTCATTAAACCGCAATAAATAAAGAAATAAAGAAAAACAACAATTAACAACAATACAAGAATGTGCATTGTAAACATTTTGTGTAGTGTTATCTACGTGGCCCGCCACCGTTACTAACACTTATTGACAGCAATAGAAATGAACTTTCTGCTAATTTACATATCAGATCGCCCTTTAGTTAGTATATACTTGATCGGACAAAAATGTACTATAACTAGGAAAACGCTTTTGTGTAGCTCTTGATAAGCTGTACATATCTACGAACTTTCTGGCGAAAAGTTTTCAAAGCTAAAAAAAACAACAATTAACAACAATTCAAAAATGCGCATTGCAAAACTGTTCTAAATTCCATAGCTATTATACTTTCCGACATTGTTGAATGCAGTGCAATGTGCGTTGCTAAGAATTTTTGTTGTCATGTTTTCAACACGGTCCGCCACCGTTACTAACTTTTTTTTTCCTGTGCAGAGATGGCTTCCTTAGCCGTTCCTCTTCCTCGGTATCCAAAATAAAATGGCTTCTTTTTTTCTTACCTGCCCATATCATTGGGCAGGGTGTCAATGTCGTCAATGTCAATGTCAATGTCAACTCGTATTGACAGCAATAGTAATGTAATTTCTGCATCTCATACGAAACTGATCGCATTAAAATTAGTATATTCGTGACCGGACGAAAATTTACTATAATAAAGCCACCTCACATTTGCTGTTACTGTGTTTCAGAAAAATATTTTCGAGTAACCTTTGAGTAACTTTGACAATACTTATCGGATTGTCATAAAATTAACATATTCGTGACTGGAAAAATCTTTACAAAAATATGGCTATCTAACATTTCACGACCATTTTGTTTCAGAAAAATATTTTCGAGTAACTTTTGAGTAACTTTGCCAATACTTATCAGATCGTCATAAAATTAACACATTCGTGACCGGAAAAATTTGTAGAAAAATATGGCTATCTCCCGATTTGCCGCCATTTTTTTCAGAAAAATCTTTTGAAGTAACTATGGTGTAACTTTGTAACTTTTTGAACGATTTTGCCTCAAAACTATACACCTTCAATCCACATTGAGGCTTGTGGATGGTCCAAATTTCAAGTTGATCAAACTTTCCGTTCAACCGCTATCGACCGACAGAAAAAAAAAAAAAAAACAGAACAGAGAAGTGCCATGAAGGTCTAATGGAGACGCTCGCTTCGCTCGCTTAATAGTTTCATAAACTAGTAAAACGCTCTTTTTGACGCGTTGATAATAGTAGAGGAGCAAAAGGTAACATTTAAGTTCTCGTGCGCCTTTCGTGAAAGAGTATTGCGGTAAACGGTATTCTGTTACGGCATACCACACGAGTATTTTGCACCTACCTGGCACATCCTGGCACGCTGCAGAGGGCGCCACGAGCGTCGTGACGTCATAGACACGTTTTAATTAATAACTTTTGAACGGTTTATGTCACAGAAAATATCAAGAGGACAATTTTATGATGTCATACTAGACGAGCATTTATAACCTATCTGCCACATTCTGGCAGGCTGCAGAGGGCGCCAGGAGCGTCCTGACGTCATATACACGTTAAAACTAATAACGTTTGAACAGTTCATGTCACAGAAAATATGTAGGCAACAATTCTACTATAAAATACTATACGAGTATTTTGCACCTACCTGGCAAATCCTGGCACGCTGCAGAGGGCGCCAGGGGCGTTATGACGTCATAGACACGTTTTAATTAATAACATTTGACCGGTTCATGTCACAGAAAATGTCAAGGAAACACTTCTATTACGAAATACTATTTGAGTATTTGTCACCTACTTGGCACATCGTGGCACGCTGCAGAGGGCGCCAGGAGCGTCGTGACGTCATACACATTTCATAAATAACTTTTGAACGGTTCATATCACAGAAAATATCAAGATGAAAATATTATAGACAATTTAAATACAAATCGATTGATATGTACCAATAGGGTAATCATGCAATATTTAAGAGAGATATTGCTAACAAATAATCATAATTAAATGTGTATATGAAATTCAGGGCATCCCTAATCGTAATATCTATTTATAACTATTTCGGAGTTATAATTGTATCGCTGTGAAGGACTAAATAATCGTAGTCATCCCAACATACCCATGGATATCTGTTGTTTAACAATAATAATAATAATAATTATTGTATACTAGTTACTATTCATGGACTGATTAGTAAAACTCACGTTTGTGAGAAGTTCTCTTCATCTTCGTCATCATTGCCTTCATCCTCATCTCCCGTGTTGTCGGTATTCAAGCACTCTTGTTCCTCGTCTTCAGTTGAGCAGCCACAAAGCTCGGTGCACCTCATGTTATTTGCTTTGCAGCTGCATCTTGACGCACACCTTGATTTTAAGCAGTTGACGGCAGCCGGTGCAGGTTCGAGGGTTGTCATGACTGCCACATACTCGTTGCTCTCAAGTAGCCATCCGTAGTCTTCGGGTAATAAGTTGATAGGGTTGGCAACCTGGTCATTATGCCACACCCAGCATTGATGGTGAGCACGTAGTATGGCTTGGAGATATGCAGCTTTGCTGGGTGGAAGCTTTTGGTGGGTGCTTGGCAAGACTTTTTGTGAAACATGCGCTATCGAAGGTAAGACACTGAGCTCAGTTTAGTGAATGGACAGTAAAGTTTGCAAACAAACTTCTCTAGACCACTTATCACGGAGTCTTTTAGAGCAACAGTTTTACCTAGTTGTTTAAATGCTGAAAATATTTCATGAATAAAATAAATAAATTCACATATAGAGTCTACCCACTCAGTAACTAAACTGATTTGCAGTGGGAGACTTAAAGTGACTAAACCAACCCTGTAGGCCTCGAACACCATCGACGAGTGAGCTATAACCAATCAAAGATCGATATTTCAAATACAATCATATGAATCAGTGATTGGACAGTGCGAACACCTGCAGACAGATCCCAGAATCAACAGAAAATTTCAAGGGAACAATTCTATTACGAAATACTATTTGAGTATTTTGCACCTACTTGGCACATCGTCGGATTCTCTGAAAGCTTTCCAGCACGAAAGCTTTCCCATTCCTGAAAATCCCCCAGTGTTGTCGGAACCACTGAAAGCGTGAAATCCAGTTAGTCCTGAAACTTGATTGTGCCCAATTGTGTTGTATAGTGACCCAAGTGCTATCCTTCTATTATTTCCCCCTTCACCTGTTATGAACACAGTATTTTTACCGAGATCGGTGTAACGTAGCAGTGCCAGGATAAGGACATCTGTATCTGGGGAAAAAATAGATGTTTGAGTAGCTCCTCGTTTTGTCGCATCTACTGCATGAAGCAACATCTTTGTATCGGTTTCTTCTTGTTCACTATTTAAGTGTGGTATAAGTTTTTGTACTAATAGTCTTGTTACTCCATGCGACAACTGTTTGTCGCTCCATGGCCTGTGAGGCTCGAATCATCTTCTGTGAAAAATATTCTGTTGGCTCATACTTGGTGTTGGTGTGACCAAGTAGTTGTGACATGCTCAAGTGCCCGATGGGCGTGTTGTCTGTAATGCGATAAGCTACAGCAGCTTTTCCTCCTTGCCGGGTCTTTCGAGTAGCCGATTTTAATGAAACAGGAATGTCATTTCTATCAAATACCATACCACGTGGACCTCTGAAAACTCACTAGAACTGTTGTCAATGTGCATGATAAGAAGTTTGGCTAGATCCTCACAAGTGCTGGTGTGTGGAAGAATCCGACTATGAAATATTTTCAGCATTTAAATAACTAGGTTAAACTATTGCTCTAAAAGACTCCGTGATAAGTGGTCTAGAGAAGTTTGTTTGCAAACTTTACTGTCCATTCACTAAACTGAGCTCAGTGTCTTACCTTCGATAGCGCATGTTTCACAAAAAGTCTTGCCAAGCACCCACCAAAAGCTTCCACCCAGCAAAGCCGCATATCTCCAAGCCATACTACGTGGTCACCATCAATGCTGGGTGTGGCATAATGACCAGGTTGCCAACCCTATCAACTTATTACCCGAAGACTACGGATGGCTACTTGAGAGCAACGAGTATGTGGCAGTCATGACAACCCTCGAACCTGCACCGGCTGCCGTCCACTGCTTAAAATCAAGGTGTGCGTCAAGATGCAGCTGCAAAGCAAATAACATGAGGTGCACCGAGCTTTGTGGCTGCTCAACTGAAGACGAGGAACAAGAGTGCTTGAATACCGACAACACGGGAGATGAGGATGAAGACAATGATGATGAAGATAAAGAGAACTTCTAACAAACGTGAGTTTTACTAATCAGTCTATGAATAGTAACTAGTATTCAATAATAATTATTATTATTATTGTTAAACAACATATATCCATGGGTATGTTGGGATGACTACGATTATTTAGTCCTTCACAGCGATACAATTATAACTCCGAAATAGTTATAAATAGATATTACGATTAGGGATGCCCTGCATTTCATATACACATCTAATTATGATTATTTGTTAGCAATATCTCTCTTAAATATTGCATGATTACCCTATTGGTACATATCAATCGATTTGTATTTAAATTGTCTATAATATTTTCATCTTGATATTTTCTGTGATATGAACCGTTCAAAAGTTATTAATGAAAAAGTGTATGACGTCACGACGCTCCTGGCGCCCTCTGCAGCGTGCCACGCTGTGCCAAGTAGGTGCAAAATACTCAAATAGTATTTCGTAATAGAAGTGTTTCCTTGACATTTTCTGTGACATGAACCGGTCAAACGTTATTAATTAAAACGTGTCTATGACGTCATAACGCTCCTGGCGCCCTCTGCAGCGTGCCAGGATTTGCCAGGTAGGTGCAAAATACTCGTATAGTATTTTATAGTAGAATTGTCGCCTACATATTTTCTGTGACATGAACTGTTCAAACGTTATTAGTTCAAACGTGTATATGACGTCACGACGCTCCTGGCGCCCTCTGCAGCCCGCCAGAATGTGGCAAATAGGTTATAAATGCTCGTCTAGTATGACATCATAAAGTTGTCCTCTTGATATTTTCTGTGACATAAACCGTTCAAAAGTTATTAATTAAAGCGTGTCTATGACGTCACGACGCTCCTGGCGCCCTCTGCAGCGTGCCAGGATGTGCCAGGTAGGTGCAAAATACTCGTGTGGTATGCCGTAACAGAATACCGTTTACCGCAATACTCTTTCACGAAAGGCGCACGAGATACCTTTTGCTCCTCTACTATAAGCGAGCGCGTCCATATCTACGAACGTTCTGGCGAAAAGATCTCAAAGCTATTAAAAACAACAATTAACATCAATTCAAGAATGCGCATTAGAAACATTTCTCTAATTTCCATAGTTATTATACTTCCCGATTGTTGAATGCAGTGCAATGTGCGTTGCTAAGAATTTTCGTTGCCATTCTGTCTAGTGTTTTCGCCGCGGTCCGCCACCGTTACTAATAGTTATTGACAGCAATAGAAATGTAATTTCTGCCTCTAATACGCATCCGATCGCGTTTAAATTGGTATATTCGTGACCGGACAAAAATTTACTACAAGATAGCCACCTCACATTTTGCTGTTACTGTGTTTCAGAAAAATATTTTCGAGTAACTTTTGTGTAACTTTGCCTATATTTATCAGATAGCCATAAAATGAACATATTCGTGACCGGAAAAAGCTTTAAAAAAATATGGCTATCTCACATTTTGCCGCCATTTTGTTTCAGAAAAATATTTTGCAGTAACTATGGTGTAACTTTGTAACTTTTCGAACGATTTTGCCTCAAAACTATACACCTTCAATCCACATCAAGGCTTGTGGATGGTCCAAATTTCAAGTTGATTGGACTTTCAGAACGAAGTGCCATAAGAGTCAAGTGGAAACGCTCGCTTCGCTCGCTTAATTATGTCTTTATTACGAAATGAATTTTCCCGCTTCAGTACAAGCTGTCTATTATGGACTGGACCCAAACCTGCCCCAATATTTCCGTGATTGACATATCTCATTCACTGAGCGCTCCCGGGACGTCCCCTTTGATTTCCGCAAACACCACTGCACGCTTATGAAGAAATAACCGAGATAAGTATCAGGCGTGTCAGAACGTTTTTGATAAGGGGGGGGGGGGGGGGGGGTCAATTCCAGACTCAACTCAATAGATGGTAATGGTAAACAAAACGCGATATAAATTAAGTTAGTTTATATATTATGTATAAGCCCTCCACAACTCCACTAGTTATCCACTTGCATCGTTTAATTTATACTCGCAACTAGGTGGGTGATGTAGCTGGGGTCAGGGTCGAAGCCCCTACCGCCGGCCGGAGGCAATTTCGCCATGGGAGAAACAAAATTTGGCCCTGCATTATGTTTGAACGCGTTTTGAGGTGATATCTTGTCATAAGAAAACAATACAATACAACACATTCCTGCTATTGTTGGGTTGTTTCTTCCTGGAAATGAGTTGTTGACACTTGAAACAACCATACGACGACGTTGCTTCCCCAAAAAGTCAAAATCTTGACTTTTCGGGCACGCAACCATATCTATTTTCAAATCTAAACTCTGCCACCCTCCCCCCCCGGCCTCTTTGCCCACATGCCACGAAAGTTAGGGGGGGGGGGGGGGGGCAATGCACCTCCCCGCCCCCCCTGTTCCGACGCCACTGATAATAGTATCGCTAAATAGTGGTAGGCCTATCGAGTGTTATGCCCGAGAATTCGTCACCCTCGGAGCCATGTTTCAGGGGGCGGGTAATTTACGAGTCGTCCATTCGACTGCATAATCCAGTAATATAGTCGCCGTTTGCCATACGACATCTTCGGTAATACTTCCGTCAAAAGTGGGTGAGCGGAAGCCAACCAGCGGCCGTGACTAATCCAAATACCTGCTCAGGTTGGCCGAGACCGTAAACACGTCATTGATTGATGGCGAAAGCATTACCGAAGTTGTTGTAAGAGAACTATATCAAAGATAACACGTGTAACCTTTGGTTAACTAATACGCACCGGCACGCGGCCACGTAAATTTGCTGTGCTTTAGCCTATGGTCTAAAAAAAGTTGGTCTCTATCCAAAATACATGCCGGTAAAGAGGACTCCTCAAAGGGAGGCTTATTTCCCGCTCACTGTGCAAGGTAGTAAACGTCAAGCAATTGTCACCAGGAAGGATTCACAGTTAAAAAACAGTGCCTCCCAAAGTCGCGTTCCTGTAAAGATTTGGGCATACGCCGATACGTGGCAACCTATCAGCACCGCCAGTAGGAAGAAAAACAAGTTGGAAGAAATAAAAAAACAACAAACCCAACTGAAAAGGGAACTAAAATTTAGACTAATTACTGCGGTACATTTCGCGCGAACTTAGGAGCTAATTATGCAGCCGCGGTAATGATTAAGTAGTTTTGTTGTTTCTTCTAGTCTTCCAAGGCCAAGGGGTGACCTGGGCGCGATTTCTTTTTTTCTCCAATTTTACAGATACTTGTGCCATATTTTTATATTGCAATCTGAGCTGGCAGTGGGGACAGTGTAGGACAAAGTGTAGGACAGGCGAACGAAGCTCGAGACTGTTTTACTTTCACTGTCATTTAGATTTACAACCACTGCCACACTAATGCAGAATTGTGATGGTTGGTCTACCTAATTGAATAGTTAACAAAGTGAATGATTATAAAGTATTAGCCCAACTATGTAGGCCAGTGGCGTATCCAGGGGGGGGGGAGAGAGAGGGGGGACAAAACCCCCTCCTTTCGCAAAGGAAAAGTGGAAATTGCATTGGATTGAAAAATAAATGGAAATATAAATTTACAGTATTTTTGTATTAAATTACCAAAGACATTAGTTTTTGTTAAAAAACACACATCGCTTTATAATTCTATTTCTGAGTAATTAGCACTTCAGTTCAATTGTTGTTCTTTGAAGCGTTTTTTCGTTTCGTTTCGGAGAAAGTCGTTGCCAGAAATTTAGTAATTTTAGCTCAGTTGGCCGCTGTAAAACGCAGATTCGCACCAAAATGACCTTGACGAGAAAAAATTTTCGAAGGGAAATGCTCCCGGGCCCCCCGTTTATTTTTGGTTCCACTCTTTATAGGCTAATATGAGTTAAACCCCCCCCCCCTTTCCAAAATCCTGGATACGCCACTGATACGAATAAAATAGTAGGACTCGGTCTACATTTGTGCCTTGCAGTGCCTAATTTAAGGAAAAAGTGGAACTGCGCAAACAAGTCTTTAGAGGCAAAGCTCCGGGGGGTTTGGGGGGCAGGGCCCCCCAGATTAGCCCAGCAGGGGATTTTTTTTTGTTAACCTTTTTTCAAGAACGTGTTTAAATGGCTTGAGATGGTCTTCAATACATTTTATTAGATTTACTACCGCGATTCACAGCGCTTACCTCCTCAGAAAACAAACAATGTTAAATAAACGTTAAGAAATTGAAGAATAGCCTATACTTGTAGATTTAGTATAAGCTCTATAAGATTAAAAAATAAAATAAAAATTAAGTATATTTTTTATTTTATCAGTTCTTTTAAAGACTAATTCTTAACTGCGCAAATCACAAATTGCAGCTGCGCAAATGACTTTTGCAATTGCGCAAACAGTGTCCAGCTGCGCACTAAATTAGGCACTGGTGCCTTGCCTACATTAAACCGCACTTCTATATCATTCGTAATTTGTCTTTAGATACCGGTAAATCGATTTAATCTACGCATTATTGTGATCAGACGTCCTAGAGAACCAAAGATAGATCCGAGGCATAGTCCCGTTTAGAATCAGACACAAAAATGATGCAAACAAAAACGGGTGCTGCGTATAATTGGCTCTCCCTAGTCATTAGTTCGTTGCAGAGTGCGCAGGGTGCATTTATTTTTTGTGTAAAAAAACAAAAAAAAAACATTAAATTCGTCATCTTTAACCTAGAAATCTGTGCATAACACTAGCCAATTTAACATGATTAAATTGATATAAAACATAATTACGTGTTATTTTAAGCATGCGTCTTACATAGGCCTATTGGAAAGATACAATAACAGGTAACATAAAAAAGTGATTTTTGTTGAAATTTTATTTAAAAAAACATTAAGTCCATATATTAAAGAAATACTGATCGGATAAAAGGGGGGTGCCGTGAAGTTGGCGCCCTAACACGGCGGCACTATAGTAACTTCACGGAACAAGTGGACACATTTGATTTCTAACCCGAAGCGGCATGACACTGCTAGAAGAAGTATACGGCGTTTAGGCTGTACTATAAAACAGTAAAAATAAAATAAAACATCATATTGAGGTGTATAGTAGATTTAGTACCTCGAGACTTCACAAGTTTGAGAGACCTCGAAGGCCATACACATACTTGAGTCAGTTGACACGTATTCTAGATATGGGAAGTCAACAAAGATTGAGCTGTCAACAGCGAGTTCCCACAAATTTAAAAGATGTGAGTTTATGACTAAATCTGGTCACGTGACGAAGGCTAATTGTGACGATTGAGGGCACGACATGCATTATTTCGATCAGAGCATGGCTGTGGATGCATTGTTATGAAATAGTGACATTGACACCAATATTAATAACAAACAACAACAACAATCTTTTGTAGCACATAGCTGAGTTGGTTTTACACTAAAAATCGTGAGCCATACATGAAAAGTGAGTTTGGCAAACGACTGGTTCATAGAAGGTGACGTTCATGGTACTTACTTGTCTTTTTGCGATTTGACTAAGAATTTGGAATGGCCTAAAAGACGACATTTACTCCTGTCCCTCCTGTCTACCTTAGATACGGTTACTACGCAAACAAAAGGCGTTTGTGTACACTCATGGCGTAGGGAATATTGTAATATCTTTGCTCATGGCCATCTTGAAACCCCCTTCACGTCTCCAAGACTTACTAAATCACCGCTAGGAGCGGGAGCAGAACTTGTGGGTGGGTTAGGAATGTGGGTTCGAACGTTTTATTATTCAATGGGTTCGACGAGCCCTCGGCGAAGAAGTAAAAACAGGCAAACCAGTTCTGTGCGATGTATAGTCGAGAAACTGTAAGAATGACAGCCCCCTCCTTATCTCCTCCACTGCTACCCGACCCCCTTCAAAACCATGAAACAACAAACTGAACAACTGAAACAAACTGATTTTCAGATACGTATTTCATTTTGTCAGGTTGTCACGGAGTTGAGGGGGGCTGGGTAGCTGTGGAGGGGATATATGGAGGAGCCGTCATTCTTACAGTTTCTTTGCTTTACCCACATATTTTATACAACCTTTGGGAATATCTCGTATTCATTTCAATATTGAAAGCTAGAAGATCGTAACGCCACTGTGTGTGTAATGAAACGTGTTAAGTTGTGGCACGATTTTGAAGAAACGTTATTTACTCAATTCATATTTTCCCTTTTAGAGAACACGAGACGAAGTCCTTGGTTCGACATGGAAACGGTAGAAAGTCAAGGTCCTTGGTTCGACACGGCGCGGATTTATCAGTGAAGAAGTAAACACTTCCGACATTGGGTAAATTACATTCAGTTGGTTGTTACCAACATCGCCGTGTACAAACGTGTTAAGAATAAAGAAACTGTTTAGCGTGGAAAAACCCTAGAGTGTCTGCATTGGGAGCCGGGGAAAATCCCAACAGACCAACGAGCCAGTGCACCGTGCGCACTCTTTCGACTACCTACAGCTACCTAGTGATGCGGTCGATAATCGTATATCGATTCGATATGCGACGTCATATCGAGCATATCGCGATATTCATCGAGATATTATTTTGCACCCAGTATCATGATAAATTGATAGTTGTTACAACTTTGCGCGGCGGTTATTTGATTATATTATTACTTATTAGCTTTTAATAGTTTTAAATGATGATACTGACATTGTATCAACAACTTACGGAGTGTAACTCGGCTATCGAAGCTACCAAGTATTCACAATATCTATAATTGATAAAAAATATGTTAACTCAACGACTCATGTGTTCAGGCTTAATTATGTAAAATCTTTTTCCAGCCACTTAAAACAATCGCCATCGCCCCCCCCCCCCCCCCCCCTTAATACTTTAGGAATACACCAATGGATATGTATTCTGATATAATGGTTTTAGCAACACGATATTCAAATTCAGTGTAAATGTTTGGATCCCTGGGTACAACAGGGTTAAGGCTCGTGTACATCCACTTTGCGTACGCGTGAAAATTATGGAAAATTATAGAAATTACGTTAGCCGTTCCCATCGAATGTTGAAAATTTTCGTAAGTAAACGTAAACCAATCAGAGCTCACGAATTTCCCACCAATAGGGAACTTGCCACTGACTTCACAGAATCGAACTGATTGACAAACAACGAGCTGTCAAAATAATAAAATTGCAACATTATGAAGAAAACGCAAACTTGCAAGAAGCCTATGTTTATTATTTTTTGAAGTACCTTTACCATTATTTGTATTAAAATCAATTGAATAATGGATGACAATGTAGAAGTTGTGAGCTTATTAAAAGTGAGTCGTTCATTGCTGTTTTATTTCTCTATGATAGAAATGTTGTGATGTGGTTTGGTTTGACACTTTGATAAAGAAACAATGTAAGCTGTTCGTTTGTTTGCATGCGCCAATTAACCAAATTTTAGAAATTGGAAAAAGTTGGAGTTGAATCAACTTTTCGCGTCGTGAAACGTACGTTAATTTTCTAAATTTCAATGTGCATGGTTACATGAAAATTCAATATGGCCAACTCGCTAATTTCTGGAAGTTACGTACGCTAAGTGGATGTAGACGGGCCTTTAGGTTTAACAGCAAAGGGTAGTCCCACTGTAAAAACCACGCAAAATTATTGTTTTTTATTAATATCTTGACAACGCTACAGAATATTACAAAAATGATAAATGCCAGAATAGGGGACTTTCTACTGCCTTTTTATGGTTCCATCAAGTTCAATACCGCTCAGAGGAGAATTTGTGGATCGTGGGGCCCTGCGCGCAATTCTTTTTGAGGCCCTATTTAGTATGAAAACGTAAGTTATAAATATTAGTGGCATAGCACAGAATTTCGGGGGCCACACAAATCTCCTTTCGACGTGTTTCAGTGGCTTTTCGTGTGCTGTCAGTCACCCGCAATACCGAGTTTGAAACCACCATCACTCGAATATATGCCTTGTTCATCAGATATAAACACAACTTCATTGTTACAATGTTGAATCATAGATATAAATGTTTATTTATATCTATGGTTGAATGTATACAATATACACTCAACGGATATAGACAGTGACTTGCTTGCTCCAGTATGAGTAGGGTACCCAGAATTTCATCTTGAAGGGCTTTGTCGGGTAAATTGATGTTGCTATTTTGAATAAAGGTTGTCGGTAGAGCCCAGTGGCGTGCGGTGAGGGGAAGCAAGGGAAGCAATGCTTCCCCTAACATCCTTACTACTGCCACCAAAATATCATTTTTTCTAAGTGCTTATAATTTATTCCCATTCAAAATCCACTCATTTGTCAACATTTATCACCACATTTAATTTATAAGTGATATATTCTGCTCTACCTGCAGTTCCCATAAATAAACAAGGTTATATGATGATTTTCTGTCGTGAGACACATTAGCGTAACAGTTAACAGACCATAGAAGATGAATTCTCCTTGGATTTCCGGCCGTAAGAAATACCAATAGCTTTCAACGTAACTTAATAGACGGGTCGGAGTACATACGCAGTTTTTAAATGGGACGAAAAGCAGTGCGTCGGAGGGTAGGGTCTGACTTGGGTCTGACCGCGAAAAAAAAAAAAAAAAAAATAGAAAAGGACAGAGCATTCATTGAAAAGGTAGAAGCGCGTGCCGTGTAAATTCTTTTGATCGTTGTGTTATGTATTTGTATTGGTCGCAAATTTGCCTAAAACGCCATTTGGACACGCGATCAATTAAAAAACAATAATTGAAGAATTTGAAGTTGGTACGACTGCACCGGAAATATGTGACCTAAAACTGAATACCTCTAACGGGGGTGATACCCCAGCCCAGTCCCTTTTGCAAGTTTGCCAAATTCAATTAGAAAATTTTGTACCTTATTGGCTATTGCTTCCTCTCCTTGGAATCTCACCGCACGCCACTGGTAGAGCCAGTCTCCGAAGCGGACAATTTTTCAAAATTGGGTTCACAAGAGTCCGGAAAATGACTAGACCAATTATCTTTGCATTCACAAGGGCTTTTTGTTTTCAACAATTTAAACCAGAAATATAGAAATACCCTGATTTGTCTGATGGATATAATATTATATAACTTACTCTATGCAATTGCTTACTTATAAGACAATTTTCATACATTAATCTTAATTTTTATATGCCCCCCTGCCACCCCGCTTCGTCATTGGCAGATACTTTCAAGGTAACGAACGAAGCAGCATCGTAGACCTTTCGGTAGCCGAGATGAGTGGTATGTTAATCTGATGTCATAATAATACACTATAATATTTTGATTAGATTTAATTCAACATTAACGAAGATTCAGAAAGTATTAGTACCACTATTTTTCTATTTATTTTTTATTTCGGGGGCACCTCAGTCACGCGGGGCCCCTACTCCTGTGAGTATACTGCGCGTACCTATAAATCCGCCTCGGGTTTCAATATAGAATCACATTAATTTGTATGTGTTTTGTTTTTGGAATAGATTTCATCGATAAAAATCACTCAACTTTCACACATTGTTATGGCGGGAAAAACGGGGAATGACGTAAAACGCTTGGATCACAACCGACCAATCATATCACGGAACGCTGTTTTGCACATAATTTCATTCACAAGAGGATGTTTTAAATCAAACTTGTTTCTAAAATGTTCAGTAATGATTACTCTTCAACATTAATTAATTTACCATATATGGTAGAGTTCAAAAATTACAATAGTTTTTTCAAAATATTTTGGGGTTTATAATATTTTATAATAGTACCATGGTCAGAGAACCTTTCAATATGCAGGTAAACATGGCATACTTTAAATGCTAATAGAATTGGAATTATGCATTTCTCAGACAAAAATAGTATCCACATTATTTTTGGATAAGGATCTATAATTTGTATTTTTATGTACTCTAAGCAATATTTATGTCTGAGACAAATTCCCTATTGTGGTTTTGTAAGAAATAAAAACTAGATACAAAAATACCAAATGTTAATTACTGTTGTTATTGGTAATGTAAAACAATTACAAATATTACTAGTTACCTGGTAACAATAAAAATATTCAAAACTGTGAATTCCCTTTTTTTTGTTTTTAAGTATTGTAAATAACATCATTGAGATATTAGTATTACTAACATGGTTTTTATAGAGAGACTACCATTTTGCATTCACCCTACAGGCATAATAATGAACAACAAACCAGATTATAAACTTACAAAATTGTTTATTGACGAACAGTTATTTAATAAGTACATATACATGTTGCAGAAATGCACTAATGCTTTAGTATAACTAAACACTTCCTACGGGTATTATAATGAACAACTAAACCAATTATTAAATTACAAAAAAGCATCAAGTGCCTTACTATAATTAAACACTCAAGTTAAATCCTACGGGTGTTATAATGAACAACAAAACAGATCATAAAATTACGAATGAGTACGTAAGTTTCAGGAATACACAAAAAACTAAATGCTTTACCTTCAGTATAATTAAACATACAAGTACACCATTGTGTCATGCCCAAAATGGGTAATGTAGGTATGGGCGACTGTATGACAGCAAAGCAGCAGTGTGAGCGTTCCGACTATAAAAAATGTTCATTATGCCCCTCATTGTGCATTCTCGACCTTGACGTCCAGGTCAGGAACGCACCGTCACTTGACATGCAAATATAGATGGCTTAACCTTGCCCACGTGCAAAGTGTGTGGTATACTGTGGCCATTAACCGTGGTACTAGGTGTCACTTGTTTGGATTCTTTAGCTAAATGTTAATTTTAAATGCAGAGATTAATATTTATTTTAGGTTTTTAGGCCTGGTTTTTCAATCGGTTAACGGGTCGTTAACGTGGTTGTTAGCCAACGGTCCGTAATCTGTAACCCAATAAACCCTATGCAGATGACGGACCAACCGGCCCCATTAATGACCGATTGAAAAACCTGGCCTTAAGTGGCAATAAAGTATGTCTAATAATAATAATAATAATAATAACCTTTATTGGTCTCTGCAGCCATAGCCGTTGTCGTAAGACACAGAATAACATATAATTTATATCAAAACGAGAATAGGAACAAATTACACTTAATACAATTTATATATATAAGCTAAACAAAATTTAGAATACAAATGGTGTAAATAATGTTGGAGATAAGATTTGGAGCACTTTAAGCTAGCTATCTTAAAAATTGTATAATAATACCTAAATTGAAGGTGATTGCTCACAGTGCACGCTTCCGGGCTTAACAGTCTCTCATAGACTCTACACGGTACATAACATCTAGTGTTTCATTGGTTTAACTAGCATTCATGTCAATG
Source organism: Isoperla grammatica (assembly GCA_945910005.1). NCBI lineage: Eukaryota > Metazoa > Arthropoda > Insecta > Plecoptera > Perlodidae > Isoperla > Isoperla grammatica. The sequence goes on from OX246738.1 coordinate 91,649,736, forward strand.
GTGTTTTAATAAAAATGACTTGTACAGTAATCAATGTATATAGGCACTACCAAACCAACTTGTATATTTGGAATGCAGAAACAATGGACAACTTATTTGGTAATACCTAAGAAGGCAGTCTTTAATAACATAAACGCAAGTCTTTTAACAGCTGTTGACAACAATATTAGTTAATCACTAATTTAATTAAGATTGATGTTTTGTACTATAAGTAGAATTTTGATTTTTTAAATTCCATAATACAAATACGTACAGGCATAATAATACTTCGTGAGATATGTGTGGCTATTTTTATACAACAACAAAATGTAGGTAGGCTACCATCCACATCAAACAGTCGCCCCAAAACGTATGGACAGGTGTTTTCAGCGTAGCTATAGCATAAGAACATACTTTGACTACCATATTCTTGACTACAGCCGAGTTAACAAAAGAGTATTATTTAAGGTGAATGGGTACTAAAACCGCCCAAAATTAATGTTTTTATTATGTCATGAGAACACTTCCAGATATAGGTATTGAAAAAGTGATTCTGATCGTGTCTTTGGTTTTGTATCAGCTGAAAAATGGATTTAAAAACATTCACAGTTTGCTATCATTAAGATTGTTATTTTATTATAATTTAATAATTAATAATATTACCAAAGAAATAAAATAATGATCGTAAAAATATATATATTTTTTACGTTTTAAACCATTGAGTAGCAGATACAAAACCAAAGGCAGGATCAGAATCACGTTTTCAACATATGGAAGCGTTCTCTTCTCATAATATAATAAAAAACATTAATTTCGGGCGGTTTTAATACCCATTCCTGTTAGAGCAGATGACAGGCCGACACATTCAAGACAGGTGGGGTAAGAATCCCAGCACTCTACAAAAATTAATAGTACACGACATAAATAAAATCAGCAGTTGCAATCACGAATCACAATTGACTATCAACAGTGCTTTATAAAAGCCGTGAAATACTCAAGTTGGAATAGACAACACATAAATGGATTAAACATAAGTTCACACTTGACTACATTGCCCAAGTTGTAGAGCCAGGTTTGTTTGTTCAAAATCATTTTCACCATAAATACATTACCTGCCCCTGCTATTTTTAAGAAATACTAAGTATATTCACACAACATGGGTAGTATACATAGATATTATTATCAAATACTGTAATAATACCCTACGCTAAATATAGGAAACTGGGCTTCTGGGTGCGCGACAATTTAGGGAACCTAGCAGGCCGGGCATAACACTAAACACGGCCAGCGCAGCCAACTGCGAGAGACATGAAAAACAGCAAAAACAGCACTCCTGGCAACTCTGGTGTGACCACTTCCCATATTTACTGTATTAAGCGTAGTATATTATTATAGTATTTGCTGTTATTAACACTACAAAATGGTAGGCTTCTTTAAATATCATAAAACAAGTTTTCAGTCTCATAACTAAGTTATAGAATAAGTATATGAATGTAAACGGTCTAGGGAAACTAGCAATACTAGACACTAACTAAGCTATGCTAAGCCTAGGAAGTTTATAGGTAGTTAATTTTCAAATCACCTACCAACTCTGCATGGTTGTCTTTAACTAGTCAGTAGTCAGTACGCCATCATACACACACACTCTTAAATAATTTATAGTTTAAGTTCAATTACATTACAAAAAATGATGAGCTGGAAATAAGCGGAAATGTCTATAGGATAAATGGCTAGACGAATGCCATGGTCCAGTCCATAATATTGAATGGCTGCTACACATTTATTTCAGTGATTTTGAGTGTAACCTTCAATTTCATACTATTCTTTAGAGACTTTAACGATTACAATTCGATTTAATTCTATTACAAACACCAATGTACGTAATCAAACAATTAAGAGACACAGAAAATGTTCCATGATCTTAGAGCTGCTTCAATATCAAGTAAGCTAACAACAATATTTAAAATTACAGTGTATACTTGGACAGGCCAAAGTGGCTGAGTTGATTGGAACTAAGAACATAAACATGTCAACATGTTATTCCTTTTCCCTCACTAGAACATGTTTATCTTGTTTTAAGTTCCAATTACAGTAATATTTAAAATTATGTATGGGAGCTAGATTTATTTGCTAGAAGGAAGCAGAATACGTTTCAAGAAAGCTTTGTTGTGTTTCTTCCCACATACATGGTCCAGAATGTTCAAATGGCCAGGAATTATAATTTGCATATTACATAGATCGCAAAAGAAGTTAGCTTTTTTGTCAACACACAGCACTGTGCGAAACAAGGTACCGCCCAATGTGCGTTCAATCTGATTCCAAATCCGTTTGATTTTGGTTTCATAATCAAATACTTGATTGGATTCTATCTGTTTCTGTAACAACGTGTTCGCTTGATGTGACTTTGCATGTAAATGGCCCAGTACAATTGAAGAATTGAACATATTTACGTTACAAATGCTGCAGAACACGTAATTTTTAGCAAAATAGTAAATACCAGATAGATCACTCTCTGATGTAGTTAAGCGAGTAGGCGAGGAAGTAGGAAGCCATTCCACAATCGAGCCCTCGCTTTCCGACAGTGAAACATCGGACGAGCCGTGTGATAAACCATCGGGCCAAGAAATTTGACGACGCATAGCGTTTGGGTGTTCCTCTTTTGAAATGTTTTGGACTGTTGTTGAAAAGATTTTGTCCAAGACATTTACCTGGTGTTCTTTTCCCGAGATATGAGCAATGACATTCAAACACCCAGTGATCTGTAAATCACAGAGGGTGCACGCAAGCATATCATTTTCAAATTTAACCAACTTACAGAATAATTTTCTGCCCAAACTGACATCAATTTGATCCCATATCGACTGTAACATGGCACTAACGCTGACGATGGAAGCGGCTGCGTTTCTTCGGTTCATCAGGTTTCTCTCGTGAACGCTTCCGTTGATGTGGTCCAGCACACGTAGATGATTAAAAATATTGGTGTCACAAATACTACAGAAGATGTACTGATTGGCAAAGTAGTATACACCTGTAAGAGCGTCCAGCTGTTTGGATCTACATTCAGTACCCTCTCTCGACAAGGTCACTATCTGGCCACTTTTATCTTCACTAGTATTTCTTTGAGGTGATGGCAACTCTTTCAACTTAGTTCTAAAATTAACAGGCAGCTCAGACAGAGAAATAGAATTTTCATCCTCAGAGTCTTCTAACTCTAGCATGTCCTCGTTATTCTTTTCTATCACTGTCCATCTTTCCTTATTTGTTTTATTATGTTTCAATTTATTATCACATTCCAATTTGTCCGCATTCTGAAATAAATGTTCTTGTTTGCCAGTTTCTTTCTTGGGGCCATTATTGATTATTTCTCGTAATGTTTCCTTCTTCGTTATATTTTTTGGCTTACTGATTCCAGCATTAAGTGTGCTATCATTGTGATTGTAGGTTTTTGCTTTCATGCCAGGTTTGGCCCTGTGTTCACCATGAGTGTTATGGGATGCACTCTTTTCGACAGATGTTTTTTGTGACAATACCAAACACTTTGTCCTCAACGTCTCTTCCTCGAGTGTACCCAACTTCCTCTTGGTTGCAGTTTGTTTGAAGAGGTGCTCAACTTGAGGATTCTCATTCTCTTTGTTTTTGTCACCACAAAGAGGAATTGAGGTAAATACATGGCCCTCATTTTTACCATTCAATTCCTCAACTGTTGGGTTTGTAACTTGATGACATTCTTTGGACTGACATTGCTCATCACTATTTGCTAAGTCTGTCAAGCTCTCAAATAACAGAGCATTTTTACATAGTGCTCTACCAATTGAAGCAGTAACAACGTCGTCGTTTAAAGCTTGCCTAAATAATACTGCATATTTCTCAAACGCAAGTGCGTTCCTAATTACAGCCTTCCCAAGGGTGGATGCGTAGTTCTCGTGGTCAATGATCTCATTCAGACCAATCAGGGATTTCACAGATGGAAGCTCCAAGGTTGTCTCCTCTTTACACTGTAAGTCATTTGGATTTAATCCAACAGTGGAAATCTTTTCTTTTGGATTCGATTTTGACAGTTTGTTGACATCACACATTAGCTGTTGTGGGCCAGTGTATAGAGGACGGAAGGTGCCGGTACAAGTTTCGGCATCAGTTAATAATGAGTCAGCACCCGTAGTAGTATGCAGAGCAGACAAGGATTTAAGAAGAAATGGTTCAACTGACAACTTTTCTGCAACGGACATGCATTCGTTTTCTGTATCCTTGCTTTCTAGTTGTATTTGGTCGGCTTGTACAGATGTGCTTAAATTGTCAACTGATTTGTTACCACTAACATGTAATGCTGCAGTGCTCACTACAGCAGAATGTGTTTCAGAAGACGACTGATGTTCTTTATCTGCTGTTGATTCCATACTTGTAAGCATTGCTGATCTGTCACAAATGCAGAAAGCACTATTTAAAATGTCTAAACTCACTTCCTCTTGAATAGACTGGACAGATGTGGAAGAATCACCAGTAGTACCCTTAGTCAACACGCTTTCTTTGTGCAATTCACCAGTATAGGTTGCATTTAGATTGCCACTTGTGTGACAATCTTTTACTTCTCTAGGTACAATAAAAATAGAGCTTGAATTAACAGAGGTAGAAGATAAATTAATTTGGTTTATAGTGCTACCTTCACTTTCACTATTGTGTTGAAATGTATGGCAATGACTGACCAAGACGCCTATCGTTTGATGCAACTCTTCCAAGCTCTCCAGTGTCTTGTCCGATATACCTTGTGAATTTCCAGACTCAAAGCCAACACCTTTCAACAGAACTTGCATTTGATCAATACTTTCAAGGATCAAAGCTTCAGAAGATAAAGTAGGTTGTTCACTGACTTCAGGAATTGGTTCAGATGACTGTTCACTAATATTGATGATGGAAGAATTGCTACTATCAAAAGACAATTCTAATAGATTAGAGTGTTCTGTTGCATCAAATGATACACAGCTACTGTTAATAGGTCTTTCAAACAAGCTTTCTTCTAGATTATCAAGAACTGTGGCACTGTTATCATTATTATATTGGTTTTCATTTGCCGAAGGTGTGGGTGTTGATTGGGTGGTGGCGTTGTGTTCAGAACCGATCGCTGACATAGAGTTGGAAAACCCTTGTGATACATCACTGTCAAGCTGAGTGGAGTCTTGCTGTTCACGGTCAACTGGTGAAGAAGCCGAAGAAGATTCAAAGGCCCCCTCCGGCGGAAGACTGGGATGATTACCCATGTTCCTCTAAGTCTGCAATCAAATGTGCCTAGCTATAGATAAGACAGTGCTTTACAATAACAAGACAATCAAATTTGTGGTTCCACTCTTGCAAAGTCAGCACTGTTTGCACTGATTAGGCCTAATGGAGATTATTGTAATGCAAAAATGCCTAGATGCAAAGAGCAATAGAACTGGAAAATACAGTAGGAAGCCCAGCAAACACAGGAGCTCCTGAGGAGATACTAAAATTAGGAAGCCAGTGCTAAAACTAGGATATCCTATTAGGATGTTCTAGATCCCTCCTAACAACCTCGTAGAAATAGTTGCATGTACTGAAACAAGGAAGCAAGAGCTAGAATTAGGATATCCTATTAGGATGTTCTAGATTCCTCCTAACAACCTCCTGTAAAGGAAGAATCCACCAATGCTTATGCCATGACGCTTGCGAGGCTTGAGGGCTCAGGCACGCTCACTTTGATTTCGCAGGTTGTACGCGGTGGCTTTAGCCTTTATAAAGTCTATTATAGAGGTTATTAATAATATAAGTTTACTTAAAATTGTGTAGTTCTTCAAGGAAAATCCTTCGTCAAGAAAGCTTTGGTGAGTAATACCATCTTGTTATATTTAGTTCATAATGTCCTACTGTTTATGGTTATGGTTGCCCTAGGGTAGGCCTAGGTAGGCCTAAGCATACCACATGGCTTCATGCACACCACATCTGTGTACAGAAATATGGACACTATTCGATAGATGTAACCCTGATATTTTTTGTTCATCAGATGCTGTGCCGAAGGTCTTGGCCTGCAGTGGGGCTAGGACGTGTCCGAATTCCTCTTTATCATTGCTAACTCTAGGTCTAAGTCTAAATTTGACGTCATCAATCAAATGGCTATGCCACTGCAGTCAGCGAGTGAAATTAAATGTTGGGGGGGCCTAAATTCTACGACATAACTGCTAGAAAGTCTCTTGTGTAAATTGACTGCCATGTTTTTCTTTTCTTGAAATTAATTATTAGCAATTTTTGTTTAGTTACATTCATTATGTGTTTAAAATTAGCAAAGTTGACCAAAATATGTTTAATCATAAATGTTAGTATTTATTGGCCTCATACGTTGTTTTTTTTAGTTGATAGTATTTGCTAGGTTTTTTTATGTTTTTCTTTTTTGTATGACCCGTGCATCTGCATGGCGACCGGGATATTTTTAAGTTGGTGGAATTCACCCTTCACGATATATATAATAACTATTTACTAAGTAAACATTAGCAAAGATGCCTAGATTTTTAACTGCATTTGTTTCATTTAGGTAGTTGAGATTTAATCATTACTGTCCTGTTTTTTAGTGATGTGCAAATACTGTAAAAAAAAATACAACACACACTACGGGTCAAATGCGTAGTCGTTCCTCATATGCTCTTCAACTCAGCCTTTCCTCAGGCTCGCCCAACAACCAATGACAGAGCACATATTATGTTACGATTGTTTTTGTTTAGTCTGGTTAATACTTTTATTTGTCATTATACCATCGATAGGTTCGATTGATTTACCTACACCTTTGGTATGTTTTGCACTGTTTTCTATGCTTTATCACGGGGCCCTGTGCAAAAAGAAGAAACAGGGGTAGGTATTGATCAACGTTAAAACAAATGTATTGTAATTCATATTGATTTGTAATATGTGGTAATTGAATAAAATTGAATTGAATTGAATTGAATCTATTGCAGTAGGTAATTAAGATCACACACAGGATGCTACATCCTAGGTGGGTATTCTTCTACCTTATCTTTATAACAGTAAACATAGGACCAAACAAGTATATTCATGTGTAATATTTGTGTAAACAAAACTTGTGTTTTTATTAATAAAAAAAAAAAAAAAATGTATGCAAGGTTTAAGAAGAATAATACAGCAAAATTGAATTGAATTGAACCAAATAGGAGGCACCTCCTAAGTCCTTCCTAGGACATCCTTAAATTAGGAGGTGCCTCCTAAGTCCTAAGTAGGAGAGACTAAGGAGCTCTTAAGAACAGACTAAAGCTATCTTCAGTACAGACTATCTATAAGTAGGATCTCCTAACAACACCCTCAGTGCATACTAACAGGATAAACCTCCTATTTCCTGTGACATTATGCGCGTTGTGAAAATGGACTAAAGAAGTACTGGGACCTCCTAGGATACTTAAAGGATATCCTAAGATCTTCCTACTAGGACGGTGTAGTATGAACTGTAGGGCTGTGCGAGCAGGGATTTTTCAAGTCGAGCGAGATCGAGCAAGATTCAGAAGATATTCTTGAATCTCGAGCGAGATTCGAGATCGAGCGAACCAAAAATTTTCTTGAATATCAAGCGAGATTCAAGATAAAAACAGACTTATTGGTTGGCTTATTACCTTTCTAGTACCGTAAAGGCCCGAATATAACGCGATGTTTTTTTTTTCGAAAAAATATTCTATATCTTCGCTCGCGCTAGAATGGGAGACTTACAAATTTCTGAACACATTTCGCGATGTTTGAAATTCCCGCCTAAAGTCGATCAAGTAGTAACTTTCCATACCGGCACGTCGATCAAGTAGTCCCAGTCTAGCCCCGATGCTAGCGCAACCACTTATTAATTGAAGAACTTCTAAGGTAGGGTGTTTGTTGGGAGTGGGATGATATCCAAGATGGACGTTGTCAATGCAAAGTGTTGACTTGGTCTGCGGAATTTTTACCAGCAAACAATTTTGCAAATAGTTCAGACTATTTTTGAAGTCCATGGCATATTATTAGAATCCATGTTTTGGTAGTACAATCTCGAAAATAGGCTGCCTAAATGTTGAATCTAGATTATACAAAGGCTAGGGTAGGCGCAGGGCCAGGCCGAGGCCTAGGGCCTGCCTACCTTACGTAAGACGGTCTTCATAATTCTGTGGTAGGCGGTAGGCCTGTTAGTATTTATTACGAAATTTTATTTTTAAATATAAAAATAATAATTAAATATTGTAAACGTCGTAGAATCTCCACAGAATGGTCCATTTTAATATATTACGCTTTCTTTCTCGAGCCCGCTCGAGACTCGAATTTTCGAGCAGGTGTTTGAGCAAGTCGAGCGATACACGAGCAGAATTTTTATCTCGATCTCGTCTCGAAATTTCGAGACTCGCACAGCTCTAATGAACTGAGTACATCCTTAGTACCTCCTTGTGTTTGCTGGGAGGTAACAATTCAGCATGTTCCGAATGAAGACAAGGCATGTTCTGCTGGCAAAACATCTTCTAGAATTGAAATTTTTGAGACGGATGCGTGCAGATTGTGCAACGGTGGAGCGCAGACCGATGGCACCTATTTTTATAAGCTAGGTTGAAGCAAGTTACGAGTCGGCGGCAGTCAAAGCTCAAAAAGGTTCGCTGTTTGTATCTTTAAAACAACTTTTAAAATCAGAATTGTGGGTAGATAGGTAGGGCCTACCTCAGTTAGAGATTATCAGGGTCTACATTAATAACTAAACAAAATATTTGCAAAATTCATTATGTTTGGATTAAACCTAGGTAGTTTTTGTAATTTAAGTATATTTCAGATTTCAGAACTTAGTAAATTAAACTGAAGAATGCAAATTCATTGGGCAAGCTTTTTATTATAGATGATGTGTAGAGATACGTGAAAATAGCGTTTTGTGTATAGATGCTACAAAGCGCTATTTTTCAGTAGAAACTAAGGTTTTTCTGTTCCTATTTTATTATATTTAACAGTAATTATACTTTATTTATGATAAATGCAATTTGGTTGTTTTTAATTTCAATAGTATGACATGATTTAAAAATAAAAATTTAAGAAAAATTCATTCACAAGTTTTTTAATCTTGGCAAAAAAATAGATGCTACAAAACGCTATAAAATGACAATTAAAAATGCTATTTTCACGTATCACTAATGATGTGTGTTTGTTTTGTTTTTCTCACCTCGAAATGATTTAATAAATAACTTTAATTTTGTAATTGTTATTAACATTATTATTAATCAATAGACTGTATAAGTGATGACGTCAGATTAAATGGCGGACGAGCTGTCTGACTCTAAACAACTTTCAGAAACGTAGATATTATTTAAAGTAGTAATTGTATAATTACAATACTTGACTTATCAATTTAATCAACTTCTTTTTCACTTTTTCGTGTTAAGGAAATCGAAATATCTGAACGGATAACCCTCGCTACAATGTTTGCAAAAACAAAACTATCTGTCAATTTTCAACTGTCATGATTGTTTAGAGTAAAAAATACGGTTTGCGATTGGTTGACAGGGAAAACGTGACGTCACACTAATTTTTACTCTATTATATTAAGGTCCAGTCTTACAATGTCCCAATAACTACTTATTCGTCAAATAGCTTGTTATCTCCATGGCAACTACCAATCAAAACTCTTAAAATCCTCCAAATAGCTTAAACTCGGGTTCACACAAAATGAAAGGTTTAAGAAAGTTGAAGGATATGATTTACGTTGAAATGTTCACACACTGTACTAGTGATTAGTGTTTAAGACCGAGTGATAAGACAGTTGATTATTGTTATTCACGATTGTTAAGCGTTAGTCACAACTTGCACAAAAGCTGCATGAAACATCACAGTAGTTCAGCCAATGAAAATCGTACCACCCTAGTCAAGTGTTTTAATGTTGTTTAATGTTTAGGTTTTCACTTTTACGCAGAATTTGTTTTGACAGCTTCCGGTCACGGCTTCTGGTACCGGATGCAAACAATAGGTTCGTTCGATTTGGCTACACCTTTTGTACTTTTTACACTCACTCCATGTTATTTCATGGGGTGAATGGCAAAAAGTACACAAAGTGACGGTAAATCAAACGAACCTAATTTAAAATCAAAGTTTCACATCCTCTGCTGCAGTCTGTAGGTTATCAGTCCATGCTATTTGAAAATGAATTCCGATAACGAGTGACTAGGGCGATATCATTAACATGTTCATCCATTTTCAGCAAATATAATACATAACAGCAGCTGTCAACTTCGGGACAACATGGAACCGTTTTTGTTTTACAAGCCCACGCCGTAGTACAGTACTAATTATTACGGGAAGAGTGCGCTATGCACTTGTCAAAGCACTCGAAGACTGTCATTTTTTAGAGTCGTCACGTCTTTCTGTGCAAGATATGGGGGGCGGAGTTTTGTTTTCCCAAGGCTTAGTCACTAGTTGTTAGTCTAAGTCCATAGTCATTTCTGTCTGAACCCCCTTAATTGCTGGAAATAACTTTCCTATTAGGAGATTGTAAGACTGGCCCTAAGTAATATGAACAGTTAAATATATTTGTTTATTTCATTAAAATTACTATATTAAAGGGAATAATGGGCTTGGCCACAATTAGATATCATATCAATATCATCCCTTTTAATGTTGAGCCTCTTTTGAAAACGGTGTTTTTGTAAGTGTGCCCTTTTTGGTTTGTTATTATAGTTGAGCTTCAACGTTTTGGGCTTGGCCCTTTTTGCAATTTATTGCATTTTTGTTTGGTAGACCTATCCTATAGATATCAATGCTTTTTATTTAATAAGAAGATTGGTGTTGGCCTTCAAATGAGACACTTATATTTATTTTCTTTCTTTCTTTATTTCTTTATGACCACATTTAAATAAAAGCACATTTCTTCTACTGCAGCAGTGCAGACTCAAAATAATGCTATGCCTGAGGGCATGGATAGAAAGGAGTAGAACTGTAGCCTATCGCTTCAAGGCGGAACACTATCTTCTTTATTTCCGTTTTTATGTCAAAGATGGCTTTTTCAGCCATTCAGCCTACGTAGTAAAAAGGCAGATTTTTATTTCGTAAGCCGGTTATTCGCGAATAAAAAATGTACGTCGTATTGATGTTACCATCCGCACTTTTCCCTTGGCAGCAACCCCCCCCCCCCCCCCCCCAATTGCAAACTTTTGAACATACTGGTTCTCTGCCCAGAAATTTTCTGAGCAAAAACCAGTCTTTAACCGGTTCCTTAAACGATTAACCGGTTCGTACAAATATGATTCGGTGTAGTCCCTATTGGCAAGTGTACAAACCTATTTAGCCACATACCATTATTGAATTGAAATAATGGCCAACAATATATTGTGTACGAGTTACTTAGTTATAAGATGTGCAGGTGTAGTACCTTCTTTGATTTTTGATAAATAACATCGGTGCTTTTTATTTGCATACAACATTTAGCCCTATGTTTTTGGATGTAACTTCCTGAAAAGATGCAACACACTCTTCAAGCAATCAAGTAGTTTTTTACTCACAGCTCAAATCTTCAGTCTTCCACGCTTCATCAACAGTTTTTGGCGAGTCTCACCATTATTGATCAATGAACACACATATATACATACTAGAGTCTTAAACACATGTACAATCTTAATGGGATTCCCGTAGGGCCTTTCGTTCGGGCAGGTAAAGTTCCAATTGCAAACAAAATGGGATAGGCCTACACCGTACTTGTTTGTTAGCTTGGCAGACATAGTTGAGTGGCGTGATGTTAGGCCTACACAGTCAACTTTGGCTGACTCAACTTGTTGAGCACATTTAAATAGCACAGAACTGGGAGATACTGTATAATCACACACTAAAACATGGTGACTCAACATTGACGAGTAGGGCAATATGTTGACCAAAAGTTGAAACTTGTTCTACTTCCCAGCAATGTTGACGGCGTTCAACCAATGGCTGACATATATTTTGTCATATGATCATAAATAATTGAGTCTTACATTTATACTGACGGCATACATGACACGTCGAACTCCCGGTTTATCGTCAAACCTCTGCTAGGCGATTGACGGATCTCGCAAACTTTACCACCGGATGGATCGCTACATAGACACTAAGTCCGGTACAGACGTCAATAGGTAGCGTTACTGTTTTCGCCAACTGTTGCTAGAGGTGATACACGTAAAATTCAGACTAATTGCCATCAACAAGTTGAGTCAACATTGCGTCAATAAGTTCACCATGTAACAAGGCTTTAAGCCGGCCGGCTAGACTAACTGCCGTTTTCTGAAGTTGCAGGAAAAGGCAATGTAGGTTTCTGCCCCCCGCCGGTATCGGCGCGCTTGCAAGAACTCTATACAAGTGTTTCCATTTGTGAGTAATTTAACTCGAAGTGTATTAACTATTAAGAACTAACCTAGTTCGTGGCTTGTCATACGCGAATAAACATTGTAACGACCGCGACTCAATTGTGTCAAGGAGGGTTGGGGGAATCACTCCTAATAAGGGCTGCCCAATTAGGCTACGTATAATCGGCAACACAAAATGTTTTGAAACAACCATACAAAACAAACTTAAACATAAAAAAGACTTGTCTGATAAACACCTCGGTACAAAGTTCAGTGCTGTGAAGACACCAAGCTCAAGCTCAGTCCGAACTGGTTTGGCCTAGGCTCTAGTACGGACTGAAATTCTATGATAAAACAGATACTAAACTGTAACTTGAGTAGGGTACGTTCTAGATATAGTGAATGCCAGTCCTAGTCAGAACCAAACCGGACGCTGAAGACGGAGCATCAATTCAACGTGCGCGACTTAAAAACTGATCCACCCTACTTTCCTTGGAGAGACACATGCGTTACGGTGCATCGCCCCCCCTCCCCAATATTGACAAGGGGGATGTGACAACATAGCTTTGCGAGAAAAACATCTGCTCAAGAAAGTATCCTAATTGGCTGGTCAGGTAGTGCCTCTCACCTCTCGCGACCCTTTCCGGACCGCCCTGACCACGTGCAGCGCACAAGAGTAGCCCTTACGAACACTAATGTGAAATAACCGCGTAGACAAACCCAATCCACCTCATAAAGTCGCTTTCGGTTTGGTTCCGACTAAGAGTGGTTTCCACTATAGTCTGGATTCAGATTCCATCGTAAACATAGCCTATTCTACGTTCAGGACGTGTCCAAATAATACCAAAACATCAACAACAAAAACAACAATTCTAGTTTTTGCTCTAGGCTATTAGGTCTTCAATTGTCGGCGATGTATCAAGTAACGTACTCATGCACGACTTGACCTTGACACCTAGAGTAAGAGCTAGAACTATGCCTAGGCCTAGAATTAAAAGTTACACTTGTCCCTAGGTCTAAGGGCTGTATGCACAGTGTCAAGTTAAGTAGGCTAGGCCTACAGGATTTGTTACTATGGAATTGTTTTATCACATGCTTTTTCCATTTAATTAGAACCAACTCCATAGAAACCATAAAAAAATCAAAATCACACACTTAGCTCGAATGTGCATGCTCGACTGGGCGGAATGCAGTCGAGGTAAGTGTAGAATTTGTTAATGTTTGGTATGGAGTTTGTTCTTCTTATGGAAAATAGCATTTGATAAAACAATCCCAAAGCAGGAAATCCTGTAGGCCTACTTAACTTGACAGATGTCTGTGCATATCGCTGTAAGTCTTGGTCATGGCAGCTTGAGCAATCCTGCATTGATGCATCGCCTAACATCTTTCAACTTTATTATTGCTGGCTAAACTGGAGCTAGGCACTAAACCTAGACCAAGAACTAGGTCTACCATCTAGAATAATATCCGGACACGTCCGTAGAAGGGCCTAGATCTATAGACCAGGCTAGCCTACCTAGGCCTAGGGTCTACCTAGACTGAATCCTTTTTACACTCCCTGTACGCTAGGGCTATGCCTAGGCCTAGGCCATAGGGCATTGGATTTCAATTTAAACCCAATGGCCGAGGGCATAGGCCTATGCCTACACAGGCTAGCCTAGGCCTAGACCAAGCGATCCAGTACGAACGGCCCAGGCCCTAAGCTAAAATAGGCCTACATTTCGGGCCTAGGCCTAGCCTGGTGGCAATTCCTTTGTCCTAGGGCCGTCTGCCTAGTTCAAAGGATAGGCCTAGGTAGGGCATAGGTTTTTGCCAAGGCCTAGTTTAAAATGCTGAAGTAACGTAGATAGCAACTTACCCAGTGTATCTTCAAATAGGCCAATTGCTAAAACTGGGTAGGCCTAATAACACATTAGAAAACTCTGTTGAAGCTTCGAGTTTCTTCTGGCAAGTTCTTTCCCTCCGAAATTCTGAAGAAACCACCGCCGCGGCGATGAGGGAGGGTTGACCAACTTGCGAGTTCGACCCGGCTCCGCTAGGGCCTACACTGCGATTCAAGTTATGGCGGAAAAATGAAAAGCTCGTTTTCATTCGATCTTTGGTAATAAAAAACAGGAAAAATTTTATTTTTATTTCACCATATGACCTGTTCACTGTACAGGGTACAAATATTGGTAAATGGACTAAATTTTTTTATACCCACATTACACGGTTCAATACTTTCGTCAAACTTATTGAATTCAAGGACAAAAAAGCACCAACAAATAGAAGCGTTATTGTTGCAGTTTTTTACGAAACTGTTCATGATTCGGTTTTGTTCTTGAATTCAATAAGTTTGACAAAAGTATTGAGTCGTGTAATGTCGGCATTACTCTCTATTTAGTATTTTATCTACATGCATTGTGTGACACTGTTGTCTAGATTTTTAGACTCAACTCAAACCATTTCTGTATCGTATTGCCCCTGCTGACGATAGTCAATCGAGAAAATCGTGCGAGTTGGCTCGCGTCGCGTGAAAATCTCGCTATGAGCAGGCTCACACTTGAAAACATGCAACTTGCCAACTTCCTAATAAACGGTTGAGCCAACTCGCGCGAGTTGAAAAAATGTACAACTATTAAGTTAACGAGAAAAGTTAGCGAGCCCCAATCAGAGATCGCCGTCGGCCGTAGTATCACGTGATCATTGATGCGAGTGTTATATACCGACTACACTTTCAGTATTATTTATGGTTGTCATAGCCCGCGAATTATGTAAACATTGTACCCATCCCATAACCTATGAATAATACACTAAGAATAATTTACTCGGCTGTACTACATATAAATTGAATTAAGTGTAATTTGTTTGATTTTCGTTTTGATATAAGTAATTGTGTGTATGTTATTCTGTGTCTTACGGCAACAGCTTTGGCTGCAGAGACCGAATATTTAGGCGTTCTAAGACGGTAACTTTTGTTAAGCGAGCGAAGCGAGCGTCTCCACTAGACTCTTATGGCACTTCGTTCTGTTTTTTTGTTTTTTTTTATTTTTATGTCTGTCGATAGCGGTCGAACGGAAAGTCCGATCAACTTGAAATTTGTACCATCCACAAGCCTCAATGTGAATATAAGGTGTATAGTTTTGAGTCAAAATCGTTCGAAAAGTTACAAAGTTACACCATAGTTACTGCAAAATATTTTTCTGAAACAAAATGGCGGCAAAATGTGAGATAGCCATATTTTTTTTACAGATTTTTCCGGTCACGAATATGTTCACTTTATGGCGATCTGATATATTGGCAAAGTTACACAAAAGTTACTCGAAAATATTTTCTGGAACACAGTAACAGCAAAATGTGAGGTGGCTATCTTAAAGTAAATTTTTGTCCGGTTACGAATCGAATATACTAATGTAAACGCGATCTGATACGTATTTGAGGCAGAAATCACATTTCTATTGCTGTCAATAACTGTTAGTAACAGTGGTGGACCGTGTTGAAAACATTACGACGAACATTCTTAGCAACGCACATTGCACTGCATCCAACAATGTCGGGAAGTATAATAGCTATGAAAATTAGGAAAAATTTTGCAATGCGCATTCTTGAATTGTTGTGAATTGTTGTTTTTAGTAGCTTTGAGAACTTTTCACCACAAAGTTCGTAGATATGGACGCGCTCGTTTATCAACGCGTCAAACAGAGCGTTTTCCTAGTAACTAGTGAATTAACAACAGCTGCTGTCAAACGATTTCTGTTGAACGTGTATCATCGATGGTAATAATTATCGACATCGATAGTCTATCATCAGCATAATTCCGTAGTGATTCATTTTGCCTATACAAGATTGGTGGTTTATACCTATCGAATGCTTTTGAGTTTGAGAGGTCAAAGAGGAGGCCAAGCACCTTTTATTTTTTGTCCCATGGCCAGAAGGCTGCAGCCGTCAATATGTAGACATCCCTCTCCTGACGTGCTTAATGATGTTATTGTCCTCTAAATACTTGTTTAGTTGATAGACTATAACCAACTAAAGTTTCAGAGTAGGGGGCTAGGTCAATAATTGCTACACACATTTTAGTGTTCACAAGATGTATTGTTTTCAGAAATGATATAGATATAAATGTTCTTATATATTATTATGTATCTCAAGAATAAAGCGAGTTATAAATAATCATTTTTCAAACCATTTAAGGTTGAAATTTAGCAGCAATATTGCTTTGTTATTCTTCCAAATGTAGACATATTATTCTGGAACAAAATAAAACATAACATATGAGTAATTCAATTACTAATTATTGAAAAACACAAATTCAAATGTTACAAATGGTACAGTGTTGGACTGGAAGTGGAAGTATGAGTGACAAGTCACAGTTATTGGAAATTGGAATTATTGAATGTATAAGGCTATTTACTGGTATGGAATAGGGAACGTGCAACTGACGTAACAGCCGAACAACAACAATGGAATAAATGAATTGAACTGGTGAACAAACAACAAGCTATCAAGTACCTAATATCTTTGCAAATAATGGGGAGAAACAATTAGTTGTAACGATAGTAACTACTCGCCAGTTAAAATTTATCTTCAGTAATGGACAGCAACTAGCCTATCTGAAAGTTTGTAAAATATGTTCTGAACGTTTGTTTTTTCCAACTTCAGAACTTCATATTATATTTTTTTTTTTACAGCTTGTTTGTCCATCGGTTCAATTCATTTGTTTCATTGTTGTGTTTTGGTGTTGTGCGTACCCTTTAGGGTGTATTCATTTAAAGTTCGTCTCTATCCAAAATGTACGCCGCTATAAAGAGAACTCCTCATAGGGAGGCTTATTTCCCGCTCACTGTGCAAGATTGCAAACGTCAAGCTTGTCACCAGGAAGGATGCACAGTTTAAAAAAGTGACCTCAATGATTTCTATTCAAATAACAAAAACCATCTGCTGGATAATAGCGAAGACGGGGCCTCAGGATTCGGTTCTTTTTTAAATGGTCGGCCATAATCATCTCTTGCTCCAGGAAAATGACCGTCACTAAATGAAACTGCTATTTTACTACTTTTCTTACAAACCCATTATAAGAATGGCTAATCCTGAATATTTATGGTCGAAAGTCCATATGGTTTGGAGCTGTCTTTACTATGTTAGATGGTAAGTGGTTTGCCAAATAAAGGGGATGATTGACAGCATTAGTCTCCGAACAATAAGAAACAGTTCCTTTTAGTTCTCATTTTGCCGGCGTGCATGTTGAATTGGGATAGAGCAAGGTTCGTAAATCCCTGGCGGGGGCTCGTCGAACTCCCAAGTCAAGTCGTCCCATCAGTTTCCACCATGTAAAAAATGGCATGTTATTCAAAAGGAAGAATCATTCAGAAAAACAAATGAATTGATTTATCAAAACCAATTCTGGATCAAAACCATATTACATCTAATTGAAATAATGTAATTATACTTGTAGTCTATCTACATTTTTAAGTGAAGTATTCTGAAATCAAATTTTTCATGATAAATAAGTAGATTTAAGTAATAAATCACTTTTTGTAGTGGGCACGAGAATGGCGATTTTCGTGCCCATGAGAAGACCTTACTTTGAGGTTTACCGAACCTCCGCCAGGGGATCGACGGACCTTGGGATAGAAAGTAATGTGCGTGTCGGGATTACAGCAGCGCTGTGAGCGTTCTACCCAAACAATTATTTCAGTATAACGCTACGTTTACAGCTACGCGTTGCGAGCGAAGCGAAGGCGCGAGCTCCAATCAGTGGCCGAGTTTGCGTGAAACTATTAACTTCTTTGCATGAAACTCAGCCGCTGATTGGAGCTCGCGCCCTCGCTTCGCTCGCAACGCGTAGCTGTAAACGTAGCATAACTCTCTCAGAACGGATTCTAATTTGTAAAGACGACGAGGTATGTATCCGCTCGAGAATGGAGTCGAACCCTGGACCTCCTGCAATGTCACTATACGGGTGTGAAATGAACACCTTACACCCAATGCGCACTTACCTTAGAAAGAAACTCGACTCGTAGCTCCGCCATTTAACGACCTTTGAGCATATTGTTGAGACGTCTTAATTTTGTACGGGCTGGGGACTGGCGGGTCACTGTCCCCATCGGGCGTATCTTCTGATTAGAATCGCCGTCCCTTTGCAGGTCAAAACAACCGCCAATTAGCATTCTTCTTCTAAATTTGTATTAATTTTGTTTTGGATTTTAGCTGGAAAGCTGGTGGGCAGAGATCAAGAGAGCCATCAAAAAGGCGTACAAGCACATATGAATAGGCCGTTACGAGCCAAAAGCTGGTGGGCAGAGATCAAGAGAGCCATCAAAAAGGCGTACAAGCACATATGAATAGGCCGTTACGAGCCAAAAGCTGGTGGGCAGAGATCAAGAGAGCCATCAAAAAGGCGTACAAAAGCACATATGAATAGGCCGTTACGAGCCAAAAGCTGGTGGGCAGAGATCAACAGAGGGTCTGATAAGAATTGGTCCAGAAAGACGGCCACCGCCCAGTTCCGGCTTGCAACAGGCCATGACGTCCTACAGCATCACCTGAACCGCTTTAACATCAGCAAAGAACCGGCAACGTGCAAATTGTGTAGCTCTGATGTACAAGACAGGGCACATCTTTTTTAGATGTGCTGCCCTCAAGGTTTTTATCGACTCCCTGCCCAATGACATGAGCAGGCCAGAAAAGAAAGCTGTTTTATATTGGATAGTTAGACAAAAGAATGGCTGAAAAAGCCATCTTGGCACAAGAAAGAAAAAAAAAGTATTTAACCATTAATAATGAATTAAACAAATTCTATACACAGCCGTTGTAGCGGCAGTTTTGGGCGCGTCTTACGATCAGGCAGGGCTATCTAGAAGCTATCTTACTGAAATCTAAAGCGGATGAGATTGGAGGAATTGGACAAGACAAGTAGAAGAACAGGGTTGAGGTAAAGGCTTGTCTACGTAGGCCCTAGATGCTTCAGAAGTTAGAATTTGTGATTTAAAATTTGTTGATTAGGTTGGTGGTATACACACAGAACTGTAGAATGAAAGAACTTGGCACAAGATTAAACACCGTATGGAGCTCTTTGAAAACCCCGCGGGCGTATTTAAAACTTTTATGCGGTAGTTTTGTACTGTCCATTTGTATTTGGTTTTGATTTGCCAAGTTGATTTTTATCGTGTCATTGCCCATTTGTATTTATTTTTATTTGTTTAGTAGTTCTCTTGACCGTGGTACTCGTGGCATTGAACTGTAAGAAATAAGTTAATTTGCACTCATGAACTTATAATGTGTTTTAAGATTTAACACAACCAAATCAAGACAAAACCATTACTTTCCTAAGGTTAAGGAAGCCATAGCAACGTTAGCTCTTATACCTAAAATTCTTAGCCCAGCCAATGAGAGGCAACGTTTTATAAATCCGGCCAATCGTAGCGGCTAGGAAAATAAAATCCTAAACCTTAAGGGCCGTATGCACAGTCAAGTGTCAAGTTAAGTACAGGATTTGTTGCTATTAAATTGTTTTATCTCATGCTATTTTCGATAAAAACAAACTCCATAGCAACCACTAATAAATCACGTACTTAAAGTCGATCGATGATAACTGCACATGTAATATAAATCATCCAAATTGTATGTACTGCAAGTTGAGATTAAGCTTGTGAATATTGTAGAAGAAAATATGCACCTACCGCTATTAGTTTTTTATTTATTGAGTGTTGAAATGCGTTGGAATTCCCTATGTTATACTATAGCTATGTTTACATGGCGTATTGAGTATTGGATTGGGATTGGATTGGATTCAGATCGATGCGTTTACATGACCCGAATTTATCACGCACTCAGTTCGTTTTCAATACCAAGCGATTGCAATCTAGCGGTGTTTTTATGAACTTCTTATCCACTGCCATCTTTAATCTGGCTATCAGAAAGTGGATGCATTAGTTGGTGTAACGCAGGCGGTTGTACCATAACGTTACTTTTGTTTTGTTTTTTGTCATCTTACCTCTTCACACGACCACACGTTTCGTTTAGACATAACAGCTCGTAATTTTAAGTAAACACGCACAGTCCGACGTCTGTGTTCGCGGTATGACGCTTTAAACCGCGGGCTGATCGCCGTCACCTGTCACAATACACACGTACAACAACAACAACCTTGGTGAATTCGATACGATACTAGAAAGTCGTTTACATGCAGAGGATTCAATACAATCTCTCAATACGATCCCAGCTTTTAGGGGATTGGATTCAACCGATCCAATCCGAGTTTAAAGTGTTTACATGGAGGATTGAACAGCCGGATCGTACTCAATACCGTATTGAATCCTCCATGTAAACATGGCTAATGTAACTGAACAAAAACCTACACTTTCAATCGTATAACTTTGCGTAGCACCTTCAAAAAGTAATATATTGTAACAAATGTTCGTCCTAAATGTAGATAACTTCATGACTAACATGAATACGTTTGAAAAAGATGATCGAACGCGATCCGTTTTCGAGATATTCGCGTTGGTGTGTCAATGTTACGTCAAATCTACTCAAATTAGAAACTATAAATATACTTTATTAACAAAAAAAATATATAATTTCGAGAAGTTCAGTATTAAATGCTACTCACATGCAATAATTCTTGAAATTCATAATTTAGAATAAAATAGTATTTTTTCATGTCCATTTAATTTGAATAGTTTAGTTGTTGTATTGAATGGGTAGTTCACTTTATCGATCGACTTTAACTCTGCATTCCGCCCTAAATCTTAAACACGTGTGTAAACCAACATTTACAAAACGTAACAAATATACATTATGTCTTTTGTACGTTTCAACTATGTTAATCACAAATCCAAAACATCTACGTAGCTCAGCCTTTAGGAAAGAGGAACGGGAAGACCTAATTTAATCGACAATTACGACTGACAGACAGAAGACCCACAGGTAGTACACGTACAGTACAGACAGGATGGTGCGCGTGGAATGTTGTCGGACTCTACCAGCAACAGCTACCTGAAACGTCACAGTCACGTGATGCACGGCACCAGTGCTGCCCGCAGTGCAGCTCCCAGTGGGACGTACCTGCAGCAGCTACCTGAAACTTCACAGTCACGTGATGCACGGCACCAGTGCTGCCCGCAGTGCAGCTCCCAGTGGAACGTACCGTCAACAGCTACCTGAAACTTCACAGTCACGTGATGCACGGCACCAGTGCTGCCCGCAGTGCAGCTCCCAGTGGAACGTACCTGCAGCAGCTACCTGAAACTTCACAGTCACGTGATGCACGGCACCAGTGCTGCCCGCAGTGCAGCTCCCAGTGGAACGTACCTGCAACAGCTACCTGATACGTCACAGTCACGTGATGCACGGCACCAGCGCTGCCCGCAGTGCAGCTCCCAGTGGAACGTACCTGCAACAGCTACCTGATACGTCACAGTCACGTGATGCACGGCACCAGTGCTGCCCGCAGTGCAGCTCCCAGTGGAACGTACCTGCAGCAGCTACCTGAAACGTCACAGTCACGTGATGCACGGCACCAGTGCTGCCCGCAGTGCAGCTCCCAGTGGAACGTACCGTCAACAGCTACCTGAAACGTCACAGTCACGTGATGCACGGCACCAGCGCTGCCCGCAGTGCAGCTCCCAGTGGAACGTACCTGCAGCAGCTACCTGAAACGTCACAGTCACGTGATGCACGGCACCAGTGCTGCCCGCAGTGCAGCTCCCAGTGGAACGTACCTGCAGCAGCTACCTGAAACGTCACAGTCACGTGATGCACGGCACCAGTGCTGCCCACAGTGCAGCTCCCAGTGGAACGTACCAGCAGCAGCTACCTGAAACGTCACAGTCACGTGATGCACGGCACCAGTGCTGCCCGCAGTGCAGCTCCCAGTGGAACGTACCTGCAGCAGCTACCTGAAACGTCACAGTCACGTGATGCACGGCACCAGTGCTGCCCGCAGTGCAGCTCCCAGTGGAACGTACCTGCAGCAGCTACCTGAAACGTCAAGCTGCGATTTCAGTCGAGGATGTGCTCGGCGTGGCGCGGCGTGGTTGAAGATTGCAGCCAATCAGCGTGCTCTATTTCTCAGCCGAGGAGAGCCGCGGATTTCTATCCAAGGATTGAAAATATTCAATATTTCAGCCGGCGAACTCCACGCTCGGCATGACGTCACTTTGAATGACCAATAAAAAATCGGGATTACGACAACAAACAAATGACTGAAGACTTTGCCAAAAGATTATTGTTGGCTGTTGAAAAGACAGAAATCGTGTATAATATATTCCACAAACACTATAAAAGTAATGTTTTGCGTGTTCAAGCGTGGAAGGACCAAGGAAGGACGTGGCGCAAGATTGTAACAACACAGGTAAGCAAAACGACTAGGCCTAGGCCATAGATAGCGCATCGTGCAATCTGCAAGTGAAATGGCTGGCGAGGAGAATCCGAGGCCCGCCACGCCACGCCGCGCCGAGCACATCCTCGACTGAAATCGCAGCTTCACAGTCACGTGATGCACGGCACCAGTGCTGCCCGCAGTGCAGCTCCCAGTGGAACGTACCTGCAACAGCTACCTGAAACGTCACAGTCACGTGATGCACGGCACCAGTGCTGCCCGCAGTGCAGCTCCCAGTGGAACGTACCTGCAACAGCTACCTGAAACGTCACAGTCACGTGATGCACGGCACCAGTGCTGCCCGCAGTGCAGCTCCTAGTGGAACGTACCTGCAACAGCTACCTGAAACGTCACAGTCACGTGATGCACGGCACCAGTGCTGCCCGCAGTGCAGCTCCCAGTGGAACGTACCTGCAACAGCTACCTGAAACGTCACAGTCACGTGATGCACGGCACCAGTGCTGTCCGCAGTGCAGCTCCCAGTGGAACGTACCTGCAACAGCTACCTGAAACGTCACAGTCACGTGATGCACGGCACCAGTGCTGTCCGCAGTGCAGCTCCCAGTGGAACGTACCGGTCAACGTCAGTCATTTTTTTTTTATCATATGCCCACATTTGGCTTAATCAGGCCATCATGTAAGATCTGGTCAACCAGTAGAGACAGGCCTCCTTTTCTTCTCTCTTCATGCCGTTAGGCAATGCGTCACGTTCTGTTTTAAGTCAGTCATGAAAACCCTTAGCAGTGACTCTATTGCGTCTCGCGTCCAATAGCAGTCATTATTTGCCCTGAAAATACCACACTTACAAGAGCGCGTGCAGCTAAGGGCGCACTGCGAGACACGGCGCTGCGAGTGCTGTGCACTGTGCAGCCCCACGGTGGGTTATGAGAGAACAGAGATCCGCACTTATGCAGCCAGTGAGCTAGTTCTCCTGAGCACAGACGGGAAGAAGCCATAGCTTTCGAGTGACTATCGGTTTATATCGACGATCTATGCCTGGATGCAGAGATGTCGCCTAGTGGAGGCCTCTCTGGGGTTGCTATGGGATTGTTTTATTGCATGCTGTTTTCTATAAGTAACGGTGTGTTTACAGCTAAGCGTTGGTTAAGCGAAGCGAGGGCGCGAGCTCCAATCAGCGGCCGAGTTTCACCGCGAACTCGGCCGCTGATTGGAGTTCGCGCCCTCGCTTCGCTCCCAACGCTTAGCTGTAAACCCGCCACAAAACAAACTCCTTGACAATTTTTTTTATTTGTGCTAAGATGTACAGTTGAGATAGATATAGTGAAACAAAGTCAAATTTTCAACAAGTTGTCTGTACTACCCCTTATTCGAGTTGTACTACCATTGATAGCCCATGTGCCGAGTTCAACAAAATCCAACCAAAACGCCAAGAAATAGAAACACGACCCCCCCCCCCCCCTCCCCTTATTAGATGATGTATCAAGTGCAAAACGGAGTAAATCAAAAAAGAAAAGGAAGCATGAAGAAGAGCTTCCATTCTGTGACGATGCTTCAGTAAAGAAGAAAGCTGCCAAGATGGCTTCTGCAGCCATCCTTCTGTCTATCAAATATAAAATGGCTTCTTCCTTTTCTGGTCTGCTCGTATCTTTGGGCAGGGAGTAGATACAAAACTTAAGGGCGACACATCTAAAATGATGTGCTCTGTCTGTTTTGGTCTTCAGAGTTACACAATTTGCTCGTTGCCAGTTCGTAAGTGATGTTAAGACGGTTCAGGTGATGGGGGGGGGGACCAGGGAGTCGTCGAACAGAATGGAGGAAAGCTCACCTGTTTATAGCCCTGGTCCTTGGTCGTGCCGAGGCACTCCTTGAGTCGGCGAATCGACTCCAGAGACTGACGGTTAATGTTGGCGTGGGTAGAACTGCTCTTCAGATCTTCTTCGTCTCCAGTCTGCTGCACCGACGTCGAGGAGGCGACCGCGTCGGCCTGGTCCCCGCGGCGAGTGATCCCGGTCTTACGCTTAGAGAAGTCGATCTTCTTGGTTGTCTGTCGACAAATGGTTAACAGCTTAAGGTACGGTCCGAAACTTGTTGAAAACATGCTGTAGGCTTTCGCGGCCCGAGTCAATATTAACAATTCTTGGCTGTTGGGTGTCACCGCGTCCATCGTTTATTAAAAACCGACGTGTCAGACTAATTTACAGCAATTAGACTGAAACGTCGGTTTTTAATAAACGATAGACGCGGTGACACCCGACAGCCAAGAATTGTTAATATTGTTGAAAACACTTTTTGCGTACTTGGGTTGGTCCGTAATGCTATATAGGTACTGTGTATGTTGCACCACTCCATACAAAAAAAAATATAGTAATGTAATTGCTCGTATTATTACACGCCTTAAACTCTATATGTTAATAACTAAAACAAATAAGGTTACAAAACTTCACGCGTGTTTTAGTCCATATTCACTTCACCTGGTCCAAAACCTTGGACTCTTGGACCTTGGACGCTGCTGGACGTGCTGGAGAACGCTAAACCCAAAGCGTTTCCAACAAGTTTGGAACCGTACCCAGTCTTACGATAATAATCGATGTCTCAAAATATTCCTTGCCTACGGTAATATATACTTTATATCAAATTCTCATTTATAAGTAAATCTGTAAATGAGTAAATCTAAATCTGTGTGAATTATTTGGTGTTTTACAATGTACTCAATTCCGCCACGTGTCATAAATCCTTCCGACAACAAAATGGCCGGTACTCACCCTGAAGACTTGTTTAGTGGTGGGGGGTGGGAATTCGCTCGGCTGGCACGCGAGGTCTAGCAGCTGAGTGGGCGACCACTCAACGAATTCGTAGGGCGCCTGCGATTGCCCTTGCGCTCGCTGCGCTGGCTTCATCTGATTCTGGCTCATGTGATAGTTGTTGTATTCCATCGCCTTGTTTACGCTGTACCAACAGCGGGGTGGATACAAACTCTGAAACATATATATGTACATGCGTTAAGATCGCGCGGCGCGTTATTCCTTTAGTATAATATACAGTATTGGAACTTGTACATTTTTTTTTTCGCAACGCGTCGTTATGTTTTTGAAATTTGTAAAATAAAAACGGAATCTACGCGAAACACGTTTTACCGCGACGTAGCAACAAAAACGCAGGTTCTTAGGAAATAACTATATCACATTTTGCCATTTGGTTTTGAAAAAATTATTCGAGAAACTATTGACTTCTTTAACAATGTTTATCCGGTCGAGGTGGGTTCCTACTCTTGGGGATCGGTGTCCGCAAAGTGGGTTCTGGTGCGTCATACCTTTATACGCGGGGCCTTGTCCGTATCCTACTTTCTCACATCTTTAAATACTCGCGATCTAAACTCCCACCAACCCCTCACCCGTCTTACGATGAGCCCGGCGGTTATGTGCAATGGATCCATGACCTAGCTGTCGAGTACGTCGTAAAACACCAAAAGTTTTCACAATATTAATAGCGAATTATATCCACATCGAAGTTTTTGGTTGATTAAAATTTCAAGTGGATGGGAATCTCCGTTGGACCTCGGTCGCGAAACGTACCTTAGTGATTCGCTCTGCAGACCGTCGTAACCTCTTGCACATCGGGCGCTCACCGTAACGCGCGACCGGTCGATCTGGCGCGATCATGACAATGGATGACAATGAAAACGACAATTAAACGACCAGCCCGGTCGTTTCGTTCATTGTCATCCATTGTCATGATCGCGGCTGGTCGACCGGTCGCGCTTTACCGTGCCGACCTCTAGGGGCAACTAGCAACACCAAAACACAACACTGAAACAAATTTTTTGAATCGATGGACAAACAATTAACAAGCCGTCAAAAAACGAAATTTTCCGGCGTTGAAAAACTAACATTTAAAACGTTTAGAAAGTTTCACAACGTTGTTATACGTCATTACAATTTTTAACTGATGAGCAGTTAATTCCTGTCGCTACACTTGTTTGTCTTCATTCTTTGCAATTTCATTCAATTGACGGCTTGTTGTTTGTCCATCAATTCAATCTAAGAAGAACCTTTATGGCAGGAAATAGTGACAATTAAACATTATAAAATGCGGAACATTGGAAGAAATATTGCCCGATTTTAGTTAGCAGATATTTAATTTTATACGTGATTTTTTAATATAAATTGGCAAACCTGTAACATAATTTAGAGAGGCTGCTGTCCTTTGTAGAGATTTGTGTCTGTGTTTCTATGTAGTGTGACGCTTTATTAAAAACTGGGGATTGGGGAGACCTGTAAATGTTAACAAAATAGATGTTTCTAGCCAAAACTTGAAGGTATAAAGTGTGAAAATATTTAAAAGGCAATCTTGAAAGTATCAATGAAACTGTATGTATGCCTACTGAGCTGGCTATGCAGGTTTGAAATCGATTTCAAAACGTTTTGTTTTCAAAACCGTATGTACAAGTATACGCCTATGGTTTGGATCGGTTTAAGTCAACCCCACTTTCCACAGGTTAAAGGCCCGTCTACATCCACTTAGCGTACGTAACTTCCAGAAATTAGCGAGTTGGCCATATTGAATTTACATGTAACCATGCACATTGAAATTTGGAAAATTAACGTACGTTTCATGACGCGAAAAGTTGATTCAACTCCAACTTTTTCCAATTTCTGGAATTTGGTTAATTAGCGCATGCGCAATAGAGAGCAAACAAACGAACATCTTACATTGTTTCTTTATCGAAGTGTCAGACCAAACCACATCACAACATTTCTATACATTTCTATTTTGAAAACAAATCTTCAAAACAAACAAGAAACATACAAAACTCTCACAACTTGGTTGCCCATAATTAAAAGTTTTGACTGGTGCGCAGTTAAACTATCGCCATACCTCGTTTTCTTCATAATGTTACAATTTTATTATTTTGACAGCTCCTTGTCTGTTTATCAGTTTGATTCATTTGTTGGCTCTGAAGTCAGTTGCAAGTTCCCTATTGGTGGGACATTCGTGAGCTCTGATTGGTTTACGTTTACTTACGAAAATTATCAACATTCCATGGGAACGGCTAACGTAATTTCTATAATTTTCTATAATTTTCACGCGTACGCAAAGTGGATGTACACGAGCCTTAACTATTTTAACTATTATGTATATGGTAAATATAATATGGTATATTATATGGTAAACTATTTTTCAAGACTGTCACAACACTACAAGCAAGAGATGTGATTTTCTGTGCAAGCAGATGAACTTCGACTATACCGGTGTAAATTTGACTGTAGGTTCGTTTGATTTACCTAGGTACACCTTTTATACTTTCTGCAATTTCTTCCATTATCTGTAATGGGGTACAGTGCAAAAAGTACAAAATGTGTAGGTAAATCGAACGTTAACCTTATCTTGATTAATTTTTAATTATCTTAGGCCCGGTATTTCAATGTCCAGTTAAAGTGCCAAGTAAATTAAACTGTCAGGTAAGCCCAGTTTGGTGTCTTTCTATTGGCCGTTGTCATGGTGAAAACAATTTAACTGAAAAGTAGATTTTAACTGGACATTGAAATACCGGACATTAATTAAACTATTAATTTGGTAGGCAGTGAAATGTGTCGAGTTAAACCTGCAGATAAATTTTAACTTCTAACAACTGTTTTGGAAACGTTTCAGGTCCATCTACGGATTTGATTTGACTGTAGTTAAAACATTTTCAAAACTTAAGTAGGCCTATAGGCCTAGATAGTAATTGGTTTGGTTTAACCTAGATATCCCATCTATGTTAATGGCAAGTTATGTGATTAGTAAAAAAGGAAAGCACGTGTTATACAAACATGTAAGAAGGCACACATACATTGAGATTCTGAATCTTTGATGGCCAGCACAGTTGATGGACAGGTGCTTTACAACCTGTATGAAATGACATTCACCTTCACTTTCCACGTGTCACAACGGCCATGTATGTCAAGTCAAGATGCATATTGACATTTTAACAGTCAATAAAAGACGAACACGCTTACCACGAAATAAGATGATAGTTAAAACCCGTGTGTGGTGGGATGGGACGGGGGGGTGGGGGTTACCCCTGGGGTAGGGTGAGGGGTTGGCGCGCGAGTAATTTCCTGGCGAAACTATCGTAACAAGGTGTACCTATTATTTCTCGAATGTTGTCGCCCTGCAAAGAAGCTATTCTAACCTCCAAAGTCTACGGGAATGAAATTCGCGTTCAGTGAAAATCGTGATAACTACATATTTCAGACCCCAAATGGTGGCAAAACATGGGAAAGTCAAACAATGTTGATTGTATAGGATGTAACCGAAGGTATAGGCTGTAGTCCTGCCGTAGTCGTTTTTAGGCCGTGCGGACAAGGGCCAAATAATTACCACATTTCGTTACAATAAAGCCGCGTTTACATCCACTTAACGCTCGTAAATTAACTTACTTGACGTACGCCCACGAGTTGAGCCTGTACAAATCAAATGGCATCGTCTACATTGAAATTAAGCAAATTAACGCTACGTACGCCAAGCCAAGCTGAGGCGACTTTTTGTTAATTTGACAAAGTTAATGCGCAGAGCCAATTCTCTCCCCCAGAAATATTCTGATTTGTTGTTTGAAGTAAATTTTGCTAATTTCATAGATTGGTTGTAGACAACCATATAAATTGGGCGAAGTTTTGAAATTTTCGTATGTTAATTAACGCTTTAAGGGCCGGTATTTCAATGTCCAGTTAAAATCTACTTCTCAGTTAAATTGTTTTCACCATGACAACGGCCAATAGAAATACACCAAACTTGGCTTACCTGACAGTTAAATTTACTTGACACTTTAACTGGACATTGAAATACCGGCCCTAAGTGGATGTAAATGCGGCTTAATTTGTGTTCATTTCTATATCCTAGATAATTGTGTCGGGTTGGATGCCGAATTTAACGGGTATTTATCGGTTATTTAACCTTTTTAACGGTTGACGATCGCTGGTTAGCCAATAGCTCATTGAGCAATGCCGTCAGCACAGGGAAGGTTGCTTCGGGGCATATTTACCATATTTCTGAGGTATTTTTCACGTTCCCGGGCGATTATGGAGCTTTGAGTATTTGTTTGATTCTTGCGTTTACCATCAAACTGTTCAGACGAAGCGTTATACAGAATACTGCTGACGACATTGACCAATCCCGTACTGGTATTGAGCTGAGTGCCTGCTCAATATTATTTACGAATCTTTCATACCGAAGGTACTCTGGCTCTCACGATAAGAGGTGTTCTGATGCTATTCAATGAATCGCCAAATGATATCACAGAGCTAAGCCTAGTGCCCTAATCGATAAATTGTCTTCGACGATTTTTCTCGACAATAGGGAACCCGCAACTGACGTCACATCCTGACTACAACAATGAAACAAATAAATTGGACTGATGGACAAACAACCAGCTGTCAAAATAATAAAATTGCAACCATACAAATAAAAACAAGTGTAGCAATAGTAACAGCTCGCTATTTAAAATTTTGAATGATGGACAACGACTAAGTGAAAGTTTTGTATGTGTATGTGTTTGTTTTTTGTTTTGTTTTCCAAAATCAGAAGAAATTATTTGTTGACAGCTTGTTGTTTGTCCATCGATTTAATTAATTTGTTTCATTGTTATCTTTTGGTGTTGCTAGTGCCCTATTAGGTCGTATGAGGTCGGGGGCGATTGGAGGGAAGGGGGACAAGTAGGAGGTAACATGGAAGGAAGGGTGAGGACGTGGTCTTTGGCTTTCCCACATCGATCTGACCGGCTAGGGTGACCCTACCAGAAGCATACGCTTCCGCCGGCATATCTTTTGGGATCACCCAAGTACGCAAATGTGCCCACCACGATAAGGTACATAGTAAAATGTAGTTAATTTTATCGATATTATATGGTTACTAATGTGGTAAAATTAGCTTCATACGTTTTCACGTTCATAGGCTACTCACTTTTTCAAAGAAAAACATCCAAAATACGTTATTAATCCACCATTTCCACAAATAATTCTGCATCAACCATTTTAATGATGTTTAATACATTTAAATGAAATTTAATTGTTCTCTACGGGTAATTATCGTCCACTACGATTTGCGCCATTTACTCGCGGTTTATAACAAATCTCGAAGATTCGTGTTATCCAGGCATTAGTGATGTATCCATGGTTTGTTTTTTTTCCCTTCTTGTGCCAAGATGGCTTTTTCAGCCATTCTTGTGTCTTACTATCCAATATAAAACTGCTTCCTTTTCTGGCCTGCTCATATCATTGGGCAGGGAGTCGATAAAAACCTTAAGGGCAACACAATTAGGTGAGGTCTAACCATGAAATATTTTAACTCTGTGAAATTCGATGTTTTTGAAAGATCCTTGATAACATGGCGGACACGACTTTGCTAACGTTCTGAAGGCCTACCAACGTAAAAGGTTATTGGAGAGGTTAGATTTGCGCCAGAAAGTGACTGCCCAGCTACCTAACATCCGAAAGTAAGGAAGGTTATTGGGTCTGGATGATCTTTGCCTAGCGGTCTGACATCCCACGAAAGTTCGGAAGGTTATTGGGTCTAGTTCATCTTTGCCTAGCGGCCTGACATCACACGAAAGTTTGGAAGGTTTTTGGCTCTAGTTCGTCTTTGCCTAGCTGCCTGACATCCCACGAAAGTTTATTGGGTCTAGTTCATCTTTGCCTAGCGGCCTGACATCACACAAAAGTGCGGAAGGTTATTGGGTCTAGTTCATCTTTGCCTAGCTGCCTGACATCCCACGAAAGTGCGGAAGGTTATTGCCAGGTCTAGTTCATCTTTGCCTAGCGGCCTGGCATCCCACGAAAGTTCGGAAAATTATTGGGTCTAGTTGATCTTGGGGAAATTAGTTGTCTTTCGTGAAGAGGTGTCCTTTTCTAGAAGGTGTCATGGCGACGGAAATGGCGTCAATCTCGGAATAAAACAACGTTTCGGAAGCGATCACGCGTGAATGCTATAAAATATATTATAAATGAAAAAGTGACCTTAAATTACACAAAAATTATTTTACAAAGTCTTTATACAGTATTTTAAGTGTTATTCTAAACAAAAATTGCGTTTTCTGGCGCGGACTGTAGTGGCCGATATCTATCCATTCATCCTGCGACAAGGAAAGTATGTAGGCCTAACTGATGGTGATGATATTTGCGTTTGTCTCATATTTTTCAACGATGTTAATCGAGACGATTTGTGGGTGATTATGAAAATGAAAAAACCGCCACGTGACATTCATGCCCAAGCCAGGATTCGAACCTGGAACGCAGAGCCGCGGTTTACTAGACCAGCGCCTAATCGACCTCGGCCAACAACGCTGGGTAAGTAAAGAATTCATCTTCCTCTCCCTTCGTCTTGAATTATTTTCGCTGATGGTGTTGCCAACCATAATATTCGTATAATTTGAAGATGTATTTAATAAGACCTACAGATGGATGCCTGCTGCGATCAGCTGGGCTCAGTCTTGTATGCCCTATTGTACGAGATTGAGATGTCTGAAAGAAGTATTTTTAAAATGAACATTAACTATCAAATAACATAATAATTTTTCAAAGAAAATTTGCTGGAAATTATAGATTCATACAAGGATAATTTTTACATACTACCTGGATAAAAAATCTCGAAAATGAATCCGAATAAAATGAATTTGAACGTGAAAACGTAGTGAGCAAGTTTTACTCTAATGCTGTAATGATAAATGAACTTACCTCATATTTTACGACCCTTTTAAGAATTTTGAGTGCTAAACTAGTAGAAGACATTTTCGAGACCGATGGCCGAAACAAAACTGTTTCATCGACAAAGTCGAATACATTTTACGCAAAACCCTAGCAACCATCTAGCAACAGTAAATAATAAATAACTCGTTAGCACAGCACAGGCCTGAGTCACTGCAGCAGAGCCTTCTAAAAGTTTATCAATCAGCTTCCAAGGTTTACTTGATCTTCGCCTAGTAGAGGAAAAACGTCGAGCCAAAGATTACAAACTAGGGAAGATAGTTCATCCATATGGGAATTCGTCTGCGCGTGTCTGAGCGAAATTTTTTAAGTCCGTCGTGTAGTTCAAATTCTCACTGCAAGAACTCGCTCAGACCATTTTAAAAACTATCTTGGACCCTTTGTATGATTATCATCACGGTCCTCTAAATCTTGTAAACATGAAATCAAGGTGAGTAGATGACGATCTTGTATGCATCAATGAACCTTGATATAACACTTGAAAACTGAGTTTTAATTATTGTGTATTGTTGTCATTGAAGATTTAGAAGACCGTGATGATACTCATACAAAGGGTTCTAGATAGTTTTTGAGATGCCAGAACCGAGTTCAAATATATTCCGCCCGACGGCAACGAAGTTCAAACGTGCTGAGCTAGCGCTCCTTGCGGTCAGAACTCGAACTAGTGGTGAGACAGAAATTTTCGACAAAACTCGCGCAGATATTTTATCACGGCGATGAAACATCTTCCCTAGTTTATAATCTTTGGTCGAACCCAAGGTCCGAACCTGTGGCAGGGGATTTACGGACCTTGGCGTCGAACCAAATACCTTAGTATACAAATGGCAAGGGGTGATGCGAACCAGATAAGAATATTGTATTGTTACTAAGATACGTAACAAATACCGATAGGTAGACTAAAAAGGGGGTTGTTTAAAAAAATGTAACCAATGATATCTCAAAAACGAAAATAGTAAATGATAAATACAAAATAATTATATATTATATATATTTTTTTAGATATCTCTTAAAAAAACTTAACACGTGTTTTACCATTTTCATAACATTCAGTTAACGGGTGAAGGGAGTCAAAACAGGGGGCGAATTTTTTAATCTAAAAACGCAATATTTTACAGACGTGAAATTTGGTATTTGAATAAGTAGATATGTGTTTTACTTTTTTCCAGAAATCAAGGCAAGGCGGGCTAAAAGGGGGGGAGGTGGTAAAAACGAGGGGGTAGTTTTTTAAATCTGAAAAAACGGAATATGCTAAAAGTAATAATTTAGATTTTTATTCTTCTTTAATAATAAAGGAACATGTTTTAAAATTTCCGAACATCCAAAATAGGGTGATGAGATGCGGGGGTGATGTTTTTTTATAATAATTTCTATATCTCAAAAACGGGAGGCGTTACCGACGTGATAATTGTTAGCTATGGTCTTATCTTCTTTAAAAATAAAAAAATGTGTGTTTTACAAGTTTTTTAAAAATCAAGCAGGCGAATAGGTTGAGGGGGGGTTTTCTACACAAATATAAAATGTTACATACGTGAGTGTCAGTACATATATTCTCCTTTAAAAATAAAGTAACATGTAATTACTTTTTACCCAAAAAACAGCTGTTTGGGGGGGGGGGGGAAGGGGGGGGGGAGTTTTTTATGGGTAATAACAACATACATAAAAATGGGAAGATATTACATACTTGAAAATTGTTATTTAAAGATTTGTTTATGAATATTAAGAAATGCGTGTCAGTTACGTTTACCACCATCAATTTTTAGATATAGCAATTAAAAAAAAAAAAAACATTACCGCTCATTAACTGGGTTTTCAGAGAATGGTATAACATATGTCTCTTTGTTTTCAAATTTGAATTTAAATCCAATATTCAAGGAGAAACTCTCGGTTTTTTAAGTTAAAGCTTAACCTTCATTTTTAAAAATATACAGCCCCTTTTTCGTCACCCTTTATTGTTTTTTGAAAAATGGAGATACACGTTTCTTAAGTTTTGAAGAAGAATCTATACCAATTTTTACGTCACGAATATCTTCGGTTTTAAGGATTAAAAATTCACCCCCTAACTTCACCACCCCTTTTCATCCTCCTTAACAGGATTTAAGGAAAATGGTAAACTACATATTCCTTTATTTTTTAAGAAAAATCTAACTACCAATTTTCACGTCTGTAACACCTTCAGTTTTTGAGATATTGGTGTTCTCACAGAATAATTAACCGCCTCTTTTCACCTCCGTTAACTGGATTTTCGGAAAGTGGTAAAACAAATGTTTATTTATTTTTAAAGCAGAATCTTATGATCAATTTTCACATCTGTAACACGTTTAGTTTTCGAAATAAAAAAAATTGATTTTCGGAAAATGGCAAAAGACGTTTTCTTATTTTGTAAAGAGGAATCTAAATATCAATTTCAGAATCTCATAATCAATTTTCACATCTGTAACACGTTCAGTTTTCCAGATAAAAAAAAAATAGATTTTAGGAAAATGGCAATACACGTTTTCTTATTTTGTAAAGAGGAATCTAAATATCAATTTACATGTTTGTAGCTTCTTCCATTTCCTGTTTTTGAGACAGGTATCGTCATAAAAAATTCAACGTTTTCACCCCCATTCACAAGATTTTCGGAAAACGGTAAAACACATGTTTCATTATTTTTAATGGAGAATCTAAGTGCCAATTTTGACGTCTGTAAGAACTTCTGTTGTTGAAATATAAGTATCATAAAAAAAACTTCAACCCCCTATTTCACCCCCTTAGGGACATAATTTACGAAAACCCTTCGTTAGTGGGTGGTTCTGTCATAACAGCTACGTACCTACCAAATTTAACGTTCCTAGGTTGAACGGTTTGCGTTGCAGTCAGTCACTCAGTAAGACACTTGCTTTTATCTATAAATATATGATTTTTGTGAGGTCACACCATTTCCCCCTTCCCCAACCCTATACCATCGCTTTTTCATCATTCACCCCCTAAAAGCGTTGCGTAATAACATAAACGGCCCCTGTATAATGTTCGTTTCACATACAATGTTTCGCACATTCCTTATACTTAATAAGAATTATTTCAGATTAATTTGGTTACAATTATAAATGCCAATCATAACTAAGTCTACTCCATATGTTTTTAGTACACTGATGCGTAATAACTAGTCTTACTAACACGGTGTTCGAATTCTCACCGCAAAGAGCGCTAGCTCAGCACGTTTGAGCTTCGTTGCTGTCTGGCGAGATATATTTGAACTTGGTTCTGGCACCCGGCGCTGAGAAGGCGCTCAGGTCGAACAACCGAGGTTCCCGCTCAGCTTTAAACTTTTGGATCAACCAGAGCTATTACCAACTTGAGAATGCTGTGATACTGTTAGTAACCAATTATCAAACGTCTCCTAATTACTCTTATCAAATAGATAGAATTCTTATTCCAGCGACTTTAAATTCGTATGTAAACCACATTGTATAAAAGTTCAAATCAGCAATATCATACTATTTATATACAAACTAATAAATAGCTATAATTAATATTGGTCAACATGTGTATTATGATGCAATAGTGTTTTGTTCAAGTAAAAAAACACACCTTTCAACAGTGATTTGAAAGAATTTGGTACAGACGGATCATTGTTGTCTAAACACTGGATGGACCATCAATTTACCAAAGGCTGGTTAGGTACTTCCACGGCCTCTTTTAGGTTGCATAATTTAATATCTTTGTGAGCTTGACAAATGACTTCACTCATCTCAAGCAATAATAGCCAACCAGGAAAACATATACATACTCTATTTTATTTCCTATTTATCAAACATGCAGGCTTATGAATTCAATAAATTAAAACTGAGTTGTGCTTTTTAAAAATTGTTATCATAAAGGCCTACAAAATTAGTTTGAACTAAAAAAAAAAAAACATTTTTAATATGTTTGGGTTGCATCTACATTTTACATTGACAATGTTGGTAAAAGCCTTGGTTACCCCAACCATTATAACTCCATGCCCCAACCACTGATTAAAAAACTGATTGAAAAACCGGCCCTTAGACAATTTCGCTAAGATACACACGCAGACGATTTCTCATAAGAGTGAATTATCTTCCCCACTCAGTAATCTGTGATTGAACAAAGCGGCCATCATCGCCGTTTCACCATTTGCCGCTAGTAGCACTAGTGTTGCGTGTCGCCGCCTTCTCGTATGTTGAATCGAACCATAAATCCATGGTCGAACCATACTAAAAAATATGTGTGGACCAGCCTTTAAGGCTGGTCCACATGGATTTTTAAGACATAATATTTAAGGTTTAAGATTGATTGATAATTGGGCTTAACGTCTCATATTTTTGCAACGAGGCTAATCGAGACAATGAGTGGGTGATCTATGAAAATGAAATAGGGGGGGAAAAGGGCAAATAGGAGGGCAGTTGAGGAAAGGGGAAAGGGGACGAGAGGGGATTGGGGTGTAAACTGCACTTCGTCAGACTTCTCCTCCTCGACCAGTCCGGCTTGGGT
Source organism: Isoperla grammatica (assembly GCA_945910005.1). Classification (NCBI taxonomy): domain Eukaryota; kingdom Metazoa; phylum Arthropoda; class Insecta; order Plecoptera; family Perlodidae; genus Isoperla; species Isoperla grammatica. The sequence goes on from OX246738.1 coordinate 91,686,578, forward strand.
GGCCCTACCAGAAGCATACGCTTCCGCCGGCATAGCTCTCGGGATCAACAAAGCACGCAAACCTGCCCACCACGATAAGGTAGCAGTCCTTGGGCAGGATTTAAGGTTTAACGCGTAGTCGTAACGTTAGATCATAGGAAACACGTACTGGCGTTCACACAAAGTTTTAGTTTTCAGACGTTGTTTTTGTGCGTTATTCGTTGTCATAAAGTTGGGCAATCAACTTGCTTAAATCTCAAGTCAACGGACCATCTACTTAAATAATACATATTAACTGTAAAATGTGCAGGAATTGTTGTAAACAAGGCTATTATAATTAAATATGGATAAAACGAAGTTCAATTAATGTGTCATGTATCACAATGATGTATTAACTGAGGACAAAATGTTACAAAGTACTTCACTTTACTAGGCCTACCTTAAACGAAACGAAATTATGTGAACAAGAGCCCTAAAACAACGTCTTAAAATCTTATGCATTATGTCTTAAAAATCTATGTGGACCAACCATGCATTTAATATCATTAAAAATGGTTGTGTGGATTGGAGTCCACAGAACAAGTTACCCTGTTTTAGGAGCTCTCGCAATGGCTGGCTTTCCTCAGCAAGACCCGCATGGTGCAAACTTTGCAACATTCCAAAGAAGCGTCTGAGCAAATCTGAGCTCGTTTATGTTGGCCGGTTACAGAAATCTTTTTTAAGCTTATTCGATTGATTGATTGATTATTTGGGCTTAAAGTCTCATATTTAAGCTTATTCGACATTAAAATCATACACAGAGGGCGCTGGCATCATGACTCCATTTGCTAGTTCTTATTTCTACCGCATGAGTGTGTATTGCAACTTGTCACCTCGAATACTGGTCAGCCCGAGTTCCCTCTTTTGATATTTCGTGACCTAAGAACTTAATTTTTGTAAAGGATGGTCCACACAGATTTTTAAGACATACAATTTAAGGTTTAACGCGTTGTCGTAAAGTTGGATCATAGGAAACACGTACTAGCGTTCACACAAAGTTTTAGTTTTAAGACGTTGTTTTCATTGTTGTTTTTAAAACAACGTCTTAAAACCTTATGCATTATGTCTTAAAAATCAGAACTCGCATTCAATGTAAACCCAGCTTGAATTAGTTTACTGCGAACTTTGTCAAGTCGAGCATCATGCTCTTCTCGTACTGACCCATAGACTATTATCATCCATCAGGTGTTTGCTATTTTAATTCTCTATTTAAAAAAAAATCAATTCTGGCTGGCTGACTCAGGATTGTTGTGGGTAGCTCACCCACAACAATCCTGAGACTCTTGGTGGAGGTGCCGGGTACATACATTGAATTTGAATTTATTGTGGTTTTCTCGCCCGGAGGCGAGAAGGCCGATATAGGGCCACAACACGGCCCTCTGCAGCCTAATACACAAATACAAAGACAGATACAGAAACTAATAATACAAGGGCAGAACCGAAACAGATACAGGACAAATTCAAAGACAAATGCTAAAAAAAAAACAATACACACAGAGCAAACACAAAGACAACGTCTAAATGGAAATTAAGTGATAAACGCCAGCCAAGTCAAATAGCGCAAAACAAACACAAACACAAGTTCAGATAGGAATGCAGTTAGATACACAAACACATGTATAGAGATGTCACAAGAGCAGACACAAACACAAGGAAACACGAAATTAAGAAAAAAAAAACTAAAACAAACACAAACACATGTCCAGATGGACACGTCACAGGCGAGCGCACAACACACGAACACACGAACAGTCAGCACAGCACCCCGCATCCTCTGGCTCGACGCCCTGGTGGCCCCCGCGGTCGAGGTCACCGCGGCCCGGCAACCCCGCTCAAGTAGTCAGCATGTTGAGGGTACTGGAACCGCAGCCGACGACGGCCGACGCCGGGGGCGTATAGCTGGTCCAGGAGGGCATCGCGGCCACGGGCTCGGAGGCGGGCGACGTAAGCGATGGTGAGGGCAGTGAGGCGGTCGGACAGGGGCGGGACCTCGGTGAGCGCGTACACGTCCTCGTTGCGGTGCCAGGGGTGCAGCCGGGCAATGCGACGAAGGATGCGGCGCTCCAGGGAGAGGTACCGCAGACAGTGCCGACCAAGTACGGGCGAGAGGGCAGCAGCGGCGTGCTCAAATAGGGGCGGAGGAACACCTGGTAGGTGTGCCGGAGTGTACGGAAACTGCAGCCACGAAAGCGCCCACGAATCAGCACGAGCAGATTCATCCGCTGCCTCACACGCAGACACACATCCTGCGTGTGCGCCCCCCAGTCCAGAGTGGGGTAGAAGGTCACCCCAAGGTACTTGGCTGTGGCGGAGACAAAGACGGGCACGCCCTATAGCGAGATAAAGCGACGAAAGGGCCTCTGGGACAGCTTTTGGGTCTTGCGTCGGTGCCGAAACAGTAAAAGTTGTGTTTTGGAGGCATTGGGTAGCACCCGCCAGCGAGACATCCAGCGTTGGAGGGCCGCGAGCAGGCGCTGTAGTGCACGGAACGCCCCGGCCGCGGAACGGTGGGAGCACCAGTACGCCGTGTCGTCAGCATACAGGCCAACGGAGCCACCCCGGGAGAGAGGTACTGGTATATCATGGCAGTAAAGGAGGTACAGCAACGGAGAAAGGCAGGAACCTTGAGGGACGCCGGCGTGAATAGGGAACGGAGCCGAGAGATGGCCATCAACTCGAACCCGCGCCGTGCGGCCGGTGAGAAAGGAACGAATTAGGCGGACCATGATGAGGGGAACCCCGACCTGAAGGAGTTTGTAGACCAGGCCGTTGTGCCAGACCTTATCAAAAGTCCGAGAGATGTCGAGGAAGGCAGTCAGTACACAGTGACCTTTGTTGAGTGCGGCAGTAGCATCCGAGACAAGTCGAGCCTCGGGATCAGTCACGCCGCGACCGGGGCGGAAGCCCGCCTGTTCCTCCGGGAGAATGCCAGCATGCTCAGCAAAGGCCGCCAGTCGAGTCTGAATTATTTTCTCCAGGGTCTTGCCAACGACGCTAAGAAGACTGATCGGGCGGAAACTAGCCGGATCGGTGGCGGGCTGGCGTGGCTTGGGGATCATAACCACCACAGCCGAACGGAAACCTTCGGGAAAGTAGCCAAGACGGAGGCAACCGGTAAAGAGGGACGCAAGGTGAACGAGGAAGGCAGAAAGTGCATTCCGCAGCATGAGCCGAGTGACGCCATCCCCTCCTGCCGCCGAATTCCGCCCCGACGACAGCGCACGCACTACATCGTGGACCGTGATCGGACTGACCAAGTCAGGAAAGCGAACGTCGTCGGACGGTAGGACAGAGTGGTCCGAGAGTGACGGCTCATACCTAGAGAGGCTTGTTTCAATGGAGACGCGGAATGCAACATCGAAAAGCGGGTCTGTTGGGAAACGGTGTATGTCCTCCAACGAAGCCGCGAAGACGGCGGCCTTCTCGTCGCCGGTGGCGTAAATGTCGCCGTCGACGACCAGCGGAGAGACGACTCGGGTTTGCTGGCCGGTGAGGCACTTGAACCGATGCCAGAACTTGGAACCCTGGCGGTAGTCAAGGGCCCCACAGGCAGCGATCCACGACTCCTCGCGGTGGGACGATATCCGACGCCGGATGAGGGCGTTGAGGCGGTTCCACTCCGTCTTCAACGCAGGGTCGCGGGAGAACGTAAACTGGCTATAGACCCGACGTTTCCGTCGAATGAGGACCACGATGTCGGGAGGAAGGCGCCTGCGAGAGGTGTCTACGTTTTTGAGAGGCACCGCCACAGCCACTAGTAGAGGAGCAAAAGGTAACATTTAAGTTCTCGTGCGCCTTTCGTGAAAGAGTATTGCGGTAAACGGTATTCTGTTACGGCATACCATACGAGTATTTTGCACCTACCTGGCAGATCCTAGCACGCTGCAGAGGGCGCCAGGAGCGTCGTGACGTCATAGACACGTTTTAATTAATTACTTTTGAACGGTTTATGTCACAGAAAATATCAAGAGGACAATTTTATGATGTCATACTAGATGAGAATTTATAACCTATCTGCCACATTCTGGCGGGCTGCAGAGGGCGCCAGGAGCGTCGTGACGTCATATACACGTTTGAACTAATAACGTTTGAACGGTTCATGTCACAGAAAATATGTAGGGTACAATTCTTCTATAAAATACTATACGAGTATTTTGCACCTACCTGGCACATCCTGGCACGCTGAAGAGGGCGCCAGGAGCGTCATGACGTCATAAACACGTTTTAATTAATAACGTTTGAACGGTTCATGTCACAGAAAATGTCAAGGGAACAATTCTATTACAAAATACTATTTGAGTATTTAGCATCTACTTGGCACATCGTGGCACGCTGCAGAGGGCGCCAGGAGCGTCGTGACGTCATACACTTTTTCATTAATAACTTTTGAACGGTTCATATCACAGAACATATCAAGAAGACAATATTATAGAGAATTTAAATACAAATCGATTGATATGTACCAATAGGGTAATCATGTAATGTTTAAGGGAGAAATTGCTAACAAATAATAATAATTAGATGTGTATATGAAATGCAGGGCATCCCTCATCGTAATATCTATTTATTACTATTTCGGAGTTATAATTGTATCACTGTGAAGGACTTAATAATCAAAGTCATCCCAACATACCCATGGGTATCTGTTGTTTAACAATAATAATAATTATTATTATTGTATACTAGTAACTATTCATAGACTGATTAGTAAAACTCACGTTTGCTAGAAGTTCTCTTCATCTTCATCATCGTCGTCTTCATCCTCATCTTCCGTGTTGTCGGTATTCAAGCACTCTTGTTCCTCGTCCTCAGTAGAACAGCCACAAAGCTCGGTGCACCTCATGTTATTTGCTTTGCAGCTGCATCTTGACGCACACCTTGATTTTAAGCAGTTGCATTTAACTAGTTGAATGACGGCAGCGGCAGCCGGTGCAGGTTCGAGGGTTGTCATGACTGCCACATACTCGTTGCTCTCAAGTAGCCATCCGTAGTCTTCGGGTAATAAGTTGATAGGGTTGGCAACCTGGTAATTATGCCACACCCAGCATTGATGGTGAGCACCTAGTATGGCTTGGAGATATGCGGCTTTGCTGGGTGAAAGCTTTTGGTGGGTGCTTGGCAAGACTTTTTGTGAAACATGCGCCATCGAAGGTCAGACACTGATCTCAGTTTAGTGAATGGACAGTACAGTTTGCAAACAAACTTCTCTAGACCACTTATCACGGAGTCTTTTAGAGCAACAGTTAAACCTAGTTCTTTAAATGCTGAAAATATTTCATAGTCGGATTCTCTGAAAGCTTTCCAGCACGAAAGCTTCCCCTTTCCTGAAAATCCCCCAGTGTTGTCGGAACCACTGAAAGCGTGAAATCCAGTTAGTCCTGAAACTTGATTTTGCCCAAGTGTGTTGTATAGTGACCCAAGTGCTATCCTTCTATTATTTTCCCCTTTACCTGTAATGAACACAGTATTTTTACAGAGATCGGTGTAACGTCGCAGTACCAGGATAAGGACATCTGCATCTGGGGAAAAAGTAGATATTTGAGTAGCTCCTCGTTTTGTCGCATCTAAAGCATGAAGCAACATCTTAGTATCCGTTTCTTCCTGTTCACTATTTAAGTGTGATAGAAGTGTTTTTGTACTTCTAGTCTTGTTACTCCATGCGACAACTGGTTGTCGCTCCATGGCCTGTGAGGCTCGAATTATCTTCTGTGAAAAATATTCTGTCCGCTCATACTTGGTTTTGGTGTGACCAAGTAGTTGTGACATGCTCAAGTGCCCGATTGGCGTGTTGTCTTTAATGCGATAAGCTACAGCAGCTTTTCCTCCTTGCAAGTCTTTCGAGTAGCCGATTTTAATGAAACAGGAATGTCATATCTATCAAATACCACGTGGACCTCTGAAAACTCACTATAACTGTTGTCAATGCGCATGACAAGAAGTTTGGCTCGATCCTCACAAGTGCTGGTGTGTGGAAGAATCCGACTATGAAATATTTTCAGCATTTAAAGAACAAGGTTAAACTGTTGCTCTAAAAGACTCCATGATAAGTGGTCTAGAGAAGTTTGTTTGCAAACTGTACTGTCCATTCACTAAACTGAGATCAGTGTCTGACCTTCGATGGCGCATGTTTCACAAAAAGTCTTGCCAAGCACCCACCAAAAGCTTCCACCCAGCAAAGCCGCATATCTCCAAGCCATACTAGGTGCTCACCATCAATGCTGGGTGTGGCATAATTACCAGGTTGCCAACCCTATCAACTTATTACCCGAAGACTACGGATGGCTACTTGAGAGCAACGAGTATGTGGCAGTCGTGATAACCCTCGAACCTGCACCGGCTGCCGCTGCCGTCATTCAACTAGTTAAATGCAACTGCTTAAAATCAAGGTGTGCGTCAAGATGCAGCTGCAAAGCAAATAACATGAGGTGCACCGAGCTTTGTGGCTGTTCTACTGAAGACGAGGAACAAGAGTGCTTGAATACCGACAACACGGGAGATGAGGATGAAGACGACGATGATGAAGATGAAGAGAACTTCTAGCAAACGTGAGTTTTACTAATCAGTCTATGAATAGTAACTAGTATACAATAATAATAATTATTATTATTGTTAAACAACAGATACCCATGGGTATGTTGGGATGACTACGATTATTAAGTCCTTCACAGTGATACAATTATAACTCCGAAATAGTAATAAATAGATATTACGACGAGGGATGCCCTGCATTTCATATACACATCTAATTATTATTATTTGTTAGCAATTTCTCCCTTAAATATTACATGCTTACCCTATTGGTACATATCAATCGATTTGTATTTAAATTCTCTATAATATTGTCTTCTTGATATTTTCTGTGATATGAACCGTTCAAACGTTATTAATGAAAAAGTGTATGACGTCACGACGCTCCTGGCGCCCTCTGCAGCGTGCCGCGATGTGCCAAGTAGATGCTAAATACTCAAATAGTATTTCGTACTAGAATTGTTCCCTTGACATTTTCTGTGACATGAACCGTTCAAACGTTATTAATTAAAACGTGTTTATGACGTCATGACGCTCCTGGCGCCCTCTTCAGCGTGCCAGGATGTGCCAAGTAGGTGCAAAATACTCGTATAGTATTTTATAGAAGAATTGTACCCTACATATTTTCTGTGACATGAACCGTTCAAACGTTATTAGTTCAAACGTGTATATGACGTCACGACGCTCCTGGCGCCCTCTGCAGTCCGCCAGAATGTGGCAGATAGGTTATAAATTCTCATCTAGTATGACATCATAAAATTGTCCTCTTGATATTTTCTGTGACATAAACCGTTCAAAAGTAATTAATTAAAACGTGTCTATGACGTCACGACGCTCCTGGCGCCCTCTGCAGCGTGCCAGGATCTGCCAGGTAGGTGCAAAATACTCGTATGGTATGCCGTAACAGAATACCGTTTACCGCAATACTCTTCCACGAAAGGCGCACGAGATACCTTTTGCTCCTCTACTACACCGCCCTTTTTAACACAGCTATCAGCATGTTCATGTCCGATCAAATAGCAGCGCATGTAGAGGCATCGACACGCTCTGGCAGAAGACGAAGGACGGTGTGCCGGAAGGAGTCCCAGTCTGCAGACGAATAATCCCTGACGGCCTTGTAGCGGGGCTGGGGTGGAGGGGGGTTAACAGCGTCCGTGGAACACACGAGAGGGAGGTGGTCGCTGCCCACAGACGGGCCTATGGTGACGTCGCTAAAATGGCCAGCAAGATTCTCACTAACTAGGATGTGGTCCGTGATAGAAGCACCGTTGTAGCCGATGAAGGTGGGGTTATCGTTGAACAGGCGGAAGAGAGGAAGGTCCACGAGCATGTCAGCCAGAGTAACGCCATTAGCATTGGACCCCGTGTCCCCGTAGGACGCGTGACGTGCGTTGAAGTCTCCCATGAGGATGAACCGGGGAAAGGCAGCCACATACTCAATGAACGCCGCGAGGGAAGTCAGAGAATCGGAAGGCGGGACATAGACAACGGCCACTAAGATTGGGCCGAGTGGGGAATGCACAGAACACATAACGGCTTCATGATGCTGGAAACGGAGAGGGAGAGGAACAGGCACAGACGGAACCTGGGGGTCAAGAAAAAGAGCGACCCCCCCTCGCGGTGGGATGCCAGGCGCAGAGGGGCGATCGCGACAGTGAGTGGTGTAGGCACCGAGTTTCATGGTGTATGGTTTACATACACACAATGTTTGTTTTATTTATTTTTTTATTACTGCTGTGAACGCTTGAAAGTCGCTACCCTGGTACGAAATCTCGAATAATAACTCAAGTAATTGACGCGGGTAGCCAGGTTAACCCTCTTAAAATATGTCGTGAGAACGCAGCCTACGCGTGTGAAGTTGCCTACCCTGGTAAATTGTTCATTGTTAACCTCAAAGATGTTGGAATAGTACTAAAGTAGTTAACCTTACTTGCAAAAAGTTGAACTTGCGCTCCTGTTGGAAGGTAGATGCACTACTCTGGTACGATGGTAATTTCTGTGCCGTGTGAACGCTTGTGGCTTACCTTGGTATTATTACCCAGTACCCACGTAGCAACCAAAGTATATGATGTATGTAAACCAAGTCTAAGTGTAGACTACTCTAATATGGAGCATGTTCATGGCGGGTAAACCGGTGTCACGATTTATGTACTTTTATTAGCACCCCAAAATCACCGTTATGAAGTAATTTAGTAAAACTTATAGTTACGTTCATAGTAAAGGCTGGTTCACACAAAAATTTATTATTTAGGGTTGAATGTTTAAGACAGTTGGTACAAGAAATACGTTATAGCGTTCACATAAATGTTTTAGGGCCGGTTTCACTTTCAACTTTAAAAGCTTCGATTAGCCGGTAAGCGGAGATTCTGTACGATCAAACTTTGCACTCGAAATATAATGTTTGTTGAAATTTAAACCAAGGTAACTAAACCGATCTTAATAAATCAGAGATTAATGAGGTTTGTGAGCTGAGACCTAAGTCTCGGTTTAAGTATTGGGAATTTCTTTCAATGTCTCGTTCTGTTTTAAAGTTAGTTCACTTTCAACTTTAAGACAATCTTTAAACCGATTACGAAAATCTAAAGCCAACGTACCATCTACCAAATTAATAGTAAAATGTGAAAAATCGTTGCAGGCAAAGCTACCTATGTACATTGTAATTAATCATGGATAATACGGAATTCAATTAATTTCATTAAATAAGTTCACTTCGAAAGGTTATGTGAACCTTAAAACTTTTCAAACATTAAACCTTATACGTCGTCACTTTGTGTATGTAAATAGCTTAATTTGGTATAAATTATTCCATTCGATAAACCAAAGAAACTGGTCTATGTGGGGTGAATAGGTTCCAATTGTTCGCGAGTCTGTTTATTTTTTCTGTTTATTTTTCCCCATAACTGCAACAGATTGATAGGTAGCCTATAGCCTATAGTCAAATACTGTATAGTATTTTTGCGTTGTGGGCTCATCGCTATGTGGAGGCGTAACAAGTGCACAGAGAGCGTTGCGAGCGATTCGGCCAACAGTCACTGAATATTGGATACACACAAATTCACTTGAATTCTTTGGAATCTTGATCTCCGCCAGGCGGAGGCTCGTCGAACCGTCGAACTCCGAACAATTGTTATTGTTATTGTTATTGTTATTGTTAACAATTGTTATAATATTTAAATATTCATTTTTATTAAAACAATCAAAAGAGGCATTGTGATAGAATACAATATTGAAGGTCCTTAAATATGATGATATTTCCTTTATTCGCACTCTCAAGGACGTTTGTGCGGGACGTAACTTTCCAACTTGGCGGCCGTGCCGAATTAACTTCTCAGCTTGACATGGTTGTATCGCTGGAACGTTCATCACTAATCTCGTTTTAGCTGTTTGAAGGAAAAACTTTTAGGAAAACATATTTAGTTTACAAGTCAGTGTTCATAACAAAGGTTATTTACAAATTATAGACTCTGTAGTTTACTTGTTATAACAATTCACGCGTCAAGAAACGGAAATAAGCAAAGTGAATGATCGGAGCAAATACACTTTTTAGATAGATAGAGTCTCGAACGAAAATTCATAGCATGCACTTAAGCATGCACTAATATGTAGGTCGTCTCGATTAGCCAAGTTGCAAAGATATGAGACGTAAAGCCCAAATATCAATCAAACTAACATGTATAGGGTGCAGCGGTTGGACCTCAAAATCAGCGGCTTGGGCCGTGAAAGGTACTATTATAAATCCATGGTGAAACTACGCACACATTTCCCTCACGTTCCATTTAATATTCCTCCTTCAACTTGGTCTTGCCTTCACTTCGTGGGACCCTGAATACGACGACCCCCGCAATGTTCAATGGATCTTCGGAATACGTCATATGACAATGTCATATGTCAAGAACGTCGTTAGACAATGGCCTCATAATACTTACCACGGTTAAACAATAGACATGCAATAGTAACCTCAGGTTAAACAGCAAAAAATCAAAATCAAATAAAATAAAACTGGAATCGAATAATATAGTATGGTAGTATTTTTATTTTTGTGATAGGGAAATTGATGATATTGAGCGTCTTAGTAGAGGGGCCGGGTACCGATCTCAAGCCGTTGTCTGGTGTTAACGCGCAAGTTGTCTTCTCAACGTTGTATGGGGTAATAATTACTGACAATTCGCAGGGTAGCTCTCTAACAGTCGTGGGAGGCGACAAAGGGGCTACCATCATATGACGTATAATGGTTGAAAATGTAGTTTAACCACCAAACACCAACGATATCATTTTCAAGGCAGCTCTGTGCGGATTGGCCGATATTGCAATATTGTTTGTAAACAAAGACGACCAAAGTATCCCTTGTTGCCGCCATGTTGACCTCATGACAATTCGTTCTTGAGAGAGCGAATAGGAGCAGATGCCGTATGACTGGTGCTGAGTGTCGGCCTGTTAAACAACGCAAATATATCGTTTACTTACTTACTACTTACTTACTTACTTTTACTTACTTACTTACTTACTTACTTACTTACTTACTTACTTACTTACTTACTTACTTACTTACTTACTTACTTACTTACTTACTTAGTTACTTACTTCCTTACTTACTACTTACTTACTTACTTACTTACTACTTACTTACTTACTTACTTATTTACGGACTTACTTACTTACTTACTCACTTACTTATTTACGGACTTACTTACTTACTTACTTACTTATTTACGGACTTACTTACTTACTTACTTACTTACTTACTTACTTACTTACTTACTTACTTACTTACTTATTTACGGACTTACTTATTTACGGACTTACTGACCTGACTGACTAACTTTCTTACCAACTTATATTTATTTACTTACTTAGTAACTTACTTATTACATACTTGCTTAATTACTTACTTACTTACTTACTTACTTACTTAATTACTTACTTACTTACTTACTTACTTACTTACTTACTTACTTACTTACTTACTTACTTACTTAATTATTAGAGTTCAATTTAGTTCTGCTTCGAATTTTGCTGGAAACTCTTTCCCTTTAGAGCAAATGAAAGAATACAGGTTTAAAAGCACGTATGCCCAAGGGCTGGGATGATGAGTAAAAACTGTGTGGGTAGGATGAACTCTCGTAACAGCGGATGTCCGATGACAAATTGTGAAAAACGCGGGATAATCGGCTAATTAGGTTATTTACTAATTATATTTCCTTCATTCAAATTCAAATTCATTCTTATCAGAAATCACCGCCGACAGCGCGAGTTCGACGATACCTCGCCAGGGGAGCTTGGATCAAATCCACGAAGGTTAGCGAAATTCAGCTTGGAGGATCGAGCCGACCTTGAATTCCAATCGTTCAGCTCAAGGTCCGTAAATCCCCTGGCGGGGGTTCAAGGTCCGTCACCGAGTCTCCGCCAGGAAATCGATGGACCTTGGTACGGCTTTGTTGAAATTCACGAAGCCTTGTTTTAATTATAACTACATCATTATCGTTATTAATTGTTTGTTCTTGTCGCCATTATTGTTGACGTTTCCATGTTAATAAGTACATTAGTGCGTGTTGCGTTTTGGCAGAGACAACATGTACAATTTTCGACCAGCCATCAAAATTCTCAGTAAAATCTCAAGGACTCAAGTAAGTGAAATGATATACATTAAATTGTAGTTTACAAGTGAAGCACTTCCATAATTGCGTCTTGTGCGGTCAAATATGTATAAATTTCGGTGGTGTGGTATTTATGGAGTATGGATTGCTCTGTTACACTTTGAAGTTTAACCTTTACATTTGAAGGTGTCATTCATTTTTGTGTTGTGTGATTATATATAAAACCAAACTAAACTATAAACTATACTTGAAACTACAGAACTGAACTATCAAAGGACAAGTATGAAATGACCTCCCTTAAAAGTATGAAGGTATATTTTTGAAAGTATGATCCATAAGTCGACTTTTTTTTATTTTTGGGCCGATAAACAATGATTTTATGATTTTCTTAAAGATGTACATGATGTGGCCTATGTAGCTTGAACTTTGTACCAAGTTACTAGCTGAATTGGAATGTATTTTTGGAATGTCCAAGTTTTTTGGCCATCCTTAATAAAGTATGGGCTTCCTTTTTTTTAAAGTATGAGTGTGTATTTTTAGTATAATTCATCAGTAAATAATTGTATATGGTAATATATCGCATTATTACGAAAGTAGCCACATATTTTGAAAAAGTATGAAAGTGTAGGATTAAATTGTATGGACATGCATTTTCTTTAGTATGGCATTCACATGTAAAAAATATGTGTTTTTACACATCATATACATTACAAAATATTGATTTCAGCATTGATAGAACCACTTCATTTTTTCCCAGTAACAAAAGGTTTTATCTGCAAAATAAGCATTGTTTTATGTACCAGGTGCAACAATGAACATTTATTTTGTCATTGGTGGAAAAAACTATTTATTTCAAGCATAATAAGCTAATAAGGACAGTTTTATGAAGCCCGCGGCCATTTTGTACTTATACTTATATACTTATATACTATTATATATATATATATAAAGTGAGGATACATTTTTCGGTTAAACCAATCCAAATTTTATTTATAATGATAATTCAACGTATCCTCACTTTACATATTGCTACCAACAAAATCTAAAAAATCATATATATGTATATTGATATTGAAATAATTAACTTAAACTATCTTTTTATATTGCAGAGTGGTTTGAATGATTTGCGGGCGTTATGCACCAAGTCACCCGATAAGACTATTTTGTTCAACACAAGTCTACACAATCGTTGCGGTTCAGAAAATCGAATCAAATGGTCCAGGCATATAAATTTGAATAACTCACAAACAAATGTACAAAAATTCATTGCACTCCGTGCACAAACGTCCGGAGAAGGACCAACGCTTTTTGAAATTCAGAGTCGTCTCTACAGTACCGCTAGCGGTAAAAAATCAAATGTTAGAAGGCCCAGAAGTACTCGCGTAGAACCCTGCTTACCAGAGAAAAAGGAACCAGTGAAGAAGGAATCAAAAACTGGCCCTTGCAAAAAACCATCAAAAGATCATAAAGAAGACGTTTGTGGTAAAAAATCTCAACCAAGTAATGTTTGTGGAAAGAAAAGTGAAAAAAAGAATCCTTGTCAAAAGAAGAAAAAAGTTGATTGTAAAAAGAAACCAGAACCGAAGAACGAGTGTAAAGAGAACAAACCTGTTGAATGTAAAAAGAAACCAGAACCGAAGAATGAGTGTAAAGAGAACAAAGAACACGAAAAGAAATCTGACGAGTGTAAAGAGCAGCGTGAAGAAGAAGACCCATGTAAACCGGTAGAGCCACCTTGCCGGGAGAAAACCAAAGAGGAGAAACGTTGCGAGTATGATCCAAAAGATGCGACTGTGCGACCACCTGGGGTGGTTCCGTGTCCGCTGCCTACGGATCATTGCGATGTAAAACCCTACAAGCTGGCGCCAGGGGAGTTGGAGGCAATGGGCAGGGCGACGCCAGAGAAAGAGTGCCCGAAACCAAAAGTGATGGAGGCAACGAAAATGTGTGAAGTGTTGGCAGCTAGAAAGAAAAAAGAGAAGAAGGAACCATGTACGGAAGAAAAAAAGGATCCGTGTAAAAAAGAAGACCCCTGTAAAAAGGAAGACCCTTGTAAAAAGAAAGATCCATGTAAAAAGGAAGATCCATGTAAAAAGGAAGACCCTTGTAAAAAGAAAGATCCTTGTAAAAAGGAAGACCCTTGTAAAAAGAAAGATCCTTGTAAAAAGGAAGATCCTTGTAAAAAGGAAGATCCTTGTAAAGAGGAAGACCCTTGTAAAGAGGAAGACCCTTGTAAACACGAAGATCCTTGTATAAAGGAAGACCCTTGTAAAAAGAAAGATCCATGTAAGAAGGAAGATCCATGTAAAAAGGAAGACCCTTGTAAAAAGAAAGATCCTTGTAAAAAGGAAGACCCTTGTAAAAAGAAAGAACCTTCTAAAAAGAAAGATCCTTGCAAAAAGGAAGATCCTTGTAAAAAGGAAGATCCTTGTAAAGAGGAAGACCCTTGTAAAGAGGAAGACCCTTGTAAAAACGAAGATCCGTGTAAAAAAGAAGACCCCTGTAAAAAGGAAGACCCTTGTAAAAAGAAAGAACCTTCTAAAAAGAAAGAACCTTCTAAAAAGAAAGATCCTTGTAAAAAGGAAGATCCTTGTAAAAAGGAAGATCCTTGTAAAGAGGAAGACCCTTGTAAAGAGGAAGACCCTTGTAAACACGAAGATTCTAGTAAAAAGAAAGATCGCCTAAGCTGCAAACAAATTGAGGCTAAAAAGAAGGCTGCGGAGGCTAATAAAGAGGAAGACCCTTGTAAAGAGGAAGACCCTTGTATAAAAGAAGATCCTTGTAAAAAGGAAGATCCTTGTAAAAAGGAAGATCCTTGTAAAAAGGAAGATCCTTGTAAAAAGAAAGACCCTTGTAAAAAGAAAGAACCTCCTAAAAAGGAAGATCCTTGCAAAAAGGAAGATCCTTGTAAAAAGAAAAAACCTAAAAAGGAAGATCCTTGTAAAAAGGAAGATCCTTGTAAACAAGAAGACCCATGTAAAAAGGAAGATCCTTGCAAAAAGGAAGACCCTTGTAAGGACACTTCCAAAAAAGAACAAGATCCTTGTAAGGACACTTCTAAGAAAGAAGATCCATGTAAGAAGACTTCTGAAGAAAAACAGTGTTTAAGTGTGCCAAAAGTTAAAAAGCCCCCTAGCTGCAAACAAATTGAGGCTAAAAAGAAGGCTGCGGAGGCTAATAAAGCACAGGCGAAAAAATCTGGAGATACTGGCGACGCAAAACCACGCGAAAAAACTTGCGACGAGGTTGAAGCTGATTCGAAAACATTAGCACAGGCAATAGTCCAATTGATCCGTAAACTGTTAGGAACAGAGAAGGCTAGGGCCCGCGTTTGTCCGCAAGAAGATCCATGCAAAAAGCTATTAGAGGACGACCCGTGTGATAAACCAGACCCATGCAAGAAAAAAGACCCATGCAAGAAAGAAGATCCGTCCAAAAAGGAAGACCCATGCAAGAAAGAAGACCCATGCAAAAAGGAAGACCCATGTAAGAAAAAAGACCCATGTAAGAAAAAAGACAAGGTGGACAAATCGAAACAGTGCACAAAAATGAAGTTTCACTGTCCAGATTTTAGTCTGGAGGAAAAGAAGGAAGACCCATGCAAAGACCCATGCAAAAAGGACAAAGAGTAGTCTGAGAAGGTAGGAACTGCCAAAAAGGCCACAGTGTGAATCTCTTAGTTTCTCATCCTTGTTATTTCATGGCATTACCGTGGGAATGAATGTCCCTTAAAGGGATACTCCTCATCAGCTACAATAGGCCTATCAATTACTATAATCTAATGTTAGTATGAACATCTGGTTTAGAATAATTTATTATGCAGTAGTGTCTCCATGGATGTGGTGGATTTCTGGTTATTGTTATTTAATTTGCATGTTGTAGCCTACAATGGTATAATTAAACGAATACAACGCTAGTTTCATGTGTATGGTTAGACAAAATCACCGACAGCATGTTTATTTATAACGCCCGGTTCCAACGCAAGTTGGTTTTGGGTATGGCTATACTAGCCAGTTATAATATACCATCAGTTTTCTTGGGCAATATTACTTTTTACTACTTTATACAATAGGCCTATAGAATTTACTATTATACACAATAAAGAATATTGTTAGGTAATTAAAATCACCGTCCCAAAAATGCAAACTACAGAACATTGAAAACAAAATTAGTTTGGTGATGTTCTTTGGTTTTGGCTATTTTTCAAAATTATTGTCCTCCCGTTGTTGCTATGTAGCACGTATGGGAGATCGTATGACAGCAGCGCTGCGAGCGTTCCTGTTAACACAAATGTCAGTATGCCCCTCATTTGACGCATGCAATTATGATGTCGTGTAAATACAGATGGTTGTGGGACGGCTTAACCTTACCCACGTGCGAAGAGTGTGGTAGAGTGTATTATTCCATCAACCATTGTACTAGGTTTCACTTGTTTTTTGGATTATTCTGCTGATTTTTATTTTCATTACATAAAATCTTAATAATTAAGTTTTAAGTGCTTTAAGTATGTCTATAATCAAAATTACTGTAAATAATTTATTAGGCATTTAAGATTTGGAGCAAATAATTGAAAATAATTGATTAGGCATTTAAGATTTGGAGCAAATAATTGAAGTTGAGAACTTAACGTCATCGCTCACAGCGCACTCTACCTGTCATACGGTCTCCCATATCACCCCGATAAAGTTTACGAAAATGATTATAATAATATACTATTTTAATATATTAAAAAAGTAATCGAGAAAAAGTATAGTTATGTATGCATATAAGTAAAAAGAACAAACCAAAGTTAGAGAATAGATGAATTTGCAACAAACTTATTTAATATTATAACTAGGAACTACCAATCACAAGTCATTGGGCCCTCCGGTTGGCCGCCATGCACGTTACGTGAATACGCTGACTGAGTGTAGTTTCTTATAATGTATTACTAAAGTTCAATTATATTCGCAGGTATGAGCCGTGTGAAGAATCCTGAACACGACACAAAACCAACGCTGCAAGAATTGGACGTCGCCCACTAAACTCCCATTTGAACCACAAACTCTGATCTGACTCAACCGTGGGACCATCAAGCACACTGACTAAAGCCCGGTGGGTATTATTCAGGAACTTCGAATAAATATTAACTGAACTAAAAATTTATGTTGACAATGGAAACAGGCCTCACATTGGTTTGGACATGGTGAAGACAAGCTAGTAGCATGTTAAATATTTGGGAAATTAATAATTTATTTTAACATGGCACTACGCACTGGTTCTTGACAAATTGAGTTGTCTTTAACATGTGAAATTAGTTGCTTTTTGAAAATTTAGCAAGCTACTTATTTATTTTCACCATGACACCCAGGCTACGCATTAGTTCTTGGCATGGTGAAGACGTGGTAGTAGCCTGATAAATATTTAGTAAGTTAATAATTTATCTTAACTATGACACCCTGGCTACGCATTGGTTCTTGACATATTGAAGTTGTCTTTAACATGTGAAGTTAGTAGCCTTATAAATATTTAGTAAGCTACTAATTTATTTTTAACATGCCACCCAGGGTACGCATTGCCATGACACCCAGGCTACGCATTAGTTCTTGGCATGGTGAAGACGTGGTAGTAGCCTCATAATTATTTAGTAAGTTAATAATTTATTTTAACCATGACACCCAGGCTACGCATTAGTTCTTGGCATGGTGAAGACGTGGTAGTAACCTCATAGATATTTAGTAAGTTAATAATTTATTTTAACCATGACACCGAGGCTACGCATTAGTTCTTGGCATGGTGAAGACGTGGTAGTACCCTCATAGATATTTAGTAAGTTAATAATAATTTATTTTAACCATGTGACACCAAGGCAACGCATTAGTTCTTGGCACGGTGAAGACGTGGTTGTAGCCTCATAAATATTAAGTAAGTTAATAATTTATTTTAACCATGACACCCAGGCAACGCATTAGTTCTTGGCATGGTGAAGACGTGGTAGTTACCTCAGATATTTAGTAAGTTAATAATTTATTTTAACCATGACACCCAGGCTACGCATTAGTTTTTGGCATGATGTACGTGGTAGTAGCCTCATAATTATTTAGTAAGTTAATTATTTATTTTAACCATGACACCCAGGCTACGCATTAGTTCTTCTTGGCATAGTGAAGACGTGGTCGTAACCTCAGATATTTAGTAAGTTAATAATTTATTTTAACCATGACACCCAGGCTACGCATTAGTTCTTGGCATGGTGAAGACGTGGTTGTAGCCTAATAAATATTAAGTAAGTTAATAATTTATTTTAACCATGACACCCAGGCAACGCATTAGTTCTTGGCATGGTGAAGACGTGGTAGTTACCTCAGATATTTAGTAAGTTAATAATTTATTTTAACCATGACACCCTGGCTACGCATTAGTTTTTGGCATGATGTACGTGGTAGTAGCCTCATAAATATTTAGTAAGTTAATTATTTATTTTAACCATGACATCGAGGCTACGCATTAGTTCTTGGCATGGTGAAGACGTGGTAGTACCCTCATAGATATTTAGTAACTTAATAATTTATTTTAACCATGTGACACCAAGGCAACGCATTAGTTCTTGGCACGGTGAAGACGTGGTAGTAACCTCATAGATATTTAGTAAGTTAATAATTTATTTTAACCATGACACCCAGGCTACGCATTAGTTCTTGGCACGGTGAAGACGTGGTAGTAACCTCACAATTATTTAGTAAGTTAATTTATTTTAACCATGACACCCAGGCAACGCATTAGTTCTTCTTGGCATAGTGAAGACGTGGTCGTAACCTCATAGATATTTAGTAAGTTAATAATTTATTTTAACCATGACACCCAGGCTACGCATTGGTTGTTGACACGGTAAAGACTAGTTCTTGATTGAGGCGATAAGCTAAAATGTATTTGATGTCGTAGCGTTGTTCCAATGTAATTGAATAACGATTTGAGAGATGAGGTCGAAATTAAGATGCCATTTTGAAAAGGGACTTTCAACCTTTACTTTTAAATTTGATATCATTTCGACCATTTCGTCCACAATTAAGATATCATTAAATGGATAATGTTGTGTTTATTAAGCATCACTAGCTATTATTGTGGTAAATACAATTACAACTTATAATTACTATCCATTTAATGTACCTACTTACAATTTATTCTTACTATCAATTATTATTTCTAATAGTAAAATCGATGTTCAAATACATATTATAGCTTTTGATTTTAGTTAAACAGCTGCAACAATAATTGATTGAACATTTTTACTAATTTAGCACATTCTGGCCAGTTAAAAGCTTTTATCATGCCTTGTTTTCCACACTATTCAAGAGCTTTTGAGACCAAATTTGAAAATAGTTGCGCAGCTGTTTTCACTTTTTGCCGGCCAGCTTTTTTACAGTTAGGTGGTGCAATGCTATTTTGAGGGCAATAATATCGATTATTTAAACCGATATAATTTGTAACGCTATTTGTGACTGACTGACTGGTCGCTTGATGAGGTGTGGGGGTGGAAGTTCGAGTCACTAAAAGCTATGTCACGTCGAACATTTTCAACTCGAAAGACGTTTCAAGTCACGCGGTTGGTTTCAAGACTACCATACATCATTACTCGAGTCCGTCACAGGGGCGTAAGAACGGGGGGGGGGATGGGGGAACCCCCCCCCCACACTTGTTGGCTCGACCCCCAAAGCCAGCAAGTGGGGGGAATGAGTGTTGCTTGCTAACTAATGTCAGGTCATTAAGCTATCAACATTACGGCCTACCTATCACACAGCTAGAGAGCCTGTATAAGTGTGGGTAAGAGAGTGGCCATGAGACGGCTGGCCACCATGTTGAATCCAACCGCACCGTAAGAAGTATTGGTTTGCATGCTCCTTTATGCTGTGTTTCTCATTTTACACCTCCAAGAAAATTGTTGCTTTTGTTTTAAATAGAGATTGACGGAATATGCCTACGTATAAATAATTAAGGGGGAATCCTCTGGTTAGAAGGAAAAACAAATAATTTGGGTACCTAGAATTTATGTAAACATGACTAAACCAAAACAAATAAATTTTAAAAATTATTGCTGGAAAATAATTGACGCGAAACTATGTATACAACTCACTTAAGACAATGTTTTTATAGGCTATGTGGTTTATTACATCGTTGTCAAAAATCGTCATATATAAAAGCAAGTGCCTTACTGAGTGACTGACTGACTCATCAACGCACAGCTCAACCCGTTTAACCTAGGAACGTGAAGTTTGGTAGGCACGTACCTCTTATGACAAAACAACCCACTAAGGAAGAATTTTTGGAAATTCGGCCCCTAAGGGGGTGAAAAAGGGGGTTCAAGTTATTTTTAAAATAACTTATGCCTATACCCACCTCAATAACCGAAAATATTCAACACTTGAAAATTGGTACTTGGATTCTCCATTAACAATAATAAAGCACCTGTTTTACCATTTTCCGAAAATCCAGCTAACGGGGGTGAAAATAGGGGGTAAATTACTCTATGAGGTCACCAACATCTGAAAAACCGAAGGTGTTACAGACGTGAAAATTGGTGGTTAGATTCTCCTTAAGAAATAAAGCAATACGTTTTTTACCATTTTCCTAAAATTCTGATAAGGAGGATGAAAAGGAGTGAAGGGGAGGGGAACCACCACTTGGATTCATCATGGCGGCCGAGATCATGTGCCCGCAGTAGCCAATCAACATCGATTACCCCTATGGCCACTCTCTTACCCACACTTATATAGGCTCTCTACACACAGCTACCATTCTTCCAACATTCCAAGCCCCAAAACTCTCTTCAGTGTTATATGTTTTTTTTTAAGGTTTTCTGGTTTTTGCACTACACAAGCGACAGAATTTCAGTATTACATTCAGTCCGGTATTTTTTCTGAAACGCTCAGAAATCACTCAAAAACACCTGATTTTAAACACTTTCGCCTGCTGCGGCGCTGTAGTTGGGGGGGGGGGGAGGTCCAAAGGCCTGAGGGGATCTTGTGAACAGAGTCCATTGCGACGTAGCTTGGGACGTAGACCCGGGGCACATTCTGGCAAAACTTTCCCTGTTTTAGCCAAAGTACTTGAAGAAAAGTTAGATTCCCCGTTTGACTGAAGGTTGCGCAAGCGACTGGGATTCTGACGTTTTGATAAAGTGGGTATATATTTAAATTTTTGTTTTCAAGATGGCGGAAGAACGCAAACACTTTTAGATTCTTTCTTTGTCACGACTGATATTCAAATCCCAACCTCCAACGTATCACAAACCTAGAAACAGCATAATGTGAGTTTACTGATTGTCTTGTGTCTTGACCAGGATTGCGGTTCGCACTGATGGCGGCGAAGATAACGGCGGTGTCTCTTCTCTGCCGGTTCGACCTTGAAGTGTCGGAGAAGACGCCGACTCCCCTTCGCTTCCAGAAGAGAACATTCAACATAGCAGACACTGGCTGGCCATCAAGCCCCGTGTCAAGTGACAACATAGATCTTCGCTATGCCCAGTAAAAGTACCATCTTTGTAGCAAACATTCATAAATAATTACAGATTCTTTTTCAACTGGAGTGCTTGACTTATACTTACTTACATTGTTATCTATAATAACACACACATTGCTTGACATATTGTACTTTACATTATTCTAAAATTCATTCAGATAATATTACTATTCATAATACTTACTTACTAGATGCAATAGATTTTGCTGAAACGCTCACCCGGGCTGGGACCTCAGATGAAGGAATACAGAGGTAAAAACGCCTACGCCCGAGGGCTGGGGTGATAATACAAATTCATAATACTAGTTGATAGGCTATGGTTGGAATTCATAGTCGGCCCCTACACCTAGGGGCACCCATTGTTGCTATGGATTTGTTTTGTTTATGGGAAATAACATGGAAACAACTGTTACCTTGGTAACAATGGGCGCCCCTAGGTGTAGGGGCCGACTATGAATTCCAACCTATATCTGTCAAGTATAACAATAATCGTGTTTGGCCCAGTATGAAGCATACTGCATTATGCACACATAAGTTTGTAAGAAAATATTAAGATCATAAATAAAAAATATATATTTGTATATATATTATTTTCCAACTCAGTGATCGTTAATTCAGTGAGGGATATTATACCGCATTATCATAAGTGCCTATTGAAGGTAAACGTATTTGTGTTCAAAACGAACACCGATTCTCCTGCCGGCCTCAGATCCTTATATCTACCACATGTCTCACTCAACCGATTCCTGGAGGTTTTTATTATTTTTATTTATTACAAAGCTTGCTGTGTTTGTTTGTCTGGACGGAATCTTAGAATCGATATTTCACCTACTTCTTAACATCCGATCGAGCTGAAATTTTTCGCACAGGCGTATTCTTAATGACAATACATGAATCAATTGTCATATTCACTAAATTGTCAATCAATTCAGTTACTTTGCCAAATTTTCCCCACATAATCCCACGTTCCGTAAGCATTGTTGACCGACCGCTGGATTGTGCATGGACGGAACTGTCCGAAATTCAAGTTTGAAATGCGAGCACGCTAGTTTGCGAGTAAAGTTAACAAGTACAAGTACACAAGTATTTTTTGCTTTTTAGTGCATTTAAATATAAGCGTTGTTTAAAAAAATATGTTTTCATGTATTATTTTTATACATTCGTAAGGCGGTCTTCCACTAACTAGAGTGCACTACCATCATTATAGTCCTGCCCACTGTGTTTGGGAATTTCAGAATTCTATTAGACGGTTGTGAATTATGACTTATGGACCTGTGTGATGTAGATGTTGGGGTAACTGTACCAAGATACTTCTGTGTTCTTTACTTTTCATTCAACCCACGCATGGGAAGTATATGCTAATGTAATATTAATATTTATTTATCGCCAACCTATTGAAGGAATTGGATGGTCGGGAAGGAATTGCGATGGCTCTTTATAGTTCACAATCGAAGCATATTCCACGCATAATCCCCGGTATTTACTCAATTATGTTTGTAAAGATATTCAATCTGAATTAATGGTGGTGTAAATAGGACCCCTACACCCGTGAATTAAAGGCTTGCGTTCCCCTCTGTCGGTAGAAGGATGCCATTACATCCTTGATGATAAATCTTCATTATTTTTATTTTGCGTAGTTAAAAATGTCCAGAATAAACTTTTGATCATCAAGCGGGAGAAGCGAGCGTCTTAATTAGACTTGTATGGCACTCGTTCCTTTTTTATATATATATATCTGTCGATAACGGAAAGTCCGATCAATTTGAAATTTGGACTATCCACAATTGGCTCGATGTGGATCGAAGGTGTGTAGTTTTGAAAAAAAATCGCTCGAATAGTTACACAATAGCTACTAGAAAGTATTTTTCTAAAACAAAACGGCGGCAAAATATGAGATAGCCATATTTTTACAAAGATGTTTTAGGTCACGAATAAATTCATGTTATCTGATACGTATAGTAAGCGTTCTGATAAGTATTGGCAAAGTTACACGAAAGTTACTCGAAAATATTTTTCTGATGAGGTAATTAATTTATAGTAATGTTTTGTCCGGACTCGAATTTACTAATCTAATCGCAATCTGATACGTATTAAAGGCAAAAATTGCATTTCTATTGCTGTCAACAGGTGAAGGTTGGAATTCATAGTCGGCCCCTACACCTAAAGGCGCCCACCATGTTGAAAACACTGTACGAAATGACAAAGTAAAATCTTAGTAACGCACATTGCAAAGCATTCAACAATGTCGGGAAGTATAATAGCTATGGAAATTAGAAACACTTTTGCAATGCACATTCTTGAATTGTTGTTTATTGCTGTTTTTCTTAGCTTTGAGAACTTTTCGCCAGAAAGTTCGTAGATATGGACGCGCTCGCTTATGAACGCGTCACACAGCGTTTTTTTAGTAGTGTAAGTAAGAATGAGTCTAGAGAATCGGTTACGTCATCTGTTCTCATCGAATTGTCCCACGATTCAGTTTCTTTGCTTGTCGTAAGTAGTGGATAGTCAATGGTAGCAGTGGCGTCTCGTGACCTGTGAGACAGGGGAGACACTATAAAGTTCACTGGTCGGCCATGGTTGTACAAAAGAAATAGAATAAGTACCGGTGTTAGTATGTAAGGTAACATTAGAATAAAATTGGCATCAGACTTGAAAATAGTGAGAAGGCCTCCCCTGCTTCCCCTTCAAATGCTGTTAACATAACCAGCAAAATCCGTCAAAATCCCAAACAAGAAAAAATTAATTAGGCAAAAATAATTTGGTTTTTATTTTTTTTATTCGTCGCGCACAAGGTCAAACGGCTTGAAGGATTTGGCTGAAATTTTAAGCCAACACACTAGACCACTAAACTAGGTGCATTGTACATAACCAGCAAAATCTGTCAAGATGCAAACATACAACAAATTAATTAGTGAGAAATATTGACTTTTAATTTTTTATTAAAAATTATAGACGGATTCAAATATGTTTTTATATTTATGTCTAAAACAATAATTTCGACGCGTGACACAAGTTTTATTGTTGAAAAATAAAACCGCGATTATGTAAAACAATATTTGTATTTGTTTGTGTGCAAAATTTTGTTCGTCGCGCACAGGTCAAACAGCTTGACGGATTTGGCTGAAAGTTGAGCTGAGCTAAGCATCTCAACTTAATTTTGTTTTCAATTTAACATTCCTGTATAGTCCTCCCAACGAATCTATTCTCATGCTTTCGTCATAACCCCTGAGGCCTCGAAGTAAACTTCCGCGGACGGTTTACTGCCTGTGTTCATGCGCGCACTATTGCCGAATACTAAGATGGCGCACGACGAAATTAGCAGCTCCCGCACTGCAATCATGTAACTTTGATCGCTAACTTGATCTCCGCCTGGCGGAGGCTCGTCGAACTCGGGAGTTCGACGAGCCTCCGCTAGGCGGAGATCAAGTAGACGTTTTTGTGTAGCCAATGAGAGTTCGAGAATTCGTAGAAGTTCACAGGAACTATCAAAATCCAGCAAGCTGTGAGCAACATTGGCAGTCTTTTGTTTTTATTGAAAGCCTGTCAAAATGTAGGCTATAAAACTTCACACTTTACTGAGTAGATCCATAGAGTAACAGTACTCGCAGCAAGTATTTATTCTAATATTCCACTGTGTTCTAGAGGTAGGTCTTAGCTGTAAAGGTATAGTCCGTCCTACTTTAGTTTTATGAAATAAAGTCGTTTAAACACCGGCGTTTCCGCCATTTCTTGGTATCGAAAGCTGTGAATGGCTGGGTTCCCGTGATCTATTTTCAATTATCACTTCTCTTCAAACACGACTTATTGGGTTTGTTACTACAAAGTTTGATTTGTATTTAATTTTTAAAAATATTCAACGTGTAATATTTTTAATAGCAACTTACACAAATGAGAGAATAGGGAATATACCACATTTCCCGATATTGGTTCGATCATGTGAAGTTGACAGGCCCTCATCTACAAATACCGGCAAACTACTTTTCGCACTTCAAAACGTCACAGTTTGATTTTTATTACGTTACAAAGTATAGCATTTTTTCTTTCCCGGGCTTTTATCGTGAAACGGATGGTTACGTCATAACTGAGTAAGCATCACTGTGTATGAATGTGTTTGCCAATCACCGCCTTGTAACACTATAGACAATTATCGGAAAGACAACGTATTCATTGTTGTCCGATCTCTTCACAAACTTATTATTCACTGAAATAATGTTTCATTATTACAAATAATCATGCCAATTGTGTAAATTAATTGTTGCAAACAATTATTATTCATTATGGAACCAAATAATACTATAAATACTCTAATTTAAGTGAAATATTCGGCACAAATACAGCCTTTGATTATCTTTGTGTGATAGGCTGATTGATGTTAGTCAGTTCTGACGTCATGACCTGTTTTTCCCGCCATAATTATTTGTGAAATTTTCAGCTCACTTTCTTGAATGAAAGTATTTACGAAAATGGGAAAATGAAATATTTTTGACTTCATAACATCGCCATTATTTTGGTTACGACGACAAAAATTAATATGCATATTCCCTATTACCATTTATCAACATCGGACAAGTTGGCCAACTCACGAACTGAGACCAATCCGACGCAATCTTCCATCAAGCACACGGAGGAATGACAAGTTAAGTTGCCATTCTGGACATGGCCTGTGATGAAAGCATGAGAATAGTTTCGTTGGGAGGACTATAACATCCATCAGTTACCTTAAAAAAATCTCTCATTATTTGAGTATTGTCTTTTTGTGTTGCCTTCGTAAGAACGTTGTCGCAATATTGAAATGTTAGTAAGTCTTGTGATAACGTTAGGAAATATGTCCACAACACGCGAAGAATTTCAAGCCAAGTATTGATATCGTTTTCAATCTTAGTGTTGGAAGTTTACAACAGCTCAACGTACGAACTCTCCAACACAAATTTTAAAAACATCTCTACGCGCTACATTAAAATCGTCTAAGCCACCTCAGAATTTCAAGCAAAGCCGACAGTAAAATGACATAGAAGAAGCGTTAGGCAATTAAATTGGTTCGTGAATGTACAATTGTTTCGGTAGCTTCCTCCAACGTTCGGCTGTTTGGTAACGAGATAAACGTTTTCGAGCCATACCGACGAGAAAAAGCAAAACGAATGGTTTCCGCAGTTGAAACGCAGCCTCGCGTAGTGTTCCACGTCATTAGCATAACACAATTAGTCGTTGTGTTACGGTACGGCAGGGGTTGACGACGGGGATGCAGTTCTCGACGTTTCGCTCAATGGGAAGGATACACAAGTCAAGTCGAGAGATAAACAGGTCGTTGAAAAGACGTTGTTATGACGTCTGTCGTCGTTTTCATTTGAAACACATTTCAACTATGCTAAAAAGTGACTAAAATGTCAGTTTACATTTTATTGATAATTATGTCACTATCGTAATTATATTATTAACATTATATTAAGACATTATGTAACAGCAGAAGTGACTCAAAGTACCTAAAAAAAAAAGTAAAAACTGTTTTCGAATCGTCAACGCAACAACTGTCTATACTCACAATTTAAAATAATAAATATGCAAGATACTAATTTTTTGCAAGAAATATTTCAATATTTTAATAATGAAGGGATTCACTATTAAATCTCGGCCGTCCAGCCGTGCTGAAAACCTGAGAAATTAGGTCGAAGTCACAACGGTCGATCAAAGGTTGCGTAGATAAGCTGGGTGAGCGCCGAGAAAACCAATACACAATTGTCATCGCGTGTCAAGATGGGCGTAACTCTACAGAAGCAAACTGCATATTCGATTGTTCAGGAAAACAGAGGTATTAGTCCTTGCGCACGACATGTGATGAACGACGAGTATCGAGAATGTATTAAGAGGACCGCCCCCCTTCAGCACGAAGACCGTAAAAACTTGCAGAAGTTCGTCGCATCACGCCACAAATACTGCGTCACCCACTGTCTGATAGTTCACCACTCCGAGGAATGTACTGTCGGCACTAGTTCCCTCAACCTAACTCAAGGTGCAGTTAGTTCGAGGTGTGATATCGATATCAGGAAGAAAGGAATTATTTATTGGAGCAAAGAAACTATCACAAAAAAGAGAATGCTCGATTCTGTAGAGGGGGACATATGTTAGGTAAGTACTTTTACAAGCAATTTTATTGGCAGAAATCTGTGATTGCGCAGGCTAGGTCGACCTACAGCCTCAAGCGCTTCCCCCACGGGCACTTGCACACATCAATCTAGTTTGCACAAAACAAACTGACCATCATTTTAAAAAATGGCGTTATTTTAATACCAGTTGTGTTAAATTGAGATTTTAACATCCAGCCGAACGTCTTGAGATGAGCTGCTTGTAAAATTTTCTCACAACAGGCGTTCAAATGTGCTGTCAAATAGGTTTGGCTATATAATATGAGATACACAAGGAGTTGGTTTTCGAGCATATTTGAATGCTCGAGAGAAGATTCATATAGCAAGATCAATAATAACTTGGGATGCGCAAGCCAAGTTAGTAATGCAAAACGTAGCATGACTCTTAACGTAGGCCTACAAATATGACTAAGGAAAACGCTCTGTGTAACGCGTTGATAAGCAAGCGCGTCTACATCAACGAACTTCCTGGCGAAAGTTAACAAAGCTAATAAAAACAACAATTAAGTCCAATGCAAGAATGCGCACGTCAAACATTTTATTACAACGCTTATATTAACTTGCCTTGTTTGTCTGGACGGAATCTTTGAATCGATATTCCACCTACTTTTAGATGTCCGATCAAGCTGAAATTGTTAACACAGACGTATTTCTTATGACAATACACGAATCAATTGTCATATTAACTAAATAATCAATCAATTCATCATAATTAATTTATTGATGTTTTATATGGAAATCGATATTTCACCCACTTTCCAACGTTGAATTGAGCTGAAAGTTTTCAAACAGACGTATTCTTAATGACAATACACGTATCAATTGTCATATTTACTCAACATAGTCAATTAATTCATCATAATTAATTAATGTTTTATATGGGAATCGATGTTTCACCCACTTTCCAACGTCGAATCTAGTTGAAAGTTTTCACACAGACGTATTCTGAATGACAATACATGAATCAATTGTCATATTTACTAAATAATCAATTAAGATATCATAATTAATTAATTGATGTTTTATATGGGGATCGATAAAACACTCACTTTCGAACGTCGAATTGAGCTGAAAGTTTGCACACAGACGCATTCTAAATGACAATACATGAATCAATTGTCAAATTTACTAAATAGTCAACTAAACCATCATAATTAATTAATCGATATTCGATATATATTCGATTGCAAGATTCTTTAAGACTAAAAAATATAAAATAATATTACATGAAAAAAATACATTTTTTTAAAAACAACGCTTATATTTTAATGCACTAAAAAGTAAAAAATAAATTTTCGCCAAACAAATTTTTGCCTCACTCGGAAAATAAAAGCGTTGGGCGCTTTCGGTATTGACATAGATTGCAGTATTCTGCTGTTTATGCAGGGAAAGCGCCCAACGCTTTTATTTTACGAGTGAGGCAAAAATTTGTTGGGCGAAATTTTATTTTTTACTTTTTAGTGCATTTAAATATAAGCGTTGTTTTTAAAAAAATATATTTTTTCATGCAATATTTTTTCTGATCTAATTTCCATATTATGTAGCTGTTATCAAATACCTTAATAAGTTAATAGTAATAGCTACGGTATTTGCTATTATATACTTTCCGACATTGTTGAACGTCGTGCAGTGTGCGTTGCTAACATTTTCCGTTACTATAACACTTATTGACAGCAATAGGATGTATTCACGTATTGCGCATGGTGGCCACATTGGAGGCCACAATGGCATGTGATTAATAGTTCATTGTTACTGTTTCAGTTGGCGTTTGATGCAAATTCAACTGTTATCTAACTTTGGTTTGCTATTATTACTTAAAAATCAACATAAACGAACTCTTTCGTATCGATTATTCTTTTAATCGTTTACAAAAGCATACAATAATCATTTTCGTACACTTTATCGGGGGATATACGTATTCAAACTTGTCATATTACCCCGTAAACAATATTATTTGCTTTCTATTGACAGCTAAATGCAACTTGAAATAGTACTAACGGTGGCCTCCAATATGGCCGATGTGACGTCACGTGAATACTCCCTATAGACATGTACTTTCTGCCTCTAATACGTATCAGATCGCGTATAAATTAGTATATTCGTTATCGGACAAAAATATACTAAAAAATAGTGACCTCATATTTGCCGTTACTGTGTTTCAGAATTTTCTTCTAGTAACTTTGGTGTTACTTGGCCTATACTTATCAGATCGCCATAAAATGAAAATATTAGTGATCGGAAACATATTTGTAAAAATATCTCACATTTTGCAGCCATTTTGTTTCGGAAAAATATTTTAGAGTAACACTGTTGTGTAACTTTCTTACATTTTTAACGATT
The DNA here is from genome assembly GCA_945910005.1 of Isoperla grammatica. NCBI lineage: Eukaryota > Metazoa > Arthropoda > Insecta > Plecoptera > Perlodidae > Isoperla > Isoperla grammatica. Next base: position 91,716,693 of record OX246738.1, read on the forward strand.
TTGTCACATAACTATACACCTGCAACACATCGAGACTTGTGGATGATCCAAATGTCAAGTTGATCGGACTTTCCGTTCGACTGCTATCGACACACATAAAAAAAAAAAAAAAAAAAAACAGAACCACTGCCATGAAAGTCTAATGGAGACGCTCGCTTAATTATTTCATTTCTTCATAATAAGTCTTTGTTTCAGATTGATCCGACATCTAGTGGCTAAGGTCTGAAATCACCAATCTTTATAATCGGTCGATTTACTAATCTCGGATTGGTTACCATGGTTTCGACAAACATTATAAACAAATTGCATGGTGGCTTCTACCGAGCGCCATTTTTGATATCTGATTAACAGAAAATCGCGGGATTCAAGTTTGGTGAATCTGGCCCTTAGTATGGGCCTTAAGCAGAGTCAAGTGTCAAGTAAGAACAAGATTTGTTACTATTGAGTTGTTTTATTACATGCTATTTTGATTTTCTATAACGTTGGAAAGTTGAACTAGAACAATGTTTGCAGCATCGCACAGTCGCGCACTGATGATGCTCATGATTGGTTGCTAGGACTTCGAAGTTCAAAGTTGCGTAGCACAACGCAAGGTCGTGAATTCACCATAAGAAGAACAAACTCCATGCAACCATAAACAAATCACATATTAACTCGACTGTGCATTCCGCCGTAAAAATCGATTTTACAAATATCACTGCACGGCAACCAGTGCACCTACAATGACTTAACTGTACGCCCACACCTCGTGTCACCCCGAGAGGACAGAAAATGGTACAGCTGGCTCGTGTTAAGAAGCGCTCAGCTTTCAAGTTCCAGGCAATCGATCACTTAAAGTTACAGTTGAGTTGTGCATTTCGTTTTCGAGAGTAAATTCATAAGTGAACATGTACAGATGCGACACGGCTGGAGTAAGACCTTACTTGTTTGAGCCATTGATTAAGCGAGCGAAGCGAGCGTCGCCATGCGAGACTCTTATGGCACTTCGTTCTATTTTTTTTTTTTATGTCTGTCGATAGCGGTCGAACGGAAAGTCCGATCAACTTGAAATTTGGACCATCCACAAGCCTCGATGTGGATTGAAGGTGTATAGTTTTGAGGCAAAATCGTTCGAAAAGTTACAAAGTTACAGAATAGTTACTGCAAATTATTTTTCAGAAACAAAATGGCAGCAAAATGTGAGATAGACATATTTTTTAAACATTTTTTCGGTCACGAATATGTTCATTTTATGGCAATCTGATAAATATTGGCAAAGTTACACAAAAGTTACACGAAAATATTTTTCTGAAACACAGTAACAGCAAAATGCGAGGTGACTATCTTGTAGTAAATTTTTGTCCGGTCACGAATATTCTAATTTAAACGCGATCGGATACGTATTAGAGGCAGAAATAACATTTCTATTGCTGTCAATAACAGTTAGTAACGATGGTGGACCGCGGCGAAAACATGACAACGAAAATTCTTAGCAACGCACATTGCACTGCATTCAACAATGTCGGGAAGTATAATATCTGTGGCAATTAGAAAAAAAATTTGCAATGCGCATTCTTGAATTGTTGTTAATTGTAGTTTGTATTAGCATTGAAAACTTTTCGCCAGAAAGTTCGTAGATATAAACGCGCTCGCTTATTAACGCGTCAAACAGACCGTTTTCCTAGTAGGCCTATACACCAGACTTAGATGCACAGTCGAGTTAAGTATTACTCAAGACTTGCTAAATTGGCTTCTCAAAAACTAGCTTAGTTAAAAGAAACTTAAGGTCGGTGGGACATATGGTAGCCTACTCAATCAATAAACGATATTAGACAGCACTGCGCTCAGCGCTGGCAATTTACAGTGACGTCACTGCCGGCCCACCGCCCGGCCCGGCTAGCACGAGCTGAGCGCTGGCTAACTATAGTGACGTCACTGTCGGTCCACCGCCCTGCCCGGCTAGCACGAGCTGAGCGCTGGCTAACTATAGTGACGTCACTGTCTGTCCACCGCCCGGCCCGGCTAGCACGAGCTGAGCGCTGGCTAACTACAGTGACGTCACTGTTGGTCCACCGCCCGGCCCGGCTAGCACGAGCTGAGCGCTGGCTAACTACAGTGACGTCACTGTCGGTCCACCGCCCGGCCCGGCTAGCACGAGCTGAGCGCTGGCTAACTACAGTGACGTCACTGTCTGTCCACCGCCCGGCCCGGCTAGCACGAGCTCAGCGCTGGCTAACTACAGTGACGTCACTGTCGGTCTACAGCCCGGCCTGGCTAGCACGAGCTGAGCGCTGGCTAACTACAGTGACGTCACTGTCGGTCCACCACCCGGCCCGGCTAGCACGAGCTGAGCGCTGGCTAACTACAGTGACGTCACTGTCTGTCCACCGCCCGGCCCGGCTAGCACGAGCTGAGCGCTGGCTAACTACAGTGACGTCACTGTCTGTCCACCGCCCGGCCCGGCTAGCACGAGCTCAGCGCTGGCTAACTACAGTGACGTCACTGTCGGTCTACAGCCCGGCCTGGCTAGCACGAGCTGAGCGCTGGCTAACTACAGTGACGTCACTGTCGGTCCACCACCCGGCCCGGCTAGCACGAGCTGAGCGCTGGCTAACTACAGTGACGTCACTGTCGGTCCACCGCCCGGCCCGGCTAGCACGAGCTGAGCGCTGGCTAACTACAGTGACGTCACTGTTGGTCCACCGCCCGGCCCGGCTAGCACGAGCTGAGCGCTGGCTAACTACAGTGACGTCACTGTCGGTCTACAGCCCGGCCTGGCTAGCACGAGCTGAGCGCTGGCTAACTACAGTGACGTCACTGTCGGTCCACCACCCGGCCCGGCTAGCACGAGCTGAGCGCTGGCTAACTACAGTGACGTCACTGTCGGTCCACCGCCCGGCCCGGCTAGCACGAGCTGTGCGCTGGCTAACTACAGTGACGGCACTGCCGGTCCACCGCCCGGCTCGGCTAGCACGAGCTGTGCGCTGGCTAACTACAGTGACGTCACTGCCGGTCCACCGCCCGGCTCGGCTAGCACGAGCTGTGCGCTGGCTAACTACAGTGACGTCACTGTTGGTCCACCGCCCGGCCCGGCTAGCACGAGCTAAGCGCTGGCTAACTACAGTGACGTCACAGTTGGTCCACCGCCCGGCCCGGCTAGCACGAGCCGAGGCCTTGCACGAGCTCAGCGCGTAGAATCGGCTCTTTGCGTGTGCGTGTGCGTGTGCGCTCGCAATAAGGCAACACTCTAAAATTCCTATACGTGTATGAATATGTTTGTAATATTCCGACTATATATAGTTGTTCCATGTTTTATATATTGAGATTTTTTTTATTTCATACATAATTGCCGATAACTTTAACACTATGTACCGTACATAAATAATTCTTTCACGAACATATTCATCAAGTACATTTAAACATTTTTTATAGATCTTTTTTGTTCTCAGACCAACTTTTTGGTCCTAATTGAGCGATATTTAATGCAATGCGTAGTGAAAATTGGGGGCGTTCCCCCGCCCCCAGTCGCGGATATCGCTCTAGCATCAAAGTGCGATAAATATTGTGAGATCTCATGAATACATTGGTTTATGGCTCTACACTCTTTCCTCAAAATTGCACAGGATTTCACTTGATGCTAGACCTTTAACAGCTGCCAGAATTCCTACTTCATCTAGGCCAATTCTAGGCGTAGGATTTGGTTAGCGATCAGTTTGCTGACGGGAAGAAGATTGACGTAGGCCCACATGATAGTCCTTCTTACCTTCCAGTTCCAACACTATCTATATTGCCAAGGTGTTGTCCTCTCAATCTCATAGGCTCATGCAAATGCAACATTAAATTGTACTGACATAGCACATGGACTTTGTGGTACAAGGTGTGTGGGGTAAGGTGACACGATTTGTTTAAGAGGCCTCGAAGATGGAGAATTTTGTTTGTTGGCCTACTAACCTGTATTTGTATTATTATTGTTTGGTTTTTGTTACTTTTGGTGACCAAAATGTCCTAATTATACTAGCATGGTGTAGGCCTACACATCAAAGACCTAGGCCTACTTGTGGCCTCCGATGGGTACGTTCCGAAACTAGCTGAATATGTAATTTCCGTGAGGTACGCTCTAGCGGGAAAAACGTGTTGTAGGATGTTCTAATTCGCAAGCAAGAAATGAAACAATTTCCATGTATTCATTTCCAAATTAATGAAAAAATGCAAATGAACAGAAGACAACAGTGGATTTTAGCTGTTAAAAGAATCGTACTTTACTCACTGTAGCAACACTTTGTTTACATTCTCTGGTCACGTAATTGCAGTGGCAGTAGCCTTGTCTATGTCTGGTCCTACCTAAGATCCCACGTGACGTCACAGCGGCCATGATTGCAACACAATTGACGAGGACCTCCTAGCTAGATCATTGACAAATACTAATCAAATTTAATAAATAAGCCTAATTTTGAATGTTAAAATAAACATAAGTTATAAATAAATAAACAATTACCACATATACCCCAATTATCTCAAAAACAGGTTGAATTTTAAAGAACTAAGAATTTCTGTATTGTACCACAACAGCCTTCAATAGATTCTCCATGGCAACGTCAAAGTTTGATCACAAATGTGGCCGCCACGCGCAAAAATGTGATGTACGTGCAACCTATGAATACTAACCTTTTGTAAATAATTAGTAAACAAAATAATGTATTTTGAAGTAAACAATGTAGAAATACAAAATTAAATATTGCTAAAGAATTATCCCTATTCTCGATCTTGGTTAACTTTTTTAGGCCTACGCCCATGAACATTCATAACAGCTGTCAGAATTTCTACTTCAGCTAGGCCAAATCTAGGCGTAGGTCTAGGCTAGCGATCAGTTTGTTGGCGGAAAGAAAATTGCCGTAGGCCTACATGATAGTCCATCATACCTTTCAGTTCCAACAACATCAATATTGCCAAGGTGTCATGGACCAAGCGTATTATGGGTCTCATTGCGTGCTGCGATCACCTCAGACTACGAAACCTCGTTTCTCTCACTAGTCCAGGCATGTACAGCCTCTTGAGTCGCTAGAAGTTTTGGAAATGCTGATGGTAAGATAAGAATGCGGGGAGGAACTGTCATGTCCGATTAGTGCGGTTGATTGGAACTGGGAAGGTTGTTCAATAGGGAAGGCTCACACATTTTTGTTATGTGCTTACTGGTTACCTCAAGTTAAAATAAACGGGAACTAATTGGTTTCGGCTCGAAAGGTGCATTAACATCGCTTTAACAGCAAGTCAAAGACATTGCTGTCAAAACACGCTCAGAAATGGACCTGCGCCATCTTGCTCGTAATTAAGAGGTTCTGACGTCATAACTCAGTAAACAATAATTTTATATCATACAAATTGTACTGAAATCCCACCCTTTAGTAGATTATTGCTCTCATAAGACTTTAACTGAACCAACGTTTATTTCTAGTTAGTAAATGAACACTGCTCAACATTAATTAACAACAATATGTTAAATAATTGCATTATTTTAAACACGTTTTGGTAAATACTGTATCAAAATGTATTTTTTGAGAAAACAGTGGTATAAAGGCATTGTTGTTAAAGTCACTGCATCCTAGATATTGTAAAATGTCCAACTTAATATCGTTGATATTATTAAGAATACTTCAAGGACGCAGTGGTTGACACGAGTTATGACGTCAAGAGCCGTTTTTGAATTACGGAACAGGAAGTTCCAAATTTCAAACTTAAAATGCCAATAGAATTGTAAATATACGCTTCTCAGATATCAAAATTATACCGCCCATATTTAAGATAATGATCTTCCATTTTTAGGTACTTTGAGGAATATTTATTTTTGATGAGGCTTCCTTAAATTGTTATCCCAGACGGAACTTTAAGAATTTCGGTTTCCAAAAGCTATTTGCATGTTTGTTATTGATGTCCAAGTGGATACAAGGAAAACAATTAGCAAAAATCTTTAAGTGAACATAGAAGACTTAAGAGGGTACACAAACAGTTGGAAAATTGGAAAGTGTGCGATTTTTCGCGTTTGCAGCTCGCAGTGAAACCCATAATACTGGAAGGGTGACACAAGATTTGGTTGAGAGTAAGCGTATAGGTCGTCAACCGATAGAAAAATGTTCTTACCAAGATGGAGAAGTTTTTATTTTAGCCTACTTACCTGTATTTGTATTAAGAATTTTAGGTTTGCATACTTTTGGCGGTCAAGTGTCCTAATTTTACTTAGCATGGAGTAGGCCTACACATCAAAGATCTAGGCATACTCGTCATGCATTATGAACTCATTGCATTATGAACTCATAATGGAAAATCTTTAACGTGATTGCTCTCGTAAAGTAACTTTACGCGGCTTAAACGCAGACAAGATAATGTTAATATCCATAAATCCTCAACTGGTGACAGTTCTGAATTCCATGCATTTAGATAGGCGAAGTTTTCGCGCGGTTTCTAATTACCACTCGTTAGGACGCGACTTTGCCAGTAGGAGAACAACAGTGGCGCTGCCATATCGGCTACTTCGGAGGCCTTTGTTCTTAGAAAGATGGAGAAGTTTTTCTGTTGGCCTACTATAGCCTGTATATGTATTAAGAATTTAGGTTTAGTTACATTTGGTGGTCAAGTGTCCTAGTTTTACTTAGCATGGTGTAGGCCTATTCACATAAAAGATGACTACTAAAAGAGGCCTACTCGTCATTATGAACTCATTATGGTTATATTATGGAAATTCAATCCACCTGCTGCTGCTCACCAAGGAGTACTCTGGGAAGCAGGGATTAAATCTACAAAAAAACCATCTCCACCGAATTGTGATATCTCGATATCTCCGTAAATTCTGGCCATTTCTTGACTGTTGATTCACTTTTGGCCATCTCCGAACCAGATTTCACGTCATCAAAGATTAACCGTCAGTCAAGGTGGCAACTACTGCTTCATCAGTGTGTTCAACACTACTAGCGTCGATGATCTATACAGAATACCTCTCACGGCTTCAGCAACGACCCAAATGGTGGCTCAAGCAGTCATCATCCAGCCCAGATACATGGTGCTCCTCAGAGAGAAGAACCTTCCACCCTTGAAGTGGAAACTCGGGCGAGTCGTGTCAACACACCCAGGGCGAGGCAAGTTTTTAAACACACGTTTGCAGTCACAACGTAACGTCAAAACGTGAATCCATCCCACTCGTTTTTGGTGGCTTGGAAAATATGCAAGTTTTTAAAACCAAAACGTACGTTGTGATCTAAATGTGTATTGCTGTTTATTCCCGTTGCGATTGTTCCATGGTGCTCATACTTTGTGATTGTAAACGTTCTTTGACCAAACAGAAACGAGCTTCATTACGCCTAGCGCTAGCAACGACAACTACACAAACTATTTACCAGCTGTCAGTTGTCAAACTTTTGTTATCCTCACATGTGTCAAAAGGTAAGGTCTAAGCCTAGATTTCGTAAGTAAGGGCCTAGGCCTACCTCTAGAGCATGTTTATATTAATTAATTTTGCATCCGAAAGTTGAAAAGAGTACGCGCTCCTTAAACCAATCTTAATCATTACTGTCTAAATCGTTATTGTCTAAATCATTATTGTCTCCTTCATCTGTGGCATTTTCAATCTCATCGCGGAGCTACGTATTCAATTGTTTGTTCGTTGTTGTGGTCACCACGGCTGTCTGAAAAGAAACATTAACTGCCATCGAGTACATTGAATCATGGGGGCAGTGATTTAAAACGTGAAAAATTATCCAACCACGAGTATTTTCACAACGCCAACGAATTCACGTCTCGAAACGTGACGTTCCCTCCCGCCATCGAAATACTCGTGGTTTGATCATTTTTCACGTTTTAAATCACTGCCCACATGATTCAATAGGGAAGTCTCATCAAAAATAAATATTCCTCAAAGTACCTAAAAATGGAAGATCACTATCTAAAAGTACGGGCGGTATAATTTGTATATCTGAGAAGCGTATATTTCCAATTCTATTAGCATTTTAAGTTTGAAATTTGGAACTTCCCGTTCCGTAATTGAAAAACGGCTCTTGACGTCATATGTCATGTAAACAACTGCCTCCTTGAAGTATTCTTAATAATATCAACGATATTAAGTTGGACATTTTACAATATCTAGGATGCAGTGACTTTACAACAATGTCTTTTATACCACTGTTTTCTTCAGAAAATACATTTTGATACAGTTTTTACCAAAACGTGTTTAAAATAATACAATTATTTAACATATTGTTGTTAATTAATGTTGAGAAGTGTTCATTTACTAACTATAAATAAACGTTGGTTCAGTTAGAGTCTTATGAGAGCAATAATCTACTAAAGGGTGGGATTTCAGTACTATTTGTATGATATAAAATTACTGTTTACTGACATATGACGTCAGAACCTTGAAATCACGAGCAAGATGGCGCAGGTCCGTTTCTGAGCGTGTTTTGACAGCAGTATCTTTGACTTGCTGTTAAAGCGATGTTAATGCACCTTTCGAGCCAAAACCAATTAATTCTCGTTTATTTTAACTTGAGGTAACCAGTAAGCAAATAAAAAAAATGCGTGAGACTTCCCTATTGTACTCGATGGCAGTTAATCAAGGTCTACTGGATTTACTCCTAGCGGAGTGCAGTTAATGTTTGTTTTCAGATAGCCGTGGTGACCACAACAACAACAACAACAACAATAACAACAAAAAACAATTGAATACGTAGCGCCGCGATTTTGAAGTATCTTCAAACGATGTTCAAACGTTTCTAGTGCACGATGGACCATCTACTTAATTTAGAGTTGATTGAAAATGCCGCAGATGAAGGAGACAATAATGATCTAGACAATAATGAGATTGGTTAAGGAGCGCGTAGACTCTTTTCAACTTTCGGATGCAAAATGTATTAATAAAAACATGCTCTAGAGGTAGGCCTAGGCCACGGCCTAGGCCCTTACTCACGAAATCCAAAGCCTTTGGTGTTTTTATCTAGGCCTAGACCTTGCCTTTTGACAATTCACACATGCTCTAGAGGTAGGCCAAGGCCACGGCCTAGGCCCTTACTGACGAAATCCAAAGCATTTGTTGTTTTTATCTAGGCCTAGACCTTACCTTTTGACACTTGTGAGAATAACAAAAGTTTGACAACTGACAGCTGGTAAATAGTTTGTGTAGTTGTCGTTGCTAGCGCTAGGCGTAACGAAGCTCGTTTCTGATTGGTCGAAGAACGTTTACAATCACAAAGTATGAACACCATGGAACAATCGCAACGGGAATAAACAGCAATACACATTTAGATCACAACGTACGTTTTGGTTTTAAAAACTTGCATATTTTCCAAGCCACCAAAAACGAGTGGGATGGATTCACGTTTTGACGTTACGTTGTGACTGCAAACGTGTGTTTAAAAACTTGCCTCCCTGGGGCTGACGGTCTCGTGAGATCGGTGTCAGTGAGAACGTCAAGTGGAGTGGTTAAAACGCCAATTGTCAAATTATCTCCCTTACTATTTGATGATAAGAAAATGTAATCTTTGTTGAAATGTATTTCAAAGTGGGGTGGATGTTTTGAACGTGGTAGTGCGCTGCGCCAGCGCTCATGTGGTGGTGATTTGTACTGAGTCATTGTTTCATTGTTAGTAGCACCGACAGATATAATGCCAACGTTGGTATCTGCTTTTTTTGGTTGCCTAGCGACAAGATTTTGAATCGGTGTTGTTTCTTGAAGAAATAAAATCCAGTTTTTAAGAAGTTCATATTTTCCTTCTACAGGAGTAACACGCCAAAGCAAACAAACACAAGTTTGATGTGTGTCTGTACATCCACAATCTATTTTTTAAGCCATGGTTTGTGTTGAAACTCCATAGTGTGTGGAACAGAATGGAGAATCAAACTATTCGATGCCTGTTTGCTTTAACACGAATTATCTTTATTTCAGTAATTGATGGGCGATCTCTAGGAAGCCATGAGTTCTGTTGAAGGTCCAGTGCTTATCGAACAAGATGGCGACTTTACGATTACGGATTATGGAAGGTTTATGTATTGGCAAGGTATGTGAGATACATCTCTGAATGGGACATGTTTAATCAATGATCGCCGATTGAAATTTCGCATGCATGAATGCCATTTTTTATATAGGCTTTTTGAAAGCCAGCATGACAACAATGAAACAAATAAACCGGGGGACAAGCCACAAGGTTCTCAACAAAATAACGTAGATGATATGTGAGGTTAAATGTTGTAAAAGATGATTTTCAGAATTGGTCTACAAAGCCGTGATTAGCTCTATCTAAGGGTCCTTGATGGTTATGTTAAGGTGCATTCTTCACTGTTGTGCAGTGTTGTCATTGAAGATCTAGAAGGCCGTGACTCTATTTTAAAGCCCTAGATCAATACGGTTGTTTTAGAGGATTTTTATGGGCTCTGACATCTTGAAATTTGATGCCATTGAAGTGCTGCTGAAAATTAATTCCACACAATATAGAAGGCGTCTACCATTGTTACCAGTATTGTTTAACATTGTTGGTAAAAATAACACGGCCAACTATATGACGCGAAAAATCCTACCACGGTCTTTTTGATCTCCTAGAGCAGCACTTTAATGGCGACCATTAAAACAACCGTATAGGGCACTAGCAACACCAACATACAACAATGGAACAAATGAATTGAACTGATGGACAAATAATCAGCTTTCAAAATAATAAAATTGCAATCATAGAAATAAAAACAAGTGTCGCAATAGTAACTGCTCACCATTTAAAACTTTTAATGATAGTCAACGACTAAGTGAAAGTTTTGTATGTGTATTTGTTTGTTTTTTGTTTTGTTTTCCAAAATCAGACGAAATTATTTTTTGACAGCTTGTTGTTTGTCCATCGATTTAATTCATTTGTTTCATTGTTGTCTTTTGTTGTTGCTAGTGCCGTATAGGGAAGGCTCACACATTTTTTTATTTGCTAACTGGTTACCTTAAGTTAAAATAAACGGGAACTAATTGGATTAGGCTCAAAAGGTGCATTAACATCACTTTAACAGAAAGTCAAAGACATTGCTGTCAAAACACGCTCAGAAACGGACCTGCGCCATCTTGCTCGCGATTAAAAGGTTCTGACGTCATAACTCAGTAAACAATAATTTTATATCATACAAGTAGTACTGAAATTCCACCCTTAGTAAATTATTGCTCTCATATGACTTAAACTGAACCAACGTTTATTTCTAGTTAGTAAATGAACACTGCTCAACATTAATTAACAACAATATGTTAAATAATTGCATTATTTTAAACAAGGTTTGGTAAATACTGTATCAAAATGTATTTTCTGAAGAAAACAGTGGTATAAAAGGAATTGTTGTTAAATCACTGCTTCCTAGATATTGTAAGATGTTCAACTTAATATCGTCAATATTATTAAGAATACTTCAAGGAGGCAGTTGTGGACATGAATAATGACGTGAAGCGCCGTTTTTTAATTACGGATCGGGAAGTTCCAAATTTAAAACTTAAAATGCTAACAGAATTGGAAATATATGCTGCTCAGATATAAAAATTATACTGCCCGTATTTTTAGATAATGATCATCCATTTTTCGGTACTTTGAGGAATATTTATTTTTGATGAGCCTTCCCTATTCTAAAAAAAAATATAATGTAAGTTGTAACCGCGTAGATGACCACAAGTTCAAGTTTTTGACTTCGCCTGCAAGAAGTGATTGACGCTTTACTCCCCTGCTGGTTCACCTGATCACATATAACTACTTTTGTTGCAGGTTTCTGGAAGGACGAAAACCCCGAACCCAACCTTGAGTTCTATCTCAAGTACTTCAGCCCACGGTTGGCTCACCTGCTCGTCAAGCATCGCTTCCTCCGTACGGTCCTGCGATTATTCCGTCAATTCAACCCTCGTTTCGTAATAATTTCTTTATTCGTCCAAATATTCTACCTTCAACCGAAAGCAATTTATCTCTACAATAGCAACTCTTTTGATATTGTCGGTAACGTCTGTGCCATCATCATTCATGGTTTAATGTTGACAATGGCATGTACAGCGTTCTTTCAGCTCGACTTGCTCCGTCTTCTCTGTGCAAAGCTGGATGGAATGTTGGTTCCTGGACAATTGAACAACCAGGAACAGAAAGAAATATATTACAAAACGTGCACAATAAGTAGGAAACTAAAAAACATCAATATACCTGCTACAGTCGCAGCGTCCGTCGTACTGACTTCAGATTTTTTGGTTCGTTTACTCCCAGCACGACAATTTTCAACCAAGTATGTTCATTTATAGTAAATTAATTCAATGAGTCTTGTTGAGCTTTTGGGTTTAACACCACTAACTTATAATATATATATATATATATATATATATATATATATATATAAATATATAAATATATAGGCCTATTATAATATATAAAATATATATATATATATAATCGCGCTTTCCCTGCTTCCCTGCATAAACAGCAGAATACTGCAATCTATGTCAATACCAAAAGCGCCCAACGCTTTTATTTACCGAGTGAGGCAAAAATTTGTTGGGCGAAAATTTATTTATTACTTTTTAGTGCATTTAAATAATATAAGCGTTGTTTTTTTTTTAAAACTATTTTTTTCGTGTAATATTATTTTATAATTTTTAGTCTTAAAGAATCTTGCAATACAATATATGCTCACTGGACGTGTCCGAATTTAGAAGACTGCATACTTGTCAGAAAATACGACTGTGTGAAAATTTTCAGCTCGATCGGACGTTGGGAAGTGGGTGAAATATCGATTAATTAATTATGATGGTTAAATTGATTATTTAGTAAATATGACAATTGATTCATGTATTGTCATTAAGAATACGTCTGTGTGAAAACTTTCAACTCGATTCGACGTTGGGAAGTGGGTGAAACATCGATTCCCATATAAAACATTATTTAATTATGATGAATTAATTGACCATTTTTAGTAAATATGACAATTGATTCGTGTATTTTCATTAAGAATACGTCTGTGTGAAAACTTTCAGCTCAACTCTCGACGTTCGGAAGTGGGTTAAACATCGATTCCCATATAAAACATCAATTAATTAATTATGATGGCTTAATTGATTATTTAGTAAATATGAGAATTGATTCATGTATTGTCATTAAGAATACGTCTGTGTGAAAACTTTCAGCTCAATTCAACGTTGGAAAGTGGGTGAAATATAGATTCCCATATAAAACACCAATTAATTAGTTTTGATGAATTAATTGATTATTAAGTAAATATGACAATTGATTCGTGTATTGTCATTAAGAATACGTCTGTGTGAAAACGTTCAACTCGATTTGACGTTGGGAAGTGGGTTAAACATCGATTTCCATATAAAACATTAATTAAGAAATTATGATGAATTAATTAACAATTTAATAAATATGACAGTTGATTCACGTATTGTCATTAGGAAACAAATTTCAGCTTGATCGGACATTTAGAAGTAGGTGGTATATCGATTCAAAGATTCCGTCCAGACAGACAAACAAGGCAAGCTAATATATAAGCGTTGTAATAATAAATGCCCGCGTTCTGGTGTTAGGGTTTCACATGCTTCGAAATATAGAACTCTCACGTACAAGTCTTGTGTGGAAAGCGTGGTTGTAGCCATTTACAAAAAAAGTACCCTTAGTAATATTGTTGATGGGGTGGTTTTAGTTCGACCTTGACCTCAGTAATGTTACATTAATTGCGGCCTTCCTTGACGCTTGTGACCACTCACTGAAATGGTAATAATATCTTGCATACGTTTCCGTCATTTATTTCGAGTTTATAATTACATGCAATCCGGAGAACCGACGACAGTTATTCCCACGTGCCCAGGGACTGCTACCTTATCGTGGTGGTCAGGTGTGCGTGCTTTGGTGATCCCAATAACTGAGCCAGCAAAACCATATGGTTCTGGTAGGGCTACCCTAGTCGGACAGGTCGAGGTGGAGAAGTCAGACGGAAGGCAATCTTCTTCCACTCCACCCTTTTCCCTTTTCCTTCCCTCTATGACAATTCCCAAGCTCCAATTTGCGAATGAAACTCTTTGCTTGCTAATTGGACAATTTCAAAGCGTAGATTGATAATGAGTATTTTTGTAACAATACTAAAAATTATATCGAAACGAAACATATTACAGGAAACAATTATTTTAAGATAATAGCGTCGATTTCTCTATTTACTCGTTCATTTGCCCCCTAACCTTGCAGGAAGCACAGCATTATTGTCCACTGATATGACATGTGTATTGATCTTCATCAAGGCAATCGTTTTTACATTTACATATCCACTTCGTTACAAAAGTGCATTGCGCTCAGGAATGGTTTAGTCCATTTAGGTTCCCACACACCTGACGCGTCTGTACATCATTCCCAGCTAGCAGAACTAGGATGTTTTGAGACATAGATGGCTGATGATATCCAAACGAACCCAGCCTAGAACACAGCACTTAAAATGTTAACGCAATGCATCTTGTGTTGGAGGCAAGCTCTCTATATTGGCTTTCCTTTCTGCGTGTGCAGCCCTTACGACATTAATACATGTTGCACGGTCACTGTTTCGACCATAGAGAACAACAATAATTTTCTCCAAGAACCCAACATTGTAATCATCCAGTTGCTCTACAGGTATTCAAAGACTTTTTGAACCTCGCAATGACTTCTGCAATATAGTACACGTTATCCAGGCTATTTCCTCCAAGAATGGAAGAATGGGAGCGCTGCAGACTTTTCTGGTACAAGTGTTTTGGAAATCGTGTGTGCTGCTATAATTCGTACATTGCTGCCTACTCCAAACTGTACCCACACCTTTTTTCCGTAATGTTATTGGCAGCGGTAGTACAAATCACAATCTAAGTCTACATGTGTACATGGTACAGTTAATGTAATATGAGACTTCTGTCTGCTTTCTTGTGGTTGCAAGGCCCAACAACTTCCAAACACACACTATCTTCAATGCACAGAGCGCGGCTTCTGCCTTATAGTAACAATTATTAATTCAATTGTGTTGTGTTCTATTCAATTGCAGTATGAATTCACAACATATTAGATAAATGTGCTTTGTTTTCGTCTTTCTACTTCACGATAAACATCACATACAATGTGAGCCTTTACGAGCAGTCTTAAACTGTGACAACATAATGTGGCTTTAACACTTGCATTGCATGACCTCAAAATGTTTTTAGGCAATGGTGGTGTGTTGTTGTTATGGCTTCATTTCTCTTGCTGCTGGCCCCTTTTGAACGGTAACAATTCAGCTTGTTAATAACCGTTACCGCCTAAAATAACAGCATCAATCTGTTGTGAGTCTATGAAAGAGTAAATTTTTGAGCAATCAAGACAAGCAAGCATGTCGGAATCCTTTCCCAATCTTAGTTGTCCACCTTGGGAAAAAGACGACGGAAGGGATTATTGTCATGCAAAAGGAACTTTTAATTATTTCATGTTTGACGACGTACTTGACAAGCAGGTCATATGACGTTGGCGAGTGATTAGAGGAGAGAGACAAGTGTGGAGGAACATATTCAAAGGGGTTAAGAGGAGGAAAAGGACCGTGGAGGACCTCATTTGGTCGCTTCTTACGATTTGCAGAGTCACCCTAAGCAAATTCTACCCCGGCCCAGATTTGAGCACAGTTACGAGTGTTTCACCCTATATGAAAACGAGAAAATAATACGCAATCATTATTCAGAGATACTATCTGAAGGTTTTGTTTGGGTTGGTGGCCTTTTGACAGGAGCCGTTCCCAAAAGAGATTGCAATTTATTTTTCGGTACACACAAGCGAAGCTGGGGAATGCTGACGACAATTTTAACAAATGCAATAATTTCTAGGCCATGTTTCCCAATATTTCTCACGATTTTAACATTTTCCTCTGGGATTATTTCCTTGTTGAGGATACGGACAATATTCCCACTCGTCTCTTCAGAAGATTTTCCTTGCTGCACCTAGAACTTTTACCATTTGAAATGACCGAAAATAAATGTGAATTACCATTACAATTTCAACGAGTAGTCACAAACTATAAGAGAGGTCTCAATTCAATGTAACCTAGTCGAGATCAAGGTTGAACTTAAACCACCCTATCAATGACTGAGGGTAGTTTTTTTATTAACGTGTATAACTTTACTTTTCACACACGAATTTTACACGAGACATATGTATTTTTAAGCAAGTAAAAACTTTAACACTACGACGCGGGCATTCAATCTTAGTCAGTAGGTCAAAGGTCACATATAATTTGACTCAAAACATTATAAAACATGTATTAACACACAATTTGTGTTCTAGACATAATTTGTGACACAACGAATGGTCACACGATACATTTTCTCAAATATTTGAAAAATTTAGAGACTTAAGAACAAAGGTCACGTTATCTGATAACATTGTTATTGCCAAGGGGGGTCCTACGTATGTATGGGGGGGCCGTGCTGATTCCAGGCTAGTTTTCTATCGGTGTTGGCTGGTGGGGGGGGGGTACACCAGGCTATACCTGCACTCGCGGACATGAAAATATGCATTCCATTCTTACCTAATTAATGCAAGGTTATCCTCAAGTTGTGATGAGCTCCATCAAATTTGCGAAACACCTCGCGCATATTAAAGGGATAGTCAGGTGAAAAACTAAAAAACCACCAATGAATCATAAGTGCATGAGATTCTGAGATTCAGTTGTGTGTAAAATAAAATTGATATAGGTTGCTTCAATGCAAGAAACAAAATAGTGAACATTTAGCTATTCTACTAAATTCCTTTTGCCAGCTCTGCTGCATTTTTCTTCTAAAGCATAGTAGCAGATGTATTGGTTCTGAGCTCGCTAGCGCCTTCCCGATAGACAAAGCACTCATTGTGTTATACGAGACCAGCCACAACACTCGGCCACTGCGGACAGTGCCGCTCAAAACAGATTGCAGCTTTTCTACACATCAAGTCACACAAAAATTAATTGCAGGGCGTTTTGTAGAAGTACACGTTCGTACCTAGAAGCATGTTATCGGTAGAGAAACGATGCACATTGAAACTCCTGATCGATTTTTGATAAGTGCCTTATTTTAGCGGTGGTTTTACTATCTCGAGGCAACATTTCTTTTACATGGGATTTACCATGAGAAAAGTTGCTCGGTGCTTCTTGGTAGCAACAAGCCAAAAAATCGAGTTTTCTTTAATTTTTGAACCGCCTGCTTAAATGGACTGTTTTAGTCATGTTTTCATATTTGAGGGTGGACATATACAAATGGTAGGTTTTTTAGTTTTTCACCAGACTATTCCTAAGACCTTGAGCAATGTATTTTTCTACTGATAGGACGGATAGTATACTTAGTCGATTGTTTCCCACTCGATTTCGTAAGTATAACTCGTGATACGGTGCATGCTCGAAAATGTTCTTTCACAAGCAGCACTTGATGCAGGTATTGTTAGGCTAATAGTGAACAGTTTGTAAGCTTCATTGAAAGCAAGGAGGGGCATACAACCTTCCAATACGGTTTGAAACTTCTGGCTTCAGTTACCAAGTGCAAGCAGTGAAAAACTTGAAAGTAAAAAATGAAAATGCTACGAACTCCAGTTTGATAAATATTTGGTATAGAGTGTGGTGGATTGGTGTAATCAATTTCAGCTACAAGAACTAGTTATAGAAGCGCGGCTATTTGAACGCGAATTATTTGTTTTTTGGCGTGCATGCGGCGGCACCAACGTAGTGTAACAGTGGTAATTTATTTTGGCTTGAGGGGGCCGCTGGGGGGGCCGAGAAATTTTAGGGGGGGGCACCGGCCCCCCCTGCCCCCTCCCCTCCCCCCCCCCCCTAGCGTCGTCACTGGCCATAGCTACGAAACACGTAGAGAAATGGTGTGATGTCCCCCCCACTAATAATGTGTATGTATTTATAGAAATGACATGGAACTGAATGTCAGAGACCCAAGTGCATGACATCCCCCCCCGCGAGCTCTGCCGTGCCAAGTAGAAGGCTATTGCTACGCTCTCGATTGTAATATTGCAATCAACTATCTTACTGTTAGGGACACAACTTATCGGTATAGAATAACGTTCGATCTGAATTTGAAATAAATACATATACATTTTCGAACATAGCTCTACCACTGTTCGGCGATCCAAATTATTGCATTACTTAAAATATTTAAAGATATACCGATTATAAAAATTAATAGCGTCGTTCTAAAAGATTTTCCATAAGTTTATTTCTTTATACTTTTTTTAAAAATGAAAATGTGCATATTTTATAGTATACCAAAAGCAAAAGATGAAAAAATATGAGTATCAAAATAAACCATAAGCTAATACCAAAGATTTGTAATCTTTGCTATTACCACACGATTTCTCAAATCAAAATGGTTTATGTATGGTATAGGATCCCCTCACCGCATTGTAATTGGGTTTTAGTGAGCACTGGTATACTGTATCGTAACGGTAATCTTATGTCTCTTTTGTTACAGGGAATGGTTCCCCTGGGACACGTCTTCTTCACCTTCGTATGAAATAACTCTGTTCATACGATGGCTCCAGACAATATCTTACTGCAGTATTTCCTGTTCAATGACGTGGCTATTAGTTCTAGCCATAATAATGCCAATAACGAATTTTAAAATTCTCAACAACAAACTCGAATTTATTCGTGCTATTTCAATCGAGCGAATCAAGGCGAGGAAGCTGAAGGAGTCTACTGGTTTTGCACCGGACACGATTCTGTCAATTGATTTCGATGACAGCGATCTATTTAATATGCGGGGTGATCTACTAAAAGCTGCACCAGCTGCTCTCAATGCAGGAATAGTTATTGGTATGGCACATATGAGACCTCTATTTGAAGCAGGGCATCTTGGCTCTACCTCTGGAAGGGAACGAACTGCTTTGGAGGATACATTTCAAGATTCTATGGGAAAGCCAGGAAATCAATTGGCCGTAACTACTGAACTGGATGAAGAAATGCATAATGTTTTGACAGAATGCATTCAACTTCATGTTAATTTGATAAGGTAGTTAGTAATTAGCAAACCACAATACTTGCAATGAAACTTTTTTCTAAATAGGCCTATAATACTATTAAAATATTTATTTGCAGATACATTGGTTTATGCGAGGAGTTTGGTAATGCAGCTATGGTGGCTCTTCTCGTAGCGAACACGTTGTCATTGGGAATGGCCACATTGACACTTTTCACGGTATGTCTATGTATTGACTGCTCAGAATATACTAGATGCTTTCGGCGGCAAGAAAATAAACTATTACGATGAGTAATTAGCTGTCAATTGTTCTATTTAGTTTTATTGTTAAATATTTGTACAAGAGTACAATGGAAAGTGAGCGACGCCATGTTTCGTGCAAGGTTCGAACCTAGACCGCTAGGCGGAGCTGATCAAGTAGACCTTGGCGTGCTGTTGTCGCTGTTGCTGACAGCGCTATCTATGTAATTAGCTATCACCGGGTTAACACTGACGCGTCTATTTTATTGTATTGAATTGTTTATCTAATTATTATTCGAGCGCTCAGTGCGCAGTGCGGTCCAGTGAAGCCATTTACAGACTCCATTAGCCTTGTCGTTGTTTCCGCCATTGCTCAACATAAAAATAATTGTCTATTGACCATAAAATTATCTCACATATGGCCGCCATTTTTATCCCATTTATTTATCCTATTCGTGATTCGTCCGGTCTCTAATCAATATTACCATTTTTCAATTTAAGCAAACACCACTAATGCCAACATAATTATTTCCTTAACAGGATAACGAACAATCTAAGCTGATGATCCTGATTATTCTATTCCTTTTCACCTCGATATCGTTGTTGTACTTCATGGTTAACATCAGTCTGCAACTAGTCTCAGATCAAGTAAGTATTATCAAATGTAAAAAGTCGAAAACGTTGTTGTACTTCATGGTAAGTTACAGTATGCAACTAGTTTCAGATCAAGTACCGGTAAGTATTATTTACTGCAAATATTCGATATCGTTGTTGTACTTCATGGTTAGTTACAGTATGCGACTAGAGAAGAAAAAAAAAGAGGAATAATTTCAAATGTCCCGGATGGTACATTAATAACACTTTTAAGACTGAATATTAAAATTGCAAACAAATGTTAATGTTTCAGTAAGAAACATAACTAGTTTTTCAAAAAAAAAAAAAAAACAGCTTACAACTTTGAAAATATTTCAAATCCGAATTTTTCTGAACTTTTAAATTTTTTTTTTAAACGAAAATTTAATTCTAACATGTATACATTTTTTAATTTTAAACATGTTTTCTTGTACACATAAAATAACTTCTCTAGATTATGAACATAAAAGTTGAATATAACCTACGAAATTAATTTGGGATTGATTTCCAGCACGAGGCAGTCTGTGAGTCTGTATACAGATGTGATTGGCTGGAAGCCTCGCCGAGCTTCAAGAAGTCCATGCTCGTCATCATGAGCCGAGC
The DNA here is from genome assembly GCA_945910005.1 of Isoperla grammatica. Lineage (NCBI taxonomy): Eukaryota > Metazoa > Arthropoda > Insecta > Plecoptera > Perlodidae > Isoperla > Isoperla grammatica. The sequence goes on from OX246738.1 coordinate 91,737,109, forward strand.
CAACGTTCCCCTGGAGGCGAAACCCATGGGGTGCGACCCTCTGTCACGCAAGAACTTCGCTCAGGTCAGTGAGACACACTGTCAACCAGTGGTGACCGTGTACGGCCACGAGCGAGCGAGGAGCTCGCGCAAATTTATCCTGTCGATTAGGCCTACGTCGTTGAACACTTAATAATAATCAATCAATGAATCGGTCACTCTTCTTGCGGTTTACAATGTCACACACATTTTTGTGAACTTTATCGGGGGATATACGTGAAACAAATCTAGCAACTAGCACAAGTGATTAGTGAACCTACAGTAGAGTTCCGCGGGAGTTTACACCATGGCCACACCATTTTCCCCACGTTTTGGACACCCATATATAGGTTGAAAGATAAGCCATTGGGTTTGAAATATATATATAGAGATATATATTTCAAACCCAATGGATAAGCTATCCCGGGATTTCTTGTTTTCCAAGAACGATCGGACCTCATCGCCTTGAAGAATGTGATGTGTGTATTCAGTCATCTGAATTCCTCGTCCTTTGCTTGAGGTTGAATGGGGATGATTGCTCGACTGGTCTTTGCTCTAGGGGTGTACCAAGAAAACTACCTAAAAGGTTGGTGTAAACTCCAGCGGAACTCCACTGTAGTGTCTATAGATTCACAAGATATCATAGCATTTTTTCTGGTTAACTTGAAGACTAGCCTAACTTTGGACTTTTTGTGGTCTCATTAAGAAGTTCTGTTGGGAAAAAGGCTTATACAACGAACTTTCCAAAATGTTTTACAATTTTTCTCTCAGATATTTGACTGGATTACAAGAGACCAAAGTTAGGTTCTTGCAGTTAACGGCTATAGAAAGCTTCACGTTAACCGTGTAACATTTTTATTTCAAAAATTATATCTCAAGAATGCTACTCGAAATTAAAAATCTGAGTCTAAAGGGGACTGTGGTTTGGTTGGTAAGGCCTATCGGCCGAATGATAAATAATTCAAATATTCTAATCACTAGGGTAGTTTTTTGGTTATTAAACAATAATTAGTAATACATATTCAATACAAGTTACAACTTTACTGAATGTAATGTTAGATACATTTAGCATTCACCGCTTCTGATTCAGATTTTCGATTTCGAGTAGCATTCTTAAGATATAATTAAAACTTGAATATTGTGTGCGGATTGAGGCTATCGTTATCAAGGTGACTCTACCCCCCCTGAAAAAGCACTTTTGCTACGAACTATACTTGCAAATGTGTATGTGTGATGTATGAAGTGTACCCCCCCTCCCTGCCACTACCAAAACTCCGACCGACCTCCGTGCGCTTCGTTTTCTTTTCAGTCGAGGAGAAACTCTTCATGGAGCAGGGTCACGTCCGCGATGCTGCCGCTCTGCTCACTTTGTTTCATGTTTCCCTCCAATTCTTGGATTGTGTCTGGACATTCGCGTACTCAACTAATGTTGAGCGGCGCTAGGACAAAAGGAGACAGTTTTCTTTGCGCAAATTACCTGTCTGTCTATACCCGTAAAGTAGTTACGGCTGGACTGTGATGCGAGCAAACTGATGCGCTTTACATCCATGTACGTATAACACCAAACCTTGAACAGTTTTCGACGTAGGCTTGAGACTTTAAGCATTTTGGGAAGGTGAGGACCGAGCGCATGATAAGCACTTTTTTTTCTTGTAAAAGACTCTTTTCATATAAGTTATGAAATAGTAAAAACAGCATATACTCAAGTGCCTTTTCAACGGGACACGAAATAATTCATTACAATAAACTGGGCCGATAATTGTGTTTTAAAATTATATACCATCATTCCGAAGATAACAACTTATAGTCTACTACATTTTCGTGTCCTTGACAAGGTCTAGAGGTGTTTTTTAGCATTAACGTAAAAAATAAAAAAGTAATTTTTAAAACCTGTTTTTGCAGACATAATAACAATATTTATCAATATTCATCAAAATAACTTACCTAGATATACACACCTAACAACCACAAACAGACATACGACCTCTTATGCATGTAGGTCCAGATAGAAATCATATGCTCTAACCATACGATCGGCCAATTAAGAATGCCTTGTACAGGGTATGGCCTGCCCAGGACCGCTATACCTTATCGTGGTGGGCAGACTTGTGTGCATTGTTGATCCTGAGAGTAGTGACGTAACTATTATTTCGTGGTGATGGTGGTTGGGGGGGGGGGGGGGGAGGGTGCGGGGAGCTTCAACAGGAGAAAATGTGGTGTGGGAACCGCAAGGGGTCTAAGGCGATGACACTATCTCGCCGGAAGCGAACTTTTGTTTCGATTATTATATATATATTTCGTAATTATTTAGTCAAAGAATAGAACTCGAAGCATTATACCAATTGGTTTATTTTACGCTAATGGTTCCGACAACGTTTGAGTGAAATGTTGTATTTATTTTGGTTGAAATGTATGCAATTTCTTAGTACACGTACTTGATGTCCTTAACACTATCATCACATTAATTATCATTAAACTATCACTAAAAGATCAGTCTCGATGTAGTTTCCGGGAGTGGACTTGAAATTATTAACTCCCCCCCCCCCCCCCCCCCTCCACCCCCCCAACAAATTTACGCACCTGATCAAGATCTATGCCGGCGGAAGCGTATGCTTCTGTTAGGGCCATCGTAGCCAGCCGGACAGGTCAAGTTGGAGAAGCCAAGTGAAAGCAGTCCACATCCTCTCCTTTCCTTTTCCTCCCCTTTACGTGCTACTTGTCCTTTCCTCCAAATACCCCCAGACGTACTATTATAACACAGTTGTCGAGTATACGTCGCTAAATAACAAGTAATCAATGCACATGGTACGGGCCCCACCGCTCTACTGTGTGTCTAGAGGTTTAGTTCTATGTTTGTGTTCTAGGTGATGAATATGGCTTACAAGACGGTCAGCACACTTACTAACACGATAAAGTGAGGCAACAAGGCTTCAGCACTGAGGTCGCCGTTCTTCAGTTTGAGCAATGCACAGACAAATACAACATATCCCTCACCGCGAGCAATTAGGCTTTGCACGTTGTGAAATGATTTAAAAGCGTGCACGTACACGTCACATCTGTGCGCGTGGCGGCCACGTTAGTGACCAAACTTTGATGTTGCCATGGAGAAACAATTGAAGCCTGTTGTAGTAGAACACAGAAACCCTCAGTTCTTTCAAATTAAGCCTTTCTTTGAAATAACATTGGTATGAGGTGTGGTAATTTGGGATATTGTATTACTTGTGCTTACTTTTTAAACTAAAATATAAGGTTACTTAGTAAATTTGAATAATTTTCGCCAATTATCTAGGATATGGCTATAACAATCGTAGCGTGATCATGGCCGCTGTAGCGTCACGTGGGAACTATGAGTAATATAATTTACTGTTGAATGAACACCTCAAGACAATTTTAGTAGTATTGAAATTGTCAAATTTAATCCAATACAATCACTTTTAAAACATTGTTTTTAGAGTGTATGCACATTCCGGTGTATACACCCCGCATTATAGCAAAATATTGGCAATTAAGTTTATTTAAACCTTAATTTCTCTAGCTTGTATAGCTACTTGTGTGAGGCCCTAAATGCGAAACAAACGTTCATCTACCTCCCAACCAGATTCCCCTTATGACGACCTTGGCGATGTGAGGGCTCTGATTCGGCCGACGCTCTATGACCCAGTTGTTGTGTCTTAAACAGACAAACAAACAAACACAAACTAACTATCTAACTAACTAACTAACTAACTAACTAACTAACTAACTAACTTACTAACTAATTTTCAAACTAACTAACTAACTAACTAACTAACTTACTAACTAATTAACTAACTTACTTTCTTTCTAACTAACTCACTGACTTACTAACTAACTAACTTACTAACTAATTAACTTACTTACTAACTAACTAACTAACTTACTTACTTACTAACTAATTAACTAACTTACTTTCTTTCTAACTAACTCACTGACTTAATAACTAACTAACTTACTAACTAACTAACTAACCTACTAACCAATTTACTAACTAACTAACTAATTAACTAAGTAACTAACTTACTAACTAACTAAGTAGAACTAAGCAACAAACAACAAACAGTAACTAACTATCTAAGCAAGTAACTACCTAAGTAAGTGTTTAAAATTTAAATAACAATCAATCATAATCATTATTATTATTATTATCATTATCAATCTTTATGTTGTAAAATTTCTTCTTTTAGACTAAAGCAATCCTGAGCATTTTACTCGATTCACAAGTGTTTCGAATTGTTATTCTGGTCCTTACAGCTGTAAAACCAGCCAAGCCTAACATTGGGCTCCTTGTGAATACAAGTCAGTTGAAGAAGTTGAATTTCTATTGAGAGAACAAAGACACAAAACATTCCAATTATATGTTTTGAAAATTAGTTCCCAGTTATGACTTTGGATTCATAAGGCGTCCAAAACTAAGCTGGCCTTACATAAGACCAGAAAAAGTTCATAGTCGTTCCCTACCCCTCAAACCGCCCGTTGTTGCTATGGATTTGTTATCAATATGGGAAATAACATACATAAAACTATTACCTAGTAACAACGGGCACCCCAAGGGGTAGGGGACGACTGTGAACTCCAGCTATATAGGACCTCTGGTGTATCCAGAACCTCAGGTTAATATATCAATAACACGTCATACATCTTATGCATTCGAATAAGTGGTCACTTTGGATATACATTGGTCAGTATGGGTATATATAATGACGTACAGGTCCTGTTGTTTACTATTTAAGCAACCTACAATTAAAACACTAGTTATTAATTGGTATCATTATAATATGTATTATTCTCACGATTGTTAATTATTAATGCATTTTTACATTGTTGTGTAATAACAGTTCTTTTATTTTATTTTTATGGCTTCATTTCCAATAAACAATGTGATTAATTAATTTCAAAATTATTTATAATTAAATTAATAATTAGAAATAAAATTAATGATTACTTTATAAAATTAATTAATAAGCTCGAAGTTAATTTCAAAATTCATTAATCAATTAAGTAAGTATAATGCGCAAAATAGGCATGCATGAAATAGCTCCAATCTGAAGATATTCGCCGCCGTAAGTAAACATTTAAAAGTGAGAGAACAAACCTTTTTAAAAATAAGTTTCAATCATCTTGAATGTTAATAAAATAAATATTGTAAATTGTAACATTAAGAATTTGACTTCTTTGATAAAAGGAACGGCTTACCAAAAATACTACTCAACACTGATGATTTATGTGATACCAATGCGCAATACTTGTTATAGTTACCTAGTCTACTGTAGTTAATGTGACTCGTCTTCAAGATTAATACACCAAACAAAATTACTATGTTGTAATTCTAAATTCACAATAAATGATGTTCCTCCAAGATCAATTTGTTTTTCTTTCCTCTGAGAATTTCCTCATTAAAAATACGTTCCCTAGCAAACTTCAGATCCCGCCAGACAACTTGCTCTATACGGTGGACTTCAAGAAGCCACGCCCCAACCTTATTAACCCTTTAAATTAATTTCGTAGTAAGTATTAAACTGGTAAGTTCGTAATCTAAAAAGAATTCATTTTATAAAGAAACAAAGTTTCAAAATTAAAAATCTTAATTTTTTACTTCTTTTTTTTACATTAAGTTTTAAATATAAAGTTTTTTAACGTCGTCTTTTATGTACTTTTTATACAACTCCATTCTGTATTCACGTTGTTATGGTAAAGAAACAGGGATAAGGGAAAACTTTGAACCAAATTTTTTAAAATCAGTGCGAAGCCAATGAGTATTGAAAGATGGGTCAAAATTCAAATTCCACTGTTTAAAAGGGTTGCCAGTCCGGCCGTGCTCAGGAGGGACAAGTTCACACTACACTGCGCTGCCGTGGTTATTACCTTGTTTTGCTGCTATTGTTAAAAAATCACTAAAACTCAAGACGATACAAACCAATCATGTTTTTTCATGGTGTATTCTATTGAAAAAACCTCATTTAGTAACAATAATGAAAATTATTTTTTAATTTGTTAAAAAAAAAAGTCTGTTTCAAATGTAAATAGACCTTGTTTTATAATTTATTTAAGTATCGCCTTAATTTCGATTGCTCTTAAATCTACAATTTAAATCATACACATGTTATATTCAATATTAATATGAATAAAATAATTATAAATTATATACCTATCTTCGATTGTGTATACAAAATGTTGTTAGTATTTTACATCATGTTTTGTATTGTGACGTGCCGTGCATTGTGGGTATCCCGCGCTTACGGCCGCACCGTATTCATCAACACTAGAGCTACGTTTCGTCTCGTTTTTGAACACTGAGTATTTTATGCCATTATAGGATATTTATTTATTATTTATTTATTTATTTTTCTATTTTTGTTGATTAGTGATTAAATTTGTATATAGATAGTCTGTGTTTGTAAAAAAAAAAACACACAAAAAAACGATATTATATGTATAAAACATTGTACGTGTGTTGTAATCAATCAATCAATCAATCATCTTGACAATTTATAAAGCTATTATTATGGTTTGAATGTCGTTAATCACGTTTTAGAACTAGCCTGCATCTACGTAATGCAACTTCTTTTACACATATACAAATATTAGTTTATGAATTAGAGCCAATTGAGAAGATCACGGTTGAATGGAATTATGCGTACATCCATTGAAAAATCAGCTTAAAGGTTTTAATTTATTTGAAGAAAACTTCTTTCCGGATTTAAATAATATTTCGTGCAATTATTAGTAACATGTCGAGAAATAATGTACTGTACCCTAATTCCAGGGTTGTAACTTAAACGGCCATCTTGTAAAAAAATTGTATGTTTATTGTATAGGGATCTTTTTTGGTTAAAAGTAATATGATATGCAAATGATTTATTTGATTTTATGAAAAAAATAGCTCATCTTGCAACTCGTAGCGTTTTCCTAGTAAAAGTACATAACACAAAGAATTTTAAACTATTGAGGTCTTGTTAAAATTGTAAAAGTCGGCAGAAGAGTTGTTAAAGTTACTTCACGAAAGGATAACTGAATGAAAGTATCTTTATTGAACCCCGCGTCAAGCACTGCTGCTCAAGCTCCCAAAAGACATCCCAGAACTTCCTATCATGCAGGTATTTTTAAGCAACATCTGGGATACAGGGTAGGAAGGAACAAAATGGAACATTTGATTGAAACATTTGACAATGTTCATTTTGTATTTCAGTGTATTATATTATCACATATATTATAAAGTTGTCGGTTTGGTACATTTGTAAAGTTCCAAAAAGTCAATATGCAGTGAATGTGTCCATATGAAAATTTAACACATATGGTGACAACTTAAAATATACTATGGTGAAGATTGAAAACAGACTTTAGAAAAATATTTCATATTTTTCCAAACTTGTATTTGAGAATATCAGTATTGGCACTTAATTGTAGATGGCTGCTTCAATATCTCCTTTAGTGCAATACGTCATGTTAACACTTTTGAATAGTATTAATTATTTCGTTTCGTGCTATTTCTCTGCCCCCGTTTGTTCCTTCTCTGTGATTATACAGATATACAGATGTCATTATACATTTATTTAGTATTTAACTGTGTATACATACACCTGAAGTATCTCTCCTTTCGTAAACTAGTTTTATAACATGATGCAAAATTAAATTTATCAACACATGACGTACATACTCTCTCCCCAAATACCACCAAAACATTGTTCACTTTTATTAACAACAATTCCAAATCACTTATTCTAGTATTCGTGACGTGCACTAAGGTTTCACAACTAGGAATGTGTGACAAACAATAATCAAGTGACTGGCAGCTCCACTGAATATGTGACTCAGTAAATCACTGGTTCGGTTCTTCCGCACCACGAACTTCGCCGAAGTCCAGCTATGGATACAACAATCAAGTGACTGGCAGCTCCCCTGAATATGTGACTCAGTGAATCACTGGTTCGGTTCTTCCGCACCACGCGAAGTGCAGCTAAGGAACCGGAGAAGTTCACTTCAAGAATGCATTCATAGTACTCACCATTTTATAGGCAGAGTACGACATCTGAAAGGGAAATACTGGATTAGTGGTGAGTTACAGTCAAAGAAAAAACATCAGATGAAAAAGTTTTTTCAATCAATTCGAAACACTTCAAGTCGCAAATTATGCAAATATTTATGTTATTCTTAAACAGCCCATGTCCAAAAGTTTCTGTTGGTAAGCGATTATTTAAACGAGAAATTTAAACCAAAATGTTAATTATTCCCAGATCTGATGTGTGGAAAATAAGGGTTGTTATCGTACTATTATTTTTATTCTTTATTGGCAATCAAATAGCAAGATACGCCCTAAATGGTAATATAATATTTATAATAACAATTAGATATTACATTGAAATCATTAGATACACGTAATGGCAGGAGTAAAACACCATCAATAGAAATACACCTGTGACTGTTTTATTGAGTTATTTTCTGATGAACGAACGAAAGATGAACGATGTGAATAAACGCATCATTGTGCAAATTCTTCTTCTTACCGTCAACAAATTGCAACTATTATTAATGAATACGTTTTAAACGCGTAAGTAAAAGTAAACATGTTTACTTACTTACAAAGTAATTTGTTCCTTAATTCCACTTATCGGTTTTGAATCATAAACAGATTATTTTCCCCCACCTTACAGAACATGTTTGAATATTATTAATATATGCTTTAAAATACTGTCACATGCAGTCGAAGTACATTACATCATATACATACATACATACATACATACATACAACCATACATACATACATACATACATACATACATACATACATACATACATACAACCATACATACATACATACATACATACATACATACATACATACATACATACAACCATACATACATACATACATACATACATACATACATACCTACAACCATACATACATACAACCATACATACATACATACATACATACATACATACCACAAACATACATACATACATACATACATACATACATACATACATACATACATACATACATTCATACAAAAAAACATACATACATGAGTTGAGAGTTCGACGCCCTGAGGATAGGATCCATAAGGTTCCTGAAACGTCGGCACAATATGGAGGTAGGACGTGGCGGAATAACCCGCAATTATTTTAATTTTACTGACATACATACATACATACATACATACATACATACATACATACATACATACATACATACATACATACATACATACATACATACATACATACATACATACATACATACATACATACATACATACATACATACATACATACATACATACATACATACATACATACATACATACATACATACATACATACATACATACATACATACATACATACATACATACATACATACATACATACATACATACATACATACATACATACATACATACATACATACATACATACATACATACATACATACATACATACATACATACATACATACATACATACATACATACATACATACATACATACATACATACATACATACATACATACATACATACATACATACATACATACATACATACATACATACATACATACATACATACATACATACATACATACATACATACATACATACTACATACATTCATACTTATACTTACATTACTAAACATTGCCAATGAAAGGTGGTCGATACCAATTGGTTTAATAACCAGGGGCCGGCTGACCCGAGACATTACGATGAGCATGGACTTCTTGAAACTTGGCGAGGCTCTCTGCCAATCACAGGCGTACACTGCCCCGCAAACAGCTGCAGCCTAGAACATACCGGTACGTGAGAATAGAATGTTTGAATCTAAGCGAGGCTCTCAGCCAATCACAGGCGTAAACCACCTCGCCAACACCTGCAGCCTGGAACATGGCTGTACATGAGCATACACTGCTTGAAGCTAGGCGAGGCTCTCAGCCAATCACAGGCGTACACAGCCTCGCAAACAGCTGCAGCCTGGAACATAGCGGTACGTGAGCATAGAATTTTTGAATCTAAGCGAGGCTCTCAGCCAATCACAGGCGTACACTGCCTTGCAAACAGCTGCAGCCTGGAACATAGCGGTACGTGAGCATAGAATGTTTGAGTCTAAGCGAGGCTCTCTGCCAATCACAGGCGTACACTGCCTCGCAAACAGCTGCAGCCTGGATTATCTAGCTGTTCATGAGCATAGTCTGTTTAAATCAAGGCGAGGCTCTTAGCCAATCACAGGCGTACACCGCCTCGCCAACATCTTCAGCACGGAACATAGCGGTACATGAGCATACACCATGCTTGAAGCTAGGCGAGGTTCTCAGCCAATCACAGACGTATATCGCCACTTCAGCAGCAGATAGCGGTACCTGAGCATAGACACGCAGTCTTTGTGCTTTGCTCTTCCTACAGTTCCCCTCTCTCTTCTAAATAATGTTTCAGTTGGTCCTCCCACTTTGCTATTGGGCAATCCCGCCCTTGGTTTCGTTTGTTTGCCCACTCTTTTCATATTATGGCCATACTTTCTTAGAGTTGCTCCGTATTTTGAACAAAAAGCTTATTTACGGGAATAATACGTACCTCATAAGTGAGTTGTTCACTGAGATAATTGAATATGAGATATAATAAATCAACTTCCACAAATAATGTTATTAGTGCGTACTCCTTTATACTCCATCTTGTAGTCTGGGAAAAGAAAAGAAACAAAACATTAATTTCTTAAACAGAATAATCACGGGTGGGTAAATGGATAAACAAAGAAATATTATGGGAGTAAGAAAACGAAGAAGTATTGCATGTGAAGGTCACTTCATATTTTAATCAGTCTGTGGATTTGTTGTTATAGCTTTCCGCATTGTTAAATGGAGATGCCTCAGCGGTAAGATGCGTGAGTGCAATTCGGGAGGTCGCTGCTTCAAACCGGCCACCAGCAAGTCTGACTGAATATTTTCCCGATCATTTCAAAAGTCACGAGATCAAAGCTGGAATTGAGTGATCCTATCAGCCCTCGGACATTCCTTCACAACCTAGTTAGTCATCTGAATAGGACATGGAATTATGACTGTCCCTTGGCTAACTAGATTATTTGTTGTTAAGACGTACTCGACAACTATGATCATATAACGTCAGGGGTGTTTGGAAGAAATTGACAAGTAGGACGTAAAGTGGAGGAAAGGGAGGAAAGAGTCAAATAGGACATAAGTTGGAAGAGAGCTAGAAAAGGGACATGTAAATAGGACATAAGTTGGAGGAGAGTGAGAACAGGGACATGTAAATAGGACGTAAAGGGGTGGATCACGGATCTAAGAGAACGAGGACTTTCTTTTGTAAGGCTTCTCCACCTCGACCTGTCCGGCTAGGGTGGCCCTACCAGAAGCATTCGCTTCCACAGGCATAGCTCTCGGGATCAACACAGCACGCAAACCTGCCCCCCACACTAAGGTAGTAGTCCCTGGGCAGGTTTTCAAATACAAATTGTTATTTAAAAAAAATCGTTAACTATCTATGTGTAGCGGTTTAGGGCCCACATTGTATCCCGGATCTTGGGGTTGCAAGTTACCGAGGATATCCACTGAGCATCTGCCCAGGGATTGCTACCTTATCGTGGTGGGCAGGTTTGTGTGCTTTGCTAATTCTGAGAGATATTCCGACGGAAGCGTATGCTTCTGTTAGGCTGCGGCCCCACAGAGGGAAAGTTACTTGAATGTTAGTGGGTAGATACTAGATACACACAAAGTAACCCTCGAGGTAAGTATCCGACACGTGTATTCTTATGGTGCCGGCCGCACTGCACACTCTAAACCCAGCCAACCAGTAGAGCTGGTAGTCAGGCTATGAAGCATTTGTGTTGGATAATTCCATCTACGCACTAGGTTCACAAGTCACAACCATGGAGGAGCAATGTTTAGATAGCGACATAGTGCATGCCTGACTCACAGTCTCACACTGGATTCTAGGTGGGTACATAGCTTGTTCCAGCCTGCAGTACGGTGGCTATTTCTGGGTAACAACAAATTGAAAATGGATGTAGAAAAAGGACTATTAAAATCTACATTCATAGTATTTTAAGATTTTAAGCGTGTTTTCGAAACTATAGATAGAAAGATATTACTGAGTAAATTGGATCATTATGGTTTGTGAGGAAGTGTGCTGGCATGGTTGCATGCTTCTTTGTAGACAGAAATCACAAGATCTTTTTTTTATTGAAGCTTACTCCGATCTTGTTGAAAACAATTTTGGAGTGCCTCAAGGGTCAGTACTTGGCCCATGATTATTCATTATCTACAATAGTGATAAACATTCGTGTGTTAAAAACGGGCTCACTAACCTACTTGCTGATAATTCTCTTATATCGTTGTCTGATTTTGAGCTAAAAAGTATTATTCAAACAATAAATTAAGAACTAAGACGATCATATAAATGGTTAGTCAAAACAAATTAAAACTAAATGCATCAAAATCGATTTTTGTTTGTTTCAAAATGTTCAAAGTGTCAAAATGTTTTTTGATAAATGGGGAAAAAAATCTGTGCTAATTATGATAGCAGTTATCAGGATACGAAACGAATGTAATAAATAATGAAACACTTAAAATGGTGAATGAAATTAAGTACTTGGGATGTATTCTAGATGACCAACTCAATTTTGCTAACCAAACAAAGTACATAAAAAGTATAATATGGAAAGACATAGACTTTCTCTCAAGATTGTCAAGATACCTTTCACCTGTACTTTCATCTTGGTGTATAGAAATAGTATATAACAATAGTATATAAGTCGATCAGAACTGGAATGCTCATAGTTATATTAGCCATAACTCAGCCACGTAGGATAAATTAATGTGTAGTTTAAATAACAAATTACGGTTCCTCTTTGTTAAAGCCCAAGTCTTGTTTTTGTAAGCCTTAAAGGGGTTCTCACCCGCTAGATTTATTTTTTACCATATGATCTACTGCACCACACCAATCGATAATGAACCATTAAACATCGTAAGTTGAAACCTGTGAATTGTTATTAATTAATGAAATTTCTGGTTAACTGCCGCGGCGACTGTTGGTGTCAGCCGGCTTTTGGTGCGAGTGTACTCGAAGCGATATATCAAGACGGCCTTGGTGTACTCCATTCGACACCGCATACAGACCGCGTTCATTGTGCATGCGTTGACTATTTCCCCTCCCAATACTACTACTCTCTCTCTCTCACTCTCTCTCTCTCTCCCTTGGCTTACTTGACACCAACTCGACAGTCGACACCCGCCGACTCGACGTGCACAGCAACGCACAGCAACGCTCAAAACGAAATGGAGCACCCGATTACACATCTTTATTTTGTACCTGAACGGAAGCTCCGATTACAAAACCAAAATATACGAAATACGCAGAAAAGAAAGACGCAGCGAAAAGTATTTCATCATTTTTTTTTTGGAGCAGAATCCTCCAAGGTCCCAAGGCATACAGGTCGTCCCAATGCTATTTCTTATGGGAGATTTTCGCCGATGGGACCTAGCTCGAAAATCACTAACTTTGATATTTTTTCCCCGGGTTATGGTGAACCCGATTTCTTTTCATTAAGTCGCTAATTTCATAGCTAATCAGCCTTAGTTAAACATATTTTTTTGGTGTAGCGGGTGAGAACCCCTTTAACTGCCTGAATTGGAATGTCCCGATCCCAGTGATTTGAGAACCACCCGTAAAGCTACGCCCCAGTACTTCTACGGGTCCGTCGAGTTTGGAGTCCGTTGGTTCGAGGCTGAGCCAAAGAAATTGTGTAAGTGTCACGGTAGGTTCTCACTATCTAACAATATGAAATGATGCGACGAATGCATCGTTAAACTCAAATAATCAATCAATCAGCCACAGATCGGGACACTAAAATATCAGCGGCGCTCTCGTTGGGTCAAGCGAGTAGTTGGAAACGAACGCTCGAATGAGGTAATGGTTGGAGATTATTTTCTGGCAATCCTTTCAAGTAGCAAAGGAAAAAAGCTTGACACGAAAGGATATAGTCGGCCTACATTTCTTCCTAAAAAATGTTGCTGTTGGAAAGTACAACACAAATCAAAATATACCAAAATATCAACGAAGATATTTTCCGCACTTAGTATACTCAAAACAAAACAATTGGAAAATACGACCTGATTCTACACCCTTATCTCAACATCCCCTAACAACTATGATTTCTGCTAAAAAATAGTTGTCCCAAGACTACCTTACACATGCTTACGTCACAGGCGACTGGTTCGTAGCCAATCAGCGAATGGTATTGGCCCGGATGTGTCTCGGGCGGTTCGCTGGTTGGCTACGATTGCGTAAATCAACATTTGCCATCACGCATCCACACGATAGCAGCTGAATGGTTCATCCGTAGACTGAGACGGCCCCCCTCGCACCTACCGACACATTCAGATCCCTTCTAGCGTTACATCAACATTTGCCATCACGCATCCACACGATAGCAGCTGAATGGTTCAGCCGTAGACTGAGACGGCCCCCCTCGCACCTACCGACACATTCAGATCCCTTCTATCGTAACATCAACATTTGCCATCACGCATCCACACGATAGCAGCTGAATGGTTCAGCCGTAGACTGAGACGGCCCCCCTCGCACCTACCGACACATTCAGATCCCTTCTAGTGGAACATCAACATTTGCCATCACGCAACCACACGATAGCAGCTGAATGGTTCAGCCATAGACTGAGACGGCCCCCCTCGCACCTACCGACACATTCAGATCCTTTCTATCGTTACATCAACATTTGCCATCACGAATCCACACGATAGCAGCTGAATGGTTCAGCCGTAGACTAAGACGGCCCCCCCCCGCACCTACCGACACATTCAGATCTCTTCTAGCGTTACATCAACATTTGCCATCACGAATCCACACGATAGCAGCTGAATGGTTCAGCCGTAGACTAAGACGGCCCCCCCCCGCACCTACCGACACATTCAGATCTCTTCTAGCGTTACATCAACATTTGCCATCACGAATCCACACGATAGCAGCTGAATGGTTCAGCCGTAGACTAAGACGGCCCCCCTCGCACCTACCGACACATTCAGATCTCTTCTAGCGTTACATCAACATTCGCCATCACGCATCCACACGATAGCAGCTGAATGGTTCAGCCGTAGACTGAGACGGCCCCCCTCGCACCTACCGACACATTCAGATCCCTTCTAGCGTTACATCAACATTTGCCATCACGCATCCACACGATAGCAGCTGAATGGTTCAGCCGTAGACTAAGACGGCCCCCCCCCGCACCTACCGACACATTCAGATCTCTTCTAGCGTTACATCAACATTTGCCATCACGAATCCACACGATAGCAGCTGAATGGTTCAGCCGTAGACTAAGACGGCCCCCCTCGCACCTACCGACACATTCAGATCTCTTCTAGCGTTACATCAACATTTGCCATCACGCATCTACACGATAGCAGCTGAATGGTTCAGCCGTAGACTAAGACGGCCCCCCTCGCACCTACCGACACATTCAGATCCCTTCTAGCGTTACATCAACATTTGCCATCACGCATCCACACGTAGCAGCTGAATGGTTCAGCCGTAGACTGAGACGGCCCCCCTCGCACCTACCGACACATTCAGATCATTTCTAGCGTTACATCAACATTTGCCATCACGCATCCACACGATAGCAGCTGAATGGTTCAGCCGTAGACTGAGACGGCCCCCCTCGCACCTACCGACACATTCAGATCCCTTCTAGCGTTACATCAACATTTGCCATCACGCATCCACACGATAGCAGCTGAATGGTTCAGCCATAGACTGAGACGGCCCCCCTTCGCACCTACTGACACATTCAGATCCCTTCTAGCGTTACATCAACATTTGTCATCACGCATCCACACGATAGCAGCTGAATGGTTCAGCCGTAGACTGAGACGGCCCCCCCCGCACCTACTGACACATTCAGATCCCTTCTAGCGTTTCATCAACATTTGTCATCACGCATCCACACGATAGCAGCTGAATGGTTCAGCCATAGACTGAGACGGCCCCCCTCGCACCTACTGACACATTCAGATCCCTTCTAGCGTTACATCAACATTTGCCATCACGCATCCACACGATAGCAGCTGAATGGTTCAGCCGTAGACTGAGACGGCCCCCCTCGCACCTACCGACACATTCAGATCTCTTCTATCGTTACATCAACATTTGCCATCACGCATCCACACGATAGCAGCTGAATGGTTCAGCCATAGACTGAGACGGCCCCCCTTCGCACCTACTGACACATTCAGATCCCTTCTAGCGTTACATCAACATTTGCCATCACGCATCCACACGATAGCAGCTGAATGGTTCAGCCATAGACTGAGACGGCCCCCCTCGCACCTACCGACACATTCAGATCCCTTCTAGCGTTACATCAACATTTGCCATCACGCATCCACACGATAGCAGCTGAATGGTTCAGCCATAGACTGAGACGGCCCCCCTTCGCACCTACTGACACATTCAGATCCCTTCTAGCGTTACATCAACATTTGCCATCACGCATCCACACGATAGCAGCTGAATGGTTCAGCCATAGACTGAGACGGCCCCCCTTCGCACCTACTGACACATTCAGATCCCTTCTAGCGTTACATCAACATTTGCCATCACGCATCCACACGATAGCAGCTGAATGGTTCAGCCATAGACTGAGACGGCCCCCCTTCGCACCTACTGACACATTCAGATCCCTTCTAGCGTTACATCAACATTTGCCATCACGCATCCACACGATAGCAGCTGAATGGTTCAGCCGTAGACTGAGACGGCCCCCCTCGCACCTACCGACACATTCAGATCTCTTCTATCGTTACATCAACATTTGCCATCACGCATCCACACGATAGCAGCTGAATGGTTCAGCCATAGACTGAGACGGCCCCCCTTCGCACCTACTGACACATTCAGATCCCTTCTAGCGTTACATCAACATTTGCCATCACGCATCCACACGATAGCAGCTGAATGGTTCAGCCGTAGACTAAGACGGCCCCCCTCGCACCTACCGACACATTCAGATCCCTTCTAGCGTTACATCAACATTTGCCATCACGCATCTACACGATAGCAGCTGAATGGTTTAGCCATAGACTGAGACGGCCCCCCTCGCCCCTACTGACACATTCAGATCCCTTCTAGTGTTACATCAACATTTGCCATCACGCATCTACACGATAGCAGCTGAATGGTTTAGCCATAGACTGAGACGGCCCCCCTCGCCCCTACTGACACATTCAGATCCCTTCTAGCGTTACATCAACATTTGCCATCACGCATCTACACGATAGCAGCTGAATGGTTCAGCCATAGACTGAGACGGCCCCCCTCGCACCTACCGACACATTCAGATCCCTTCTAGCGTTACATCAACATTTGCCATCACGCATCCACACGATAGCAGCTGAATGGTTCAGCCAAAGACTGACATGGCCACCTGTCGCACCTACCGACACATTCAGATCCCTTCTAGCGTTACATCAACATTTGCCATGACGCATCCACACGATAGCAGCTGAATGGTTCAGCCGTAGACTGAGACGGCCCCCCTCGCACCTACCGACACATTCAGATCCCTTCTAGCGTTACATCAACATTCGCCATCACACATCCACACGATAGCAGCTGAATGGTTCAGCCATAGACTGAGACGGCCCCCCTCGCACCTACCGACACATTCAGATCCCTTCTAGCGTTACATCAACATTCGCCATCACACATCCACACGATAGCAGCTGAATGGTTCAGCCGTAGACTGAGACGCCCCCCCTCGAACCAACCAACACATTCAGATCCCTTCTAGCGTTAGTTTAACATTTGCCCTCACGCATCCACACGATAGCAGCTGAATGGTTCAGCCGTAGACTAAGACGGCCTCCTTTGCACCTACCGACACATTCAGATCCCTTCTAGCGTTACATCAACATTTTCCATCACGCATTTACACGAAGCAGCTGAATGGTTCAGCCGTAGACTAAGACGGCTCCCTCGCACCTACCGACACATTCAGATCCCTTCTAGCGTTACATCAACATTTGCCATCACGCATCCACACGATAGCAGCTGAATGGTTCAGCCGTAGACTGAGATGGCCACCCCCCCCCCCCCTCGCACCTACTGACACATTCAGATCCCTTCTAGCGTTACATCAACATTTGTCATCACGCATCCACACGATAGCAGCTGAATGGTTCAGCCGTAGACTGAGACGGCCCTCCTCGCACCAACTGACACATTCAGGTCCCTTCTAGCGTTACATCAACATTTGTCATCACGCATCCACACGATAGCAGCTGAATGGTTCAGCCATAGACTGAGACGGCCCTCCTCGCACCAACTGACACATTCAGATCCCTTCTAGCGTTACATCAACATTTGCCATCACGCATCCACACGATAGCAGCTGAATGGTTCAGCCGTAGACTGAGATGGCCACCCCCCCCCCCCTCGCACCTACTGACACATTCAGATCCCTTCTAGCGTTACATCAACATTTGCCATCACGCATCCACACGATAGCAGCTGAATGGTTCAGCCGTAGACTGAGATGGCCACCCCCCCCCCCCTCGCACCTACTGACACATTCAGATCCCTTCTAGCGTTTCATCAACATTTGCCATCACGCATCCACACGATAGCAGCTGAATGGTTCAGCCGTAGACTGAGACGGCCTCCCTCGCACCTACCGACACATTCAGATCTCTTCTAGCGTTACATCAACATTTGCCATCACGCATCCACACGATAGCAGCTGAATGGTTCAGCCATAGACTGAGACGGCCCTCCTCGCACCAACTGACACATTCAGATCCCTTCTAGCGTTACATCAACATTTGTCATCACGCATCCACACGATAGCAGCTGAATGGTTCAGCCATAGACTGAGACGGCCCTCCTCGCATCTACCGACACATTCAGATCCCTTCTAGCGTTACATCAACATTTGCCATCACGCATCCACACGTAGCAGCTGAATGGTTCATCCGTAGACTAGGACGGCCCCCCTCGCACCTACCGACACATTCAGATCCCTTCTAGCGTTACATCAACATTTGCCATCACGCATCCACACGTAGCAGCTGAATGGTTCATCCGTAGACTGAGACGGCCCCCCTCGCACCTACCGACACATTCAGATCCCTTCTAGCGTTACATCAACATTTGTCATCACGCATCCACACGATAGCAGCTGAATGGTTCATCCGTAGACTGAGACGGCCCCCCTCGCACCTACCGACACATTCAGATCCCTTCTAGCGTTACATCAACATTTGCCATCACGCATCCACACGTAGCAGCTGAATGGTTCATCCGTAGACTAGGACGGCCCCCCTCGCACCTACCGACACATTCAGATCTCTTCTAGCGTTACATCAACATTTGCCATCACGCATCCACACGATAGCAGCTGAATGGTTCAGCCGTAGACTGAGACGGCTCCCCCTCGCACCTACCAACACATTCAGATCCCTTCTAGCGTTACATCAACATTTGCCATCACGCATCCACACGTAGCAGCTGAATGGTTCAGCCGTAGACTAAGACGGCCTTTCTCGCACCTACCGACACATTCAGATCTCTTCTAGCGTTACATCAACATTTGCCATCACGCATCCACACGATAGCAGCTGAATGGTTCAGCCATAGACTGAGACGGCCCCCCTCGCACCTACCAACACATTCAGATCCCTTCTAGCGTTACATCAACATTTGCCATCACGCATCCACACGATAGCAGGTGAATGGTTCAGCCGTAGACTGAGACGGCCCCGCACCTACCGACACATTCAGATCCCTTCTAGCGTTACATCAACATTTGCCATCACGCATCCACACGATAGCAGGTGAATGGTTCAGCCGTAGACTGAGACGGCCCCCCTCGCACCTACCGACACATTCAGATCCCTTCTAGCGTTACATCAACATTTGCCATCACGCATCCACACGATAGCAGCTGAATGGTTCAGCCGTAGACTGAGACGGCCCCCCTCGCACCTACAAACACATTCAGATCCCTTCTAGCGTTACATCAACATTTGCCATCACGCATCCACACGATAGCAGCTGAATGGTTCAGCCGTAGACTGAGACGGCCCCCCTCGCACCTACAAACACATTCAGATCCCTTCTAGCGTTACATCAACATTTGCCATCACGCATCCACACGATAGCAGCTGAATGGTTCAGCCGTAGACTAAGACGGCTCCCTCGCACCTACCGACACATTCAGATGCCTTCTAGCGTTACATCAACATTTGCCATCAGTATCACGCATCCACACGATAGCAGCTGCCACTGGCCAACATACTATTGTATCAACTAGCTTTTAGATGTTCATAATTATTATTATGTTATTAAACATACCGTCGTAATTTGCAGATAAGTAACTCCGAGTCCCATGACGCAAAAGATATACAGTGCAAACATTGGTTGAGTCATCCAGGAATAAAATTCACTTGTTAATCTGTAAGAAAACAAAACACACAAACAAAATTAACGAAAGAAAATTTCCCAACTTTTGAATAATGACTAAACTTTGAATGTTCCGGAAAAGCGATAATTTAACAGGGTGGACCTAGGGCTTGCATCCCCGAAATAATTTATGTTCATAACGATTTACTGAATTTCTAAAGACAATTTTGTAATGAGGTGCTATTGTCCACGTCTTTATATATTTTACAAACTAAATACATTTGTATTTTCTTGTCACCCCTCTCAGTGCAAAGTAGACAGACCTACTGATATTTTTTAGTGGACTTTTTTTACCATTTGGGCCTAAATTGGTTTGTTCAATTGTTTTGTTTATAAAACAAATTTGAATATATTCCTCGTTATTATGACGAATCCAAATTTTCCGTTCACATATAAGCCCAAAAAGGCTTATGTCAATTACTGAATTTAATAAAGAACAGTCCTAACCAGGACTTGTGCCCTTGTCCTCCGCTTTTGCAAGAAGGAATAGACCCACAATACCAACGAGCCAAACTTAAATATAAAATGTTCAACTTCTTGTATCTTCGTTCGATTTATAGTCGTTGTGAAATAGTTGTTTGTCTGGTAGGATTAACGACAAAAATAGCTTTAAACAGTTTTTGAAGACTCGAAATAATTGTTTTGTTTTTAAAATCAATTGGAATTATTTTTATAACACATCTTTTTCGCTATTGTAAAAATTTCTTGCGGAACAGAAGTGTAATAATTTCATTACCCCAGAATATTTTGATGAAGTTTTACACATTCCGACATGTCCCGGTTTGAAGCGTGGTGGAATTTCATGTCAGCGGCTTTTTCGTATTCTGTCTTCCGTTGTTTTCTGTTCACAAACCCTATTCCTGCTTTAACCAGAGCTTTATTTGATCGGCCATTGTTGTCTTTAGCTTCTGGCTTGTATGGTTTCCATTCTGTTCTTTGCTCAGTCCATGTTGCCACATTAAACGCACCGCCTTGTGGATAGCTCTGATCCACCGCCCCAGGGATGTTAATTGCAACATGTGGACTAAACAAGGCGGGGTTCTCAACTGTTTGAGCGTTCAGTCCACTGTCTACTCCGAATTCGTCACAGGCAACCGACTCCCCCAGTACTAAGTCCAGCCTACATTTATTCGACATCATCGGAGCTTTGTCTTCATGTTCTATTACTTTTGTTTTCTTTGTGTTACGTTCCTGAATGGTTCTCATTTTATAAGCGATCATTTTGTAATAAGCAGTCAATATTGAAAATGATGACCACCACATACATGCATAACAACTCGATACAAAAAACGCACTGACATTAATAAATATCCACGCAAAAAGAGTTATTTCGAAAGCGGGGGATTTGCTGACGTCATACGGATACCATCCTCTGAAAAAGAAAAGAGTGATTGGTTGTAACTTTTATTTTCATAATGTTCTTTGTTAAACACCCATTCTATCTGTAATACATTAGCAAGGGCCTAACTGACTGACTGACTAACTAACGTATCAACACCGCTTGAAATTTGGAAGGTGCGTAGCTCTTATGATAAAACCACGCACTATACAAGTAGTGAACAAAAATACATTCAAAAGAAATCGAATTTGTAAAAACTTACTGAAAAACTAGTTTTCTCGTCGGTATCGATTCTAAGAATGCATAAATAAGAAATGCAATCAGTACAGAAGGACAAATCAGAAGAAGACACTTTGTTATGATATGACATAACTTGTTGACTTTTGTAATAATTGTTTGTGAATCTTCGTCCCTAAAGACTTGACACTTCGATAAATCACGTAGTCTAGAAATAAAACCATTAATATTTCCCTTCTGAATAAACATTGTTGTAAGCCAGACCAAAACAATGAAATTAGAGAGAATGCCCCACACATTTTCGATCGCCTGCAACTTGTTTTCCCAGTAAAAGTAAATTGCAAGTGGGTGACCAATGAACATGTGATATGAAAAGAACGTAAAAATGACGTAGACGAAGAACGAGCGGCAGAAGCGGAAAGCCGAACGAAGATGACGATGATGCACCAGGAGGTTTGATAGCCTGGGGTTGAGGTATTGCAGATAAAACTCCAGGTCAGGATCTGATGGTTCGTCACATAAACCTGTAACAAGTAAATTGCATTCATGTATTCAATGCTTATCTTGTCCACTGGTATAATAACTAATTTGGCCTAAACTACAGCATGGCTACAAAGAAAATAGCCATAACTTTAGGGCAAATGCCAGAAGCAGGTCTGAACAGGTGTTGGGTCATAACCGTTCCAACCAATCAGAAATATCTGAGTTATTTTTAATAATATGATGTATGGAAGAGGGGCCAAGACTATTGATGCTATTGCTTGGACTTGAAAAGGACTAACATTTCCTAGTATGGCCTGCCCAGCCCACCTATTTGAGGTTATATAGCCTAGTGGTACTGTTGTATTATATCATAGAAGGGTTACTAATGTATCAACGGCATCACGAATCATTTCTACATGAAAGAATGAATGAATGAATGAATGAATGAATGAATGAATGAATGAATGAATGAATGAATGAATGAATGAATGAATGAATGAATGAATGATACTGAGTCCCATTCTGACAAAGAAATAGTATTCAGTAGTATCGAAGTTCTCCCCGTGTTCCGATGCTAAATTCACGAGTGTTTGATTAGAAATTTGTGTAGTGTATCAATGTAACCACATAACTGTTATAAGATGTTCATAACCTAAATGTATATGTGTGTGTGGAAGAACACAATCAAGCCTATTAGAAATCAGGTGTATATGCTTGGGTTGTATGTGGTGTGGTTGTGTAATGAGAAGTGTATGTGGTTTGTAGATTATAGATTCCGTCGTCGATCAAAGTAATAAACAAGTTTTGTATTGTTGCATGGGTTCGTTTCGCGAGCACCGCGGCTTCAAGCAGCAAACTCGCAATCTGATTGGTCGGCGTGCTTGACGCGTCTAACGCGTTGCCCAAACGCTCAAAAGTATAACGACAGCTTTAGAAAAGAACTTCGGTATAACAGCTGCCGTTACTGTAGAGCGTTTGGAGCGACGCGTTAGCTGCTTTACGTGCGTCGCTCGCGTCGAAGTGTTTACAGTAGCGCGATCTTTGGTAGACCTAACGCGAGCAACGCAACAACAGGACAAATCTGATAACATGTTACTTACCTCAATATATCTGTGATGGAAGACAATAACAAAGCTATTTACGATTACAATTTCGATTTATGGCAGAGACAAATTGCAGCTCTAGTTTACCACGAAATATGGAAGAACGAAATGTGGTTTCTGGGTTAGATTCCGTCGTAAATCAAAAGCAAAGAAATAAGCAAGATTTGCATTGTTGTATGGGTTCGTTCGCGTACCGAGCGAGTTGACCTTCGCGGCTGAAGCGGCGATATTGCAATCTGATTGGTCGACGCGCCTGAAGTGTCAAACGCGTCGCCAAAAACTTTTTGACCGATTTTTTCACAAAAGTAATGGCATGCAGTCCATATAAAAGCTGGTGCATGGTCCAAATAACTTGATTGGGCTCCCCGTTCGACCGCTATTGCGAGACATAAGAGATAGAAAGAAGCAAACAAACCAATAAACAAATGCCAAACGAGTGTCATATTAGTAGAACTAGCAAATTGCTCTGTATTTGACGCGTTGATAAGCGAGCGATCAACTTTGTAACTTTTTCTTTGTATAATTGTATGAAATTTGTGTAATTGTATGTACCTTGTAGGCTAAAGAGGGTATGGGCATGCCCATAACCCTACACTGGCCATCCAATCCTTCAATGGGACAGGAAAACAACAATAAAATTAATTAATTAATGTCAAGACATGAATTCAAAGTAACCGCCGTTGTGCAATCCGTGCAAACCCGTGAGCGAACTTATGCTTTCTAAAGGGCCGTTATCATAAATGACTAGTGATTAGTGTCCAGCCACCGTGATTAAGCCACAGGCTTCTTTAATTGGCTGTGGGTGAGAACACTGCGCTCTGATTGGCCGTGACTAAGGTTTATCTTGACTTGGCCAAGGAATTAAAACATTTTCAATTCCTTAGTCGTCAAGAAAAAACCTTAGTCACAGCCAATCACAGAGCAGTATTCTCACTCATAGCCAATGAAAGAAGCCTGTGGCTTAATTACGTGGGTTAGTCAATAATCACTATAGTCATTTGTGTAAACCCCGCTTAAGCGCACGGCAACTCGCCGTCCAACAGCCAACCTTACAAGGTTTACAGTATCTTGGTAAGGGCAACCTTTGACGTGGATGTTGCCGGTTACATCGAAATACGACAGCCAACCTTACAAGGCTTACGGCATCTTGGTAAAGCCTACCTTGCAAGTTGAGCATCTTTGCAGCTAGTTGCATCAAAGGCCGTTGTTGCCCGCCCTGTGTTGGTGGGGTTGGCATTGTTGGAAGTGGGTTCACGGCAACACTGTATCGATCTAAACAGATATGTGGAGCAATAACACCTCAGCTTATGTAACATTTGCACTTCAATCGATATTTAATGTATGCATGTATGCATACATCATGTATGTATATACGTGTGCGTGTGCGTGTGCGTGTGCGTGTGCGTGTGCGTGTGCGTGTGCGTGTGCGTGTGCGTGTGCGTGTGCGTGTGCGAGTGCGTTTGCCAGTGCAACGATACTCGTCATATCGCAGTGCGCGAATCGAGCGTTTGGTAAACAGAAAAATAATGGTAACAAGTAACCAACATGTGGCAGTAACAAGTCATGCCCCTCAGTCCTGCATACAGTTATCACTGTCCGATTACTTCTGACCATCAACATCACTACAACAACAACGACAACACAAGACAACAGTGCCTTTATACTCTGTTCTATAACAGCCTCCAGACAGCGACAACACAAGACAACAGTACATGTATATGTATACTCTGCTCTATAACAGCCTCCATACAGCGACAACACAAGACAACAGTGCCTGTATACTCTGCTCTATAACAGCCTCCATACAGCGAAACACAAGACAACAGTACCTGTATACTCTGCTCTATAACAGCCTCCAGACAGCGACAACACAAGACAACAGTACCTGTATACTCTGCTCTATAACAGCCTCCATACAGCGAAAACACAAGACTACAGTACCTGTATACTCTGCTCTATAACAGCCTCCATACAGCGAAAACACAAGACAACGGTACGACAACACAAGACAACAGTGCCTGTATACTCTGCTCTATAGCAGCCTCATTACAGCGACAACACAAGACAACAGTGCCTGTATACTCTGCTCTATAACAGCCTTCAGACAGTGACAACACAAGACAACAGTACCTGTATACTCTGCTCTATGTAACAGCTTCCATACAGCGACAACACAAGACAACAGTACCTGTATACTCTGCTCTATAACAGCCTCCATACAGCGATTACACAAGACAACAGTACCTGTATACTCTGCTCTATAACAGCCTTCAGAAAGCGACAACACGGAGATGCTATGCGACTAGGCACACTTCTTAGACAATGTTTGTTTAACTTCGCTTGCTTTGTGTTGTAGACGTGTCCACGAGTGTGTATTTACGAATCGACCGCGTATTGTGGTGAGATTTTCTTATTGTTTATTTATTATGTCAAAGGCAACGTTGGTTTGCTACCTGGACGTAAGTGGTAGTCTAAAGATATAGTTTATATTACTTATCGTACAAACAAAGGTGCCGCGATAAGTGGTTGGGGGCAAGGGGGGTCCTTGGCCTTTGGTCACTCCTTTGGGGCCTCATTCCTGTACATTTTTTTTAACTCTTCTTAACTCTCGCTAACCCCATGTTAAAATGACCCCGGGGTTAACTCCTGGCCATGCTTTCCTGCATAATTCGGAGGAAAATATGACCCTGCCTGATAGTAGGGTTAAGAAGAGTTATCTCAACAATACTTTGAAATGCCGCCACTTTGTTATCACAATTGTGACATTTCAATCCTTTAATTGGGAATATCCATCTTCATGGATACGTTACTTAATGTGTTTATTGAAGTTAATAAATAATTTTGTGTATTGTTAGTACATTATAAAGGTACTACATATGTAATATGTAGTTTTATTGACTATTTTGTGGACGTTTTGAGGTTATTGGAATGTTTTTGTTTGTTATTGTTTTTATTTTGTCTCGTTTTTTCACAATGTCTTCCTTCGATGGGCGTCTCAAGTGCTGACTCCTGATTGGCTATTGACTAACACCGGGAATAAGTTTGCAAATATACTGGAATGAGGCCCCGGATGTCAGGAATTTTGAAATTAAAATGGATGTTTAAAGTTTTGATTAAATGATAATTAAATGATTGTTGATTTAAGTTTGGTGCCATTTCATATAACGTTTTATGTAAATACAGAATAATATAAAGAAAAATAAAGAAACAAATGTATTTTTTCTAGGTCAATCGGTTCCTTTTCTAATACGTTAATTCAACACGATTCGATTAGTTAATTTAAAGCACACCAACTGATTTTCCGATCTTGGCCAATATGACCACGCCACCTCGCGGCCTGCACCTCTTTTCCAGTGCTTGTGCAAGCTCCCTTACCTTGTGTTGTGCTTGCACATGTGTGTGGCTATCGAATGTGTTTTATTGATATTCTCAACGTCATCTACACTGGCAGGTAAATGTTATTGGTAGCCTCAACATAGTTAATACTTAATATTGTATAGATAGCGTTCGAGTTATTCCAGCTTACCTTTATTTATTTCCTAGCAGTTGTTCGCCGCGGCTTCGCTCACGTGAATTTGAGAATATTGCTCAATTATTGTGGTATGAAAAATAATGAAGCACGTATTTCTTTATTTTATTAGCTAAATACCCAAATTTCAAGTCTCTATATGTTTGATTGTTATATGATTTTATTTGATATATATATATATATATATATATATATATATATATTGATTTGATATTTGATTTATATATATATATATATATGTGTCATTGTATAAAAATCACCCCCGCCTCTTTTCAAATACCTTAATTTAATTTCCGGAAGCGGTAAAGCACATGCACTTTTATAATCTATTAAACGTCTGCAAGATCTATTTATTTTTAGGTTTACGTGTACTCATAATAAAATTCTTCCCGGGTGGTTGGTGGGAGGGGGGGGAGGTACTGTAGCACCTGGCCAGGCGGTGCGTTAGATGTAAATGTAACATAAACATGTAAATAATTTAATAAATCTCATCATATTTTATTAATCCAACGGCTACTATATAAATAGTTCTCGACAGTCTGGCTTCTTGTATTTTAAAATATTTGGACGTTTGGATGAATAGTCCAGCATCAAAGTGTCGAAAATCATAGTCCTGTGCAATTTCGAGGAAAGAGTATAGCACCATATACTAATGTGTTCATAAGGTTTCACAGTATTTAGCGCACTTTGGTGCCAGAGCGATATCCGCGACTGGGGGCGGGGGCAGTGCCCCCAATTTTGACTACGCATTGCATTGAATATCGCTCAATTACGGCCAAACGGTTGGTCTGACAACGAAAATGATGATAATAAAATATATTTGTGTGTAATTGATAAATATTTCCTTGTCACAATTATTCATGTACGGTACATAGTGCGAAAGTTATCGTCAATTAAGTATAAAATTAATATATTCTCAATATATAAAACCATGGGACAACCATATATTTTCAAAACATTACAAACACATTCATACACGTATAGAAATGTCAGAGTGTTGCCATATCGGTGATTTTTTTTTCATAATTTTATCTTCAAGCGATTGGTATAAGTGAAGTATTAAAGACAAGAATGCGTGGGGCTTTTGTGCGCCCGCTAAACACAGGTGTAATGCATAGAAGCATTGGCAATCATAATATTGTACTATTTCGAAAGAAAAGTACACTTATATCTTCGTTTTAGCTTGTAAAATAATAATTTGGATGGTGCCAAGCTCCAAAATTAGGCGTTTACAAGTTATACATAAAAAACAAAATGGCCGACTCTCATGAGGTTTTGCCTATTTATCTTCACAATCGTGCATTTCTTGGCAAAACTTAATATGACAAAAATTGTTTCTAGTAAAATTCTACACACATATGATACTTGGATATTTGCATAGGAAGTACTACTTACGTACAAATTTAATTTTTGTATGTGTGCATCTGAAGTCAAATGTACAAAACTTGGCTCCCGTTCGCTTCTTGATGAAGCAACTGTGACCTACGGGAGTGTTCTTAATATCTTCTTTTAAGCTCATCAAATAATAATATTGATGGTGCCAAGCTCCAATGATAGGCGTTTACGTGTTGCATGTGAAAAACAAAATGGCTGTCACTTCAGGTGGTTTTGGCAATTTATCTTCATAACCGTACTATATATGACAAAATCTAACATGACAAAAAATATTCCTTGTAAAATTCTACATACAATTCATATTCAGGTATTTTCATATGATTTACCATTTACCTACAAATTTAGATTTGTGTATGTTATTCTGTACTCAAATGTACAAGCATTGGCTCCCCTGGGCTACTTGATGAAGCAAGTATGGACTATGAGAGTGGGCTAAATCTCTTCCTTTTAGCTTGTAGAATAATAATTTTGATGGTGCGAAACTCAAGTACTAGACGTTCAAGAGAAACACGCAAAAAACAAAATGCCCGCTAATAGGGTGTATTCAGATGTACATTCGTCGGTTGTTTGATGAAGCAAGTATAGGAGTGGGCTCAGTCTCTTCTTTATAGCTTATAAAGTAATAATTGTGATGGTGCCTACCTTAAATATGGGGCATTATCGAGTTACACGTAAAATACAAAATGGCCACCACTATAGGTAGTTTTTCCAATTTACCGACATAACCGTACGTTTTATGACAAGATGTAGTATGACAAAAATTATTTCTTGTAAAATTGTACACACAAATGATATTTACATATTTTTATAGGACTTACCATTAACCTAAAAATTAAAATTTCTTCATGTTAATTAGTACTCAAATGTTTTTTGTTTTTTTTTACGTGTTTCTCTTGAACGCCTAGTTCTTGAGTTTCGCACCATCAAAATTATTGTTCTATAAGCTAAAAGGAAGAGATTTAGCCCACTCTCATAGTCCATACTTGCTTCATCAAGTAGCCCAGGGGAGCCAATGCTTGTACATTTGAGTACAGATTAACATACACAAATCTAAATTTGTAGGTAAATGGTAAATCATATGAAAATACCTGAATATGAATTGTATGTAGA
Source organism: Isoperla grammatica (assembly GCA_945910005.1). NCBI lineage: Eukaryota > Metazoa > Arthropoda > Insecta > Plecoptera > Perlodidae > Isoperla > Isoperla grammatica. Next base: position 91,766,834 of record OX246738.1, read on the forward strand.
ATTTTACAAGGAATATTTTTTGTCATGTTAGATTTTGTCATAAATAGTACGGTTATGAAGATAAATTGCCAAAACCACCTGAAGTGACAGCCATTTTGTTTTTCACATGCAACACGTAAACGCCTATCATTGGAGCTTGGCACCATCAATATTATTATTTGATGAGCTTAAAAGAAGATATTAAGAACACTCCCGTAGGTCACAGTTGCTTCATCAAGAAGCGAACGGGAGCCAAGTTTTGTACATTTGTGTTCAGATGCACACATACAAAAATTAAATTGGTACGTAAGTAGTACTTCCTATGAAAATATCCAAGTATTATATGTGTGTAGAATTTTACTAGAAACAATTTTTGTCATATTAAGTTTTGCCAAAAAATGCACGATTGTGAAGATAAATAGGCAAAACCTCATGAGAGTCGGCCATTTTGTTTTTTATGTATAACTTCTAAACGCCTAATTTTGGAGCTTGGCACCATCCAAATTATTATTTTACAAGCTAAAACGAAGATATAAGTGTACTTTTCTTTCGGAATAGTACAATATTATGATTGCCAATGCTTCTATGCATTACACCTGTGTTTAGCGGGCGCACAAAAGCCCCACGCATTCTTGTCTTTAATACTTCACTTATACCAATCGCTTGAAGATAAAATTATGAAAAAAAAATCACCGATATGGCAACACTCTGACATTTCTATACGTGTATGAATGTGTTTGTAATGTTTTGAAAATATATGGTTGTCCCATGGTTTTATATATTGAGAATATATTAATTTTATACTTAATTGACGATAACTTTCGCACTATGTACCGTACATGAATAATTGTGACAAGGAAATATTTATCAATGACACACAAATATATTTTATAATCATCATTTTCGTTGTCAGACCAACTGTTTGGCCGTAATTGAGCGATATTCAATGCAATGCGTAGTGTAAATTGGGGGCACCGACCCCACCCCCAGTCGCGGATATCGCTCTGGCACCAAAGTGCGCTAAATACTGTAAAACCTTATGAACACATTGGTATATGGTGCTATACTCTTTCCTCGAAATTGCACAGGATTCCATTTGATGCTGGACTAGAAGGCAATAAGGTTCTATTTGATTTTACTTAAAAAGTCTCGACAGGACATTGTCCTTAAGAGAAGTATGATAGATTACAGAAGTGATTGATATGTTACCGAAGGCAGAACGTTAAGAAATAGATTGCAATGGCCCGGATGCAGAATGAACTATATTGGATATAATAAGTGTGAAATTAATATAGTAGGTTGGGTCAGTAACTGCTAGTAAATGAATTTTGATTGGGTAGATATGGGATACATTATACTGAATTTTGTGAAGTTTCAGGAAGTGTCCTGGGAATGATTTGAAGTAACACCTTTACCCGTCTTTTCTAGGAAAAGAGGGGGAGGCGATTGTTGCGGTGGAGTCCACATGCCTTCGGATTTGGGGGCCTGAGCTCTGGGATATTGATGCTGGCAATTGGACGGTGATACCTATCTTGAGGGTTGGGCATAATGGTCGGTTCACACACATGTTTAAGGTTTTGTTTAGGGATTTATTGTTTAATGTTTTGTTTAAGGATTTATCAGGTGTTCACACAAAGTGCTAAGACCAAAGATGATGTCGCTGTACAATTGGCTAGAATCTAGTGACGTCATTATTGAACCGACGATTGACGATTTTGATTGGTTGTGTTTAACGTTTTATGGTTTAGTGATTAAGAGTTGAACATTGGTCAACTTTCTTAATCATTAAACACTGGTTCTAAACCGTAGCACCGTGTGGGAACGCTAACGTTGTTTTCCTATCGTTGAATGTTAAATATTAAACAATAAATCCTTAAACAAAACCTTAAACATGTGTGTGAACCGACCATAAGGTCCTACTGTGCCCGCACGAGAGGGGTGTGAGTTCTGGTTTAAGGACTCGTAGAATTTACTTGAGCGATCTTGAACAATAGTGTCTACCAGTGGTAGATCCAGTGGAGTGTGAAAGGGACCAATGGGGGTGTTTTTGGGAAGGTGCATCACCACTCGGAGGACAGTATTTTGGAGGCGCTTCAGTTCGAGTATATTTTTATAGGCCCAATCATGCAGTGGCGCCGGAACAGGGTGGGGGGGGGGGAAATGTTTTGCATTTTTCAGTTTCTAGTTTAGTAGTCAAAATGTCGACTTAAAAAATTTCAGTCAAATCTTGCAAGCCGTTTTACCTGTGCGTGACGAAAAAAAAATGAAAACGATATTATGAATTAATTTTGTGTCACAACGTTCTTGCAACCGATGTAGACAACTGGGTAAATTTTCAGAATCCTATCTTGGACAGTGACCATGAAACAAACTAATTAGTTTTAATTACGGGAAAGAAAATCACCAACAAAGTAACATGGTCCGCTTGATCTCCGACTAGCGGAAGCTAGTCGAGCTCCCAACTTGCGAGTTCGCGTGGCGTGGCGTGGCGTGGTTTCTTGAAGCCCACCGTAGAGCAAGTTGTCTGGCGGGGTCTGAAGTTAGCTACGGAACGTATTTTTAATGGGGAAATTCTCAGAGGAAAGAAACACAAATTGATTTTGGAGGAACAACATTTATTGTGAATTTAGAATTACAACATAGTAATTTTGTTTGGTGTATTAATTTGAAGACGAGTCACATTAACTACAGTAGACTAGGTAACTATAAGAAGTATTGCGCATTGGTATCACATAAATCATAATCGTATAGTTGTATTGTCTCAGTGTTAAGTAGTATTTTTGGTAAGCCGTTCCTTTTATCAAAGTCGTCAATCTTAATGTTACAATTTACAATTTTTTATTTTATAAACTTTCAAGGCAATTGTAACTTATTTAAAAAAAGGCGATATACTTTTAAATGTTTACATACCGCGGCGAGAATCTTCAGATTGGAGCTATTTCATCCATATCTATTTTGCGCATTACTTACTTAATTGATTAATTAATTTTAAAATTAACTATTACATTATTGAATTAATTGTATTAATTAATTTTGAAATTAACTTTTACATTTTTGAAATAATTGTATTAATTAATCATTTATTTTATTTCCAATATTATTAATTTAATTGTAATTTTGAAATTAGTAAGTCACATTGTTTATTGGATGTGAGCCATAGAATGATTGAACTGTTATTACACAACAATGTAAAAATGCATTTATAATTAACAACATACAACATCAGGAGATCATCGTAAGAATAATACATATTATAATGATAAATTAACTAGTGTTTTAATTGTCTGTAGGTAATATGCTTAAATAGTAAACAACAGGACCTGTACGTCATTATATATACCCATACTGACCAATATTTACCCAAAGTGACCACTAATTCGAATGCATAAGATGTATGACGTGTTATTGAGGATCTGGGTTCACCAGCGGCCATATAGCTGGAATTCACAGTCGTCCCCTACCCCTAGGGGCGCCCGTTGTTACCAATATAGTTCCATGCATGTTATTTCCTATATAGATTACAAATGCATAGCAACAACGGGCGAGCTTCTAAGGGTAGGGAACGACTATGAACTTTTTCTGGTCTTCTGTAAAGCCAGTCTAGTTTTGGACGCCTTATGAATCCAAAGTCATATCTGGGAACTAATTTTTAAAACATAAATCTGGAATGTTTTGTGTCTTTGTTCTCTCAAACGAAATCAAACTTCAAGTAACTTTATTCACGTGACTTGGGCCTGGATTCACAAGAGGGCCAATGTTAGGCTTGGCTAGTTTTACAGCTTTAAGGACTAGAATAAATATCGAAACACTTGTGAATCGTGTCCCTGGTTTATAAAATGATCAGGATTGCTTGAGTCTAAAAGAAGAAATTTTACGACATAAAGATTGATAATTTAAATTTTAAACACTTAGAACAAGAGAATGCTGCACTGGTGAGTTCAGCATGGAAGTTTTAAGTAAGTAAGTAAGTAAGTTAGCGATGTAGTAAGTAAGTAAGTGAGTAAGTAAGTAAGTAAGCAAGTAAGTAAGTAAGTAAGCAAGAAAGTAAGTAATAAGTTAGTAGGTAAGTAAGTAAGTCAGTAAGTATTTATTATTCCGAATAAATCATACAGAGTACAAATATGGATGTCGTCAAAAGTAGATGCAGACCAAAATAACTAAATTATTTAACATTTAACACGCGTATACACGACATTTAACATCAAGCATTACAATAGCCCACAAAACACTCATTCATGCATAAAGATATAAAATTTAATAGATAAACTACTTAATGTTAAAAGGTAACACATTTGCCATTCAAATAACTCAGTCATACATTAAAATATAACAATGTAAAAATTTAACCTGTGTTTACGTTTGTTTACGGTTGCTATGGAGTTTGCTTTTCTTCCGGAAATAGCATGTAATAAAACAATTCCATAGCAACAAATCTATAATCCTGTACTAACTCGAACCTTGACGGTGCATCTGGCGATATAAGACTGGTTGCACACCAAACCGTCGCGACTGCGGTCGGATCTGGTGTGTGGTAGCTCGACAGCATTTCCACGACTCTGGTCATAAGGCTGTGCACACCAAACCGACAGCGATTGGCTCGCAGACGCGGACATAAAAGTGCGTGCGGGATGTGTGGTGGGGGTGGGGGGCACCCGACCCGACAAAGACGGTGAATACAGCGTCGTGCCACGACTGTTGGTGAATACAGCGTCGTGCCACGACGACAATGCTTTCTAACGACTGGAGACGCGTCGGATCGGATAATTGTGAACAGCCACATTTTATTTATTTTATTTATTTATTTAATGTCTATCCTATTCAGTTATAAAAACTGATTTACAAAGGAGGATCTTAAAAAAAACTAAGCCATGCAAACAATTAATAATAATAATGAAATCATAAATAACAATAACAACAAAAACAAAACAAACTACTTAACTATATAAAATAAAATCAAGAACAAGAAAAAATAATTGAGAAATGAAATAAAATAAAATGAAAGGGGAAATTCAACATTTTAAATAATAAAAATAGAAGTATGCAAATAACAAAAAACAAGAAAAAAAATTGTGGGGAAAAAATATATAGATATAAAAGTGAAAAAGAAGAAAAAGAAGAAAAAGAAAAAAGAATAAAGAAAAAAAAGAAGAAAGAAAAAAGAAAAAAGAAAAAAGATAAAAGAAAAAAGAAAAAAGAAAAAAGAAAAAAGAAAAAAGAAAAAAGAAAAAAGAAAAAAGAAAAAAGAAAAAAGAAAAAAGAAAAAAGAAAAAGGAAAAAAGAAAAAAGAAATAAGAAAAAACTGATTTGTAACGGTCCCAGCTCATTTATATCTGCACGATCCTAGTCGCACGATTGGCGTCGTCCCGAATTTGGTCGGGTAGGGTTGGTGTGCAACCTGCCTGAGTTCGATAAATGAGTACTAGGAAAACGCTCTGTTTGACGCGTTGATAAGCGAGCGCGTCCATATCTACGAACGTTCTTGCAAAAAGATCTCAAAGCTAATAAAAACAACAATTAACTACAATTCAAGAATGCACATTACAAAATTTTTTTTAATTTCCATAGCTATTATAATTCCCGATATTGTTGAATGCAGTGCTATGTGCGTTGCTAAGAATTTTCGTTGTCATTCTGTCTAGTGTTTTCGCCGCGGTCCGCCACCGTTACTAACAGTTATTGACAGAAATAGAAATGTAATGTATGCCTCTTATACGTATCCGATTGCGTTTAAAGTAGTATATTCGAGACCGGACAAAAATTTACTACAAGATAGCCACCTCAAAATATGCTGTTACTGTGTTTCAGAAAAATATTGTCGAGTAACTTTTTGTAACTTTGCCAATATTTATCAAATCGCCATAAAATGAACATATATGTGATCGGAAAAAGCTTTAAAAAAATATGGCTATCTCACATTTTGCCGCCATTTTGTTTCAGAAAAATATTTTGCAGTAACTATGGTGTAACTTTGTAACTTTTCAAACGATTTTGCCTCAAAACTACACACCTTCAATCCACATCGAGGCTTGTGGATGGTCCAAATTTCAAGTTGATCGGACTTTCTGTTCGACCGCTATCGACGGACATAAAAAAAAAAAAAAAAAAAACAAACAAACAAACAAACAAACAAACAAACAAACAAACAAACAAACAAAAACAAAACAGAACGAAGTGCCATAAGAGTCTCGTGGAGACGCTCGCTTCGCTCACTTAATAACATTTAATGTTGAAAAGTTTATACTTCGTTAGGTAGTTGGTTGTTGTGTAAGTAAGTTAGTTATAGTTAGTTATTTAGTTATTTAGTTAGTTAGTGTTTGTTTGTTTGTTTGTCTGTTTAAGACACAACAACTGGGTCATATAGCGTCGGCCGAATCAGAACCATCTCACATCGCCGAGGTCGTCATAAGGGAAAACTGGTTGGGTGGTAGATGAATGTTTCTATCGCATAGACTATAGGTCCTCACACAAGTAGCTATAAAAGCTAGAGAAATTTAGGTTTAAACTAGGAAAACGCTCTGTTTGACGCGTTGATAAGCGAGCGCGTCCATATCTACGAACGTTCTGGCGAAAAGATCTCCAAGCTAATAAAAACAACAATTAACAACAATTCAAGAATGCACATTGCAAGAATTGTTCTTATTTCCATGGCTATTATACTTTCCAACATTGTTGTATGCAGTGCAATGTGCGTTGCTAAGAATTTTCGTGGTCATGTTTTCAACACGGTCCGCCACCGTTACTAACACTTATTGACAGCAATAGAAATGTAATTTCTGCGTCTAATACGTATTGGATCGCGTTTACATTAGTATGTTCGTGACCGGACAAAAATTTACTATAAGATAGCCACCTCACATTTTGCCGTTACTGCGTTTTAGAAAAAAAATTTCGAGTAACTTTCGTGTAACTTTGCCAATATTTATCAGATCGCCATTACATTAGCATATTCGTGACCGGAAAAATTTGTAGGAAAATCTGGCTATCTCACATTTTGCCACCATTTTGTTTCAGAAAAATATTTTGCAGTAACTATGGTGTAACTTTGTAACTTTTCGAACGATTTTGCCTCAAAACTATACACCTTCAATCCACATCAAGGCTTGTGGATGGTCCAAATATCAAGTTGATCGGACTTTCCGTTCGACCGCTATCGACGGACATAAAAAAAAAAAAAAAAAAAAAAAAAAAAAAACAGAACGAAGTGCCATATAAGAGTCAAGTGGAAACGCTCCCTTCGCTCGCTTAATAAACTTAACTGCCAAAATTTTGCTATAATGCGGGGTGTATACACCGGAATGTGCATTGATTGTAAAGAAAAATGTTTTAAAAGTGATTGTTATTTGATAAAAATTGACAATTTCAATACTATTAAAATTGTCTTGAGGTGTTGATTCAACAGTAAATTATATTACTCATAGTTCCCACGTGACGCTACAGCGGCCATGATTGCGTTACGATTGTTATAGCCATATCCTAGATAATTGGCGAATATTATTCAAATTTACTAAGAAACCTTAGTTTTTAGTTTAAATAGTAAGTACAAGTAATACAATATCACAAATTACCACACGTCATACCAATTTTATTTCAAAGACAGGCTGAATTTAAAAGAACTGAGGGTTTCTGTGTTCTACTACAACAGGCTTCAATTGTTTCTCTATGGCAACATCAAAGTTTGGTCACTAACGTGGCCGCCACGCGCACAGATGTGACGTGCACTTGCAATCATTGAAAACATGCAAAGCCTAATTGCTCGCGGTGAGGGATATATTGTATTTGTCTGTGCATTGCTCAAACTGAAGAACGGCGACATCAGTGCTGAAGCCTCGTTGCCTCACTTGATCGTGTTAGTAAGTGTGCTGACCATCTTGTAAGCCATATTCATCACCTAGAACACAAACATAGAACTAAACCTCTAGACACACAGTGGAGCGGTGGGGCCCAAACCATGTGCATTGATTATTTGTTATTTAGCGACGAACTCGACAACTAAGTCATAATATGATGTCTGGGGATGTTTAAAAGAAAGGACAAGTAAGACGTCAAGGGGAGGAATAGGAAAGGAGAGGATGAGCACTGCTTTCGCCTGGCTTCTCCACCTTGACCTGTCCGGCTACGGTGGCCCTACCAGAAGCATAGGCTTCCGCCGGCATAGCTCTCGGGCCGTAGCGACACTATGGGGCGTTATAATCGAAAAACATTGCCTCAGTCAAGCAAGTGTCTTCGCCCCAGACCCCTTGCGGTTCCCACAGCTCACTTTCTCATGTTAAACCTTACCCCCCAACTACCCTGAAATAGGTCCTAGTTACATCACTACTCTCGGGATCAAAAAGCACACAAGTCTGCCCACAACGATAAGGTAGCGGTCCTGGGCAGGCCATACCCTGTACAAGGCATTCTTAATTGGCCGATCGTATGGTTACAGCATATGATTTGTCTGGACCTACATGCATAAGAGGTTTTATGTATGTTTGTGTTCTCAATGGAAATGGACAGCCTCAATCCGCACACAATTTTCAGATTTTGATTATATCCTATAAATGCTACTCGAAATCGAAAATCTGAGTCATACGCGGTGAATGCTTAATGTTTCTAACATTATAATCAGTATGGTTGTCATTTTGTAATGAATATGTATTACTATAATGGATTAATAACCAAAACACTACCCTAGTGATAAGAATATTTGGATCATTTATTATTCGGCCGACAGTCCGTTTTGAACCAGATTTTCAATTTCGCGTAGCATTCTTGAGATATAATTAAGCGAGCGAAGCGAGCGTCTCCACTTGACTCTTATTATTATTTTTTTTTTTTTTATTTTTTTTTTTTTTATGTCTGTCGATAGCGGTCGAACGGAAAGTCCGATCAACTTGAAATTTGGACCATCCACAAGCCTCGATGTGGATTGACGGTGTATAGTTTTGAGGCAAAATCGTTTGAAAAGTTACAAAGTTACACCATAGTTACTGCCAAATATTTTTCTGAAACAAAATGGCGGCAAAATGTGAGAGAGCCATATTTTTTTAAAACTTTTTTCCGGTCACGAATATGTTCATTTTATGGCGATACGATGAATATTGGCAAAGTTACACAAAAGTTACTCGAAAATATATTTCTGAAACACAGTTACGGCAAAATGTGAGGTGGCTATCGTATAGTAAATTTTTGTCCAACACGAATATACTAATGTAAACGCGATCCGATACGTATTAGAGGCAGAAATTACATTTCTATTGCTGTCAATAAGTGTTAGTAACGGTGGCGGACCGTGTTGAAAACATGACCACGAAAATTCTTAGCAACGCACATTGCACTGCATACAACAATGTCGGAAAGTATAATAGCCATGGAAATAAGAACAATTTTTGCAATGCGCATTCTTGAATTGTTGTTAATTGTTGTTCGTATTAGCATTGAAAACTTTTCGCCAGAAAGTTCGTAGATATTGACGCGCTCGCTTATCAATGCGTCAAACAGAGCGTTTTCCTAGTTAAGCGAGCGAAGCGAGCGTCTCCACGAGACTCTTATGGCACTTCGTTCTGTTTTTTTTTTTTTGTACTAGACTCTTATGGCACTTCATTCTGTTTGTTTTTTGTTTTGTTTTTATGTCTGTCGATAGCGGTCGAACGGAAAGTCCGATCAACTTGAAATTTGGACCATCCACAAGCCTCGATGTGGATTCAAGGTGTATGGTTTTGAGGCAAAATCGTTCGAAAAGTCACAACTCAATAACTGTTAGTAACCGTGGCGGACCGCCGCGAAAACACAAGACAGAATGACAACGAAAATTCTTAGCAACGCAAATTGGACTGCATTCAACGATATCGGGAAGTGAAGTATAATAGCTATGGAAATTAGAAAAAATTTTGAAATGCACATTCTTGAATTGTTGTTAATTGTTGTTTTTATTAGCTTTGAGATCTTTTCGCCAGACGTCCGTAGATATGGACGCGCTCTCTTATCAACGCGTCAAACAGAGCGTTTTCCTAGTTTTTAAAATGAAAATGTTACATGGTTAACGTGAGTCTTTCCTAACGTTGGTCTACCTTATCGTGGTGGGCAGGTTTGTGCGCTTTGCTGATCCCGAGAGCTATGCCGGCGGAAGCGTATGCTTCTGGTAGGGCCACCCTAGCCGGACTGGTCGAGGAGGAGAAGTCAGACGAAGTGCAGTCCACTACCCAATCCCCTTTCCTCCCATTCCCGATTCCTCACGCGCCCTCCTATTGGCACCTTTCCTCCAAACAGCCCCCTATTTCATCTTCATATATCACCCACTCATTGTCTCGATTAGCCTCGTTGCAAAAATATGAGACGTTAAGCCCAAATAATCAAAACCTAACGTTGGCCTCTTGTAATCCAGTCCAATATCTGAGAAAAAAATTGTACAACACATTTTTGGAAAGTTCGTTTTATCATCCTTGTTCCGAAAATAAATTAGAAACTTCTTCATGAGACCACAAAAGTCTAAATTTAGGCTGGTCTTCAGGTTAACCAGAAAAAATACTATGAATATGTCCTCTAGGGAATCTATAGATAGACACTAGGTTCACTTGTGTTACTTGCTACATTTGTTTCGAACTTTTGTGGGTGAATCTATGGATAGACACTAGGTTCACTTGTGTAACTTGCTACATTTGTTTTGATCTCTTGTGAACCTATAGATAGACACTATATGTTCACTTGCGTTACATGCTACATTTGTGTTTATACCTTGTGAATCTATAAATATACACTAGGTTCACTTGTGTAAGTTGTTACATTTGTTTTGATCTCTTGTGGGTGAATCTATAGATAGACACTAGGTTCACTTGTGTAAGTTGTTACATTTGTTTTGATCTCTTGAGGGTGAAACTATAGATAGACACTAGGTTCACTTGTGTAAGTTGTTACATTTGTTTTGATCTCTTGTGGGTGACTCTATAGATAGACACTAAGCTCACTTGTGTAAGTTGCTACATTTGGTTTGATCTCTTGTGGGTGAATCTATAGATAGACACTAAGCTCACTTGTGTAAGTTGCTACATTTGGTTTGATCTCTTGTGGGTGAATCTATAGATAGACACTAGGTTCACTTGTGTAAGTTGCTACATTTGGTTTGATCTCTTGTGAACCTATAGATAGACACTATATGTTCACTTGCGTTACATGCTACATTTGTTTTTATACCTTGTGAATCTATAAATATACACTAGGTTCACTTGTGTAAGTTGCTACATTTGGTTTGATCTCTTGTGGGTGAATCTATAGATAGACACTAAGCTCACTTGTGTAAGTTGCTACATTTGGTTTGATCTCTTGTGGGTGACTCTATAGATAGACACTAAGTTCACTTGTGTAAGTTGCTACATTTGGTTTGATCTCTTGTGGGTGACTCTATAGATAGACACTAGGTTCACTTGTGTAAGTTGCTACATTTGGTTTGATCTCTTGTGGGTGAATCTTTAGATAGACACTAAGCTCACTTGTGTAAGTTGCTACATTTGGTTTGATCTCTTGTGGGTGACTCTATAGATAGACACTAAGCTCACTTGTGTAAGTTGCTTCATTTGGTTTGATCTCTTGTGGGTGACTCTATAGATAGACACTAAGCTCACTTGTGTAAGTTGCTACATTTGGTTTGATCTCTTGTGGGTGACTCTATAGATAGACACTAAGCTCACTTGTGTAAGTTGCTACATTTGGTTTGATCTCTTGTGGGTGACTCTATAGATAGACACTAGGTTCACTTGTGTAACTTGCTACATTTGTTTTGATCTCTTGTGAACCTATAGATAGACACTATATGTTCACTTGCGTTACATGCTACATTTGTTTTTATACCTTGTGAATCTATAAATATACACTAGGTTCACTTGTGTAAGTTGCTACATTTGGTTTGATCTCTTGTGGGTGAATCTATAGATAGACACTAAGCTCACTTGTGTAAGTTGCTACATTTGGTTTGATCTCTTGTGGGTGACTCTATAGATAGACACTAAGTTCACTTGTGTAAGTTGCTACATTTGGTTTGATCTCTTGTGGGTGACTCTATAGATAGACACTAGGTTCACTTGTGTAAGTTGCTACATTTGGTTTGATCTCTTGTGGGTGAATCTTTAGATAGACACTAAGCTCACTTGTGTAAGTTGCTACATTTGGTTTGATCTCTTGTGGGTGACTCTATAGATGGACACTAGGTTCACTTGTGTAAGTTGCTACATTTGGTTTGATCTCTTGTGGGTGACTCTATAGATAGACACTAGGTTCACTTGTGTAAGTTGCTACATTTGGTTTGATCTCTTGTGGGTGACTCTATAGATAGACACTAAGCTCACTTGTGTAAGTTGCTACATTTGGTTTGATCTCTTGTAAGTGACTCTATAGATAGACACTAGGTTCACTTGTGTAAGTTGCTACATTTGGTTTGATCTCTTGTGGGTGACTCTATAGATAGACACTGAGCTCACTTGTTTTTTGTTGCTACATTTGGTTTGATCTCTTGTGGGTGACTCTATAGATAGACACTAAGCTCACTTGTGTAAGTTGCTACATTTGGTTTGATCTCTTGTGGGTGACTCTATAGATAGACACTAAGCTCACTTGTGTAAGTTGCTACATTTGGTTTGATCTCTTGTGGGTGACTCTATAGATAGACACTAGGTTCACTTGTGTAAGTTGCTACATTTGGTTTGATCTCTTGTGGGTGACTCTATAGATAGACACTAAGCTCACTTGTGTAAGTTGCTACATTTGGTTTGATCTCTTGTGGGTGACTCTATAGATAGACACTAGGTTCACTTGTGTAAGTTGCTACATTTGGTTTGATCTCTTGTGGGTGACTCTATAGATAGACACTAAGCTCACTTGTGTAAGTTGCTACATTTGGTTTGATCTCTTGTGGGTGACTCTATTGATAGACACTAAGCTCACTTGTGTAAGTTGCCACATTTGGTTTGATCTCTTGTGGGTGACTCTATAGATAGACACTAAGCTCACTTGTGTAAGTTGCTACATTTGGTTTGATCTCTTGTGGGTGACTCTATAGATAGACACTAAGCTCACTTGTGTAAGTTGCTACATTTGGTTTGATCTCTTGTGGGTGACTCTATAGATAGACACTAAGCTCACTTGTGTAAGTTGCTACATTTGGTTTGATCTCTTGTGGGTGACTCTATAGATAGACACTAGGTTCACTTGTGTAAGTTGCTACATTTGGTTTGATCTCTTGTGGGTGACTCTATAGATAGACACTAAGCTCACTTGTGTAAGTTGCTACATTTGGTTTGATCTCTTGTGGGTGACTCTATAGATAGACACTAGGTTCACTTGTGTAAGTTGCTACATTTGGTTTGATCTCTTGTGGGTGACTCTATAGATAGACACTAAGCTCACTTGTGTAAGTTGCTACATTTGGTTTGATCTCTTGTGGGTAACTCTATTGATAGACACTAAGCTCACTTGTGTAAGTTGCCACATTTGGTTTGATCTCTTGTGGGTGCCTCTATAGATAGACATTAAGCTCACTTGTGTAAGTTGCTACATTTGGTTTGATCTCTTGTGGGTGACTCTATAGATAGACACTAAGCTCACTTGTGTAAGTTGCTACATTTGGTTTGATCTCTTGTGGGTGACTCTATAGATTGACACTAAGCTCACTTGTGTAAGTTGCTACATTTGGTTTGATCTCTTGTGGGTGACTCTATAGATAGACACTAAGCTCACTTGTGTAAGTTGCTACATTTGGTTTGATCTCTTGTGGGTGACTCTATAGATAGACACTAGGTTCACTTGTGTAAGTTGCTACATTTGGTTTGATCTCTTGTGGGTGACTCTATAGATAGACACTAAGCTCACTTGTGTAAGTTGCTACATTTGGTTTGATCTCTTGTGGGTGAATCTATAGATAGACACTAGGTTCACTTGTGTAAGTTGCTACATTTGGTTTGATCTCTTGTGGGTGACTCTATAGATAGACACTAAGCTCACTTGTGTAAGTTGCTACATTTGGTTTGATCTCTTGTGGGTGACTCTATAGATAGACACTAAGCTCACTTGTGTAAGTTGCTACATTTGGTTTGATCTCTTGTGGGTGACTCTATAGATAGACACTAAGCTCACTTGTGTAAGTTGCTACATTTGGTTTGATCTCTTGTGGGTGACTCTATAGATAGACACTAGGTTCACTTGTGTAAGTTGCTACATTTGGTTTGATCTCTTGTGGGTGACTCTATAGATAGACACTAGGTTCACTTGTGTAAGTTGTTACATTTGGTTTGATCTCTTGTGGGTGACTCTATAGATAGACACTAAGCTCACTTGTGTAAGTTGCTACATTTGGTTTGATCTCTTGTGGGTGACTCTATAGATAGAAACTAGGTTCACTTGTGTAAGTTGCTACATTTGGTTTGATCTCTTGTGGGTGACTCTATAGATAGACACTAAGCTCACTTGTGTAAGTTGCTACATTTGGTTTGATCTCTTGTGGGTGAATCTTTAGATAGACACTAAGTTCACTTGTGTTCGTTGTTACATTTTTGTTTTGATCACTTTTGAATCGATAGAGGACTCAAAACTACCATAGATAGCGCTGCTAAGCCACCTCCTTTCAGCGCCATTGATGAATAATAACAATAAAACAACAATGAAAGTTAACAGGTAAACCACTCCTCTAAGAATTGTATTTCCTCGACAACAGTCAAGTCTATTGTGATTGGTCTATAGATAGACAGTATAGGTTCACTTGTGTTCGTTGCTAGAATAGTTTCACTAAAGATTACAATCTTTGGTTTCCCGTATATCCCCGGATAAAGTTTACTAAAATGTGTGTGACATTGTGTGTGACAATAGCTATGTTTACATGGCGTATTGAGTATTGGATTGGGATTGGATTGGATTAAGATCGATGCGTTTACATGACCCGAATTTATCACGCACTCAGTTCGTTTTCAATACCAAGCGATTGCAATCTAGCGGTGTTTTTATGAACTTCTTATCTACTGCCATCTTTAATCTGGCTATCAGAAAGTGGATGCATTAGTTGGTGTAACACAGGCGGTTGTACCATAACCTTAATTTTGTTTTGTTTTTTGTCATGTTACCTCTTCACACGACCACACGTTTCGTTTAGACATTACTGCTCGTTTTCTTTTTAAGTAAACACGCACAGTCCGACGTCTGAGTTTGCGGTATGACGCTTTAAACCGCGTGCTGATTGCCGTCAACTGTCACAATACACACGTACAACAACAACAACCTTGGTAAATTCGATACGATACTAGAAAGTCGTTTACATGCACAGATTCAATACAATCTCTCAATACGATCCCAGCTTTTAGGGGATTGGATTCAACCGATCCAATCCGAGCTTAAAGTATTTACATGGAGGATTGAACAGCCGGATCGTACTCAATACCGTATTGAATCCTCCATGTAAACATGGCTGTAAACCTCAATAAAATTGGCCGATTCATTGATTGATTATTTGGTGTTGCACGACGTAGGCCTACCCGCCAGGATAAATTCGCCCGAGCTCCTCGCTCGCTCGCCGTACGCTGTCTCCGCGGGTTGAGAGTGTGAGTGTTTTACTGACCTGCGCGAAGTTCTTGCGTGACAGAGGGTCGCACCCCATGGGTTTCACCTCCAGGGGAACGTTGCCTCGGCTCATGATGACGAGCATGGACTTCTTGAAGCTCGGCGAGGCTTCCAGCCAATCACATCTGTATACAGACTCACAGACTGCGTCGTGCTGGAAATCAATCCAAAACTAATTTCGTAGACTTTATTAAACTTTTAAGTTCATAATCTAGAAAATGTGGTTTTTGTGTACAAAAGAACGTTTTAAATTTAAAAATTCTTCATTTAAATGAACAAAAAATTCAGTTTTAAATGTTTGAAAAAATTCGGATTTTAAGTATTTTCAAAATTATCAAGTGACATTTCTTTTCTGATTTAAAAATATTCGTCTATGTCTCTTTAATATACAACTCCACTTTGATTTATTTCCTTAAGTCAAACCAGTTATGGAAAAGAAACTGGTAGATGCCCAGAAAGGAAACGTTAAAACCAAAATTTTTAGATCATTGAGAAATCAAAGCCGGGTAGTTGAAAACTGGGGCAAAATTCCAATTCCACTGTTGACATCAGCTCCCTTACCGAATTCATCACGCAAGTAATTTCGATAAACTTGCCATGATTGTCAGGATGGATTGCGTGACCTAACATAGAAGGAACACTGTTGGCTAGCAACAATTATTAATCTGTGCTATTGGGATTTTGTTTTGCTTCGTAAATGTAAGAAAGCGTTTAGAGTCTACTTTCGTAGTAGAGCGTCTTACATTGTCAGAATCGTCAGATAGTTAACCCGGTGGTGGAGTATACGTCTTAAATTATACTACGGGTTATCTATACAAACAATCTAAAATATAATCATCAGTTTTGAGTTCATCAATTTAAAATTGCTCTTAATGAATTCAAGTCAAGTCCGTGAAATCTCAGACATAAAAGGCAATGAGAGCAGATTAATGATTCTGGAACATGTAAGACCGTTTCTCATTGCTTCGTAGTCACCACATAGTTGCCCAAACAACAATGATTAATAATGAAAGTGACGTCTAAAGAAGGCGGGAGTAAGGCTGTGATTGGCTACGTAGTAGTGTAAACAAAATAAAACCTTTTCAATACTGGAGCTTTGAGATATGCCTTAATTAGGCATTCAGTATCTATATTGGAACAGTTGGATTACTTTGGCTAAATAAGAATCCAATGAGATTGGAATGCATCTATTTGCAGTTGATAATACTTAGTTGATCTGAGACTTGTTGGATACTGTAGTAAGCCATTAAGTACTTCAAAGTTATCGACTATTTACAGTTGATAATACTAACTTGATCTGAGACTTGTTGCATACTGTAGTTAGCTATGAAGTACATCAACGTTATCGACTATTTACAGTTGATAATAGTTACTTGATGTGAGCCTTGTTGCATATTGTTGTTAGCCATGAAGTTTATTTATTTATTTATTTATTTAATATAGCGCTTTTGGTTACATCCAAGAAGGTGCACGAGGCAACTGAATATTTAAGCTTGTCAGTACCCAACTAGTCACAGATCAAGTAAGTATTATCAACTGTTCATCATCGTTATCGACTATTTACAGTTGATAATACTTGATCTGAGACTAGTTGCATACTGTAGCTAGCCATGAAGTACATCAACGTTATCGACTATTTACAGTTGATATTACTTACTTGATCTGAGACTAGTTGCATACTGTAGTTAGCCACGAAGTACACCAACGTTATCGACTTTTTACAGTTGATAATACTTATTTGATCTGAGACTAGTGGCATACTGTTGTTAGCCACGAAGTACATCAACGTTATCAACTATTTACAGTTGATAATACTTACTTGATCTGTGACTAGTTGGGTACTGTTGTTAGACATGAAGTACATCAACGTTATCAACTATTTACAGTTGATAATACTTACTTGATCTGTGACTAGTTGGGTACTGTTGTTAGACACGAAGTACACCAACGTTATCAACTATTTACAGTTGATAATACTTTCTTGATCTGTGACTAGTTGGGTACTGTTGTTAGACACGAAGTACACCAAAGTTATCAACTATTTACAGGTGATAATACTTACTTGATCTGTGACTAGTTGGGTACTGTTGTTAGACACGAAGTACACCAACGTTATCAACTATTAACAGTTGATAATACTTACTTGATCTGTGACTAGTTGGGTACTGTTGTTAGACATGAAGTACAACAACGTTATCAACTATTTACAGTTGATAATACTTACTTGATCTGTGACTAGTTGGGTACTGTTGTTAGACACAAAGTACACCAACGTTATCAACTATTAACAGTTGATAATACTTACTTGATCTGTGACTAGTTGGGTACTGTTGTTAGACATGAAGTACATCAACGTTATCAACTATTTACAGTTGATAATACTTACTTGATCTGTGACTAGTTGGGTACTGTTGTTAGCCATGAAGTACACCAACGTTATCAACTATTTACAGTTGATAATACTTACTTGATCTGTGACTAGTTGGGTACTGTTGTTAGACACGAAGTACACCAACGTTATCAACTATTAACAGTTGATAATACTTACTTGATCTGTGACTAGTTGGGTACTGTTGTTAGACATGAAGTACATCAACGTTATCAACTATTTACAGTTGATAATACTTACTTGATCTGTGACTAGTTGGGTACTGTTGTTAGACATGAAGTACATCAACGTTATCAACTATTTACAGTTGATAATACTTACTTGATCTGTGACTAGTTGGGTACTGTTGTTAGACATGAAGTACATCAACGTTATCAACTATTTACAGTTGATAATACTTACTTGATCTGTGACTAGTTGGGTACTGTTGTTAGACATGAAGTACATCAACGTTATCAACTATTTACAGTTGATAATACTTTCTTGATCTGTGACTAGTTGGGTACTGTTGTTAGACACGAAGTACACCAAAGTTATCAACTATTTACAGGTGATAATACTTACTTGATCTGTGACTAGTTGGGTACTGTTGTTAGCCATGAAGTACACCAACGTTATCAACTATTTACAGTTGATAATACTTACTTGATCTGTGTCTAGTTGGGTACTGTTGTTAGACACGAAGTACACCAACGTTATCAACTATTAACAGTTGATAATACTTACTTGATCTGTGACTAGTTGGGTAGTGTTGTTAGACACGAAGTACACCAACGTTATCGACTGTTTACAGTTGATAATACTTACTTGATCTGTGACTAGTTGGGTACTGTTGTTAGACATGAAGTACATCAACGTTATCAACTATTTACAGTTGATAATACTTACTTGATCTGTGACTAGTTGGGTACTGTTGTTAGACATGAAGTACATCAACGTTATCAACTATTTACAGTTGATAATACTTACTTGATCTGTGACTAGTTGGGTACTGTAGTTAGCCATGAAGTACACCAACGTTATCAACTATTTACAGTTGATAATACTTACTTGATCTCTGACTAGTTGGGTACTGTTGTTAGACATGAAGTACATCAACGTTATCAACTATTTACAGTTGATAATACTTACTTGATCTGTGACTAGTTGGGTACTGTTGTTAGACACGAAGTACACCAACGTTATCAACTATTTACAGTTGATAATACTTACTTGATCTGTGACTAGTTGGGTACTGTTGTTAGCCATGATGTACACCAACGTTATCAACTATTTACAGTTGATAATACTTACTTGATCTGTGACTAGTTGGGTACTGTAGTTAGCCATGAAGTACACCAACGTTATCAACTATTTACAGTTGATAATACTTACTTGATCTGTGACTAGTTGGGTACTGTTGTTAGACACGAAGTACACCAACGTTATCAACTATTTACAGTTGATAATACTTACTTGATCTGTGACTAGTTGGGTACTGTTGTTAGACACGAAGTACACCAACGTTATCAACTATTAACAGTTGATAATACTTACTTGATCTGTGACTAGTTGGGTACTGTTGTTAGCCACGAAGTACACCAACGTTATCGACTGTTTACAGTTGATAATACTTACTTGATCTGTGACTAGTTGGGTAATGTTGTTAGACATGAAGTACATCAACGTTATCAACTATTTACAGTTGAAAATACTTACTTGATCTGTGACTAGTTGGGTACTGTTGTTAGACATGAAGTACATCAACGTTATCAACTATTTACAGTTGATAAGACTTACTTGATCTGTGACTAGTTGGGTACTGTATTTAGCCATGAAGTACACCAACGTTATCAACTATTTACAGTTGATAATACTTACTTGATCTGTGACTAGTTGGGTACTGTAGTTAGCCATGAAGTACACCAACGTTATCAACTATTTAAAGTTGATAATACTTACTTGATCTGTGACTAGTTGGGTACTGTAGTTAGCCATTAAGTACATCAACGTTATCAACTATTTACAGTTGATAATACTTACTTGATCTGTGATTAGTTGGGTACTGTTGTTAGACACGAAGTACACCAACGTTATCAACTATTTACAGTTGATAATACTTACTTGATCTGTGACTAGTTGGGTACTGTTGTTAGACACGAAGTACACCAACGTTATCGACTATTTACAGTTGATAATACTTACTTGATCTGTGACTAGTTGGGTACTGTTGTTAGACATGAAGTACACCAACGTTATCAACTATTTACAGTTGATAATACTTACTTGATCTGTGACTAGTTGGGTACTGTTGTTAGACACGAAGTACACCAACGTTATCAACTATTTACAGTTGATAATACTTACTTGATCTGTGACTAGTTGGGTACTGTTGTTAGCCATGATGTACACCAACGTTATCAACTATTTACTGTTGATAATACTTACTTGATCTGTGACTAGTTGGTTACTGTAGTTAGCCATGAAGTACACCAACGTTATCAACTATTTACAGTTGATAATACTTACTTGATCTGTGACTAGTTGGGTACTGTTGTTAGACACGAAGTACACCAACGTTATCAACTATTTACAGTTGATAATACTTACTTGATCTGTGACTAGTTGGGTACTGTAGTTAGCCATGAAGTACACCAACGTTATCAACTATTTACAGTTGATAATACTTACTTGATCTGTGACTAGTTGGGTACTGTTGTTAGCCATGATGTACACCAACGTTATCGACTATTTACAGTTGATAATACTTACTTGATCTGTGACTAGTTGGGTACTGTAGTTAGCCATGAAGTACATCAACGTTATCAACTATTTACAGTTGATAATACTTACTTGATCTGTGACTAGTTGGGTACTGTAGTAAGCCATGAAGTACACCAACGTTATCAACTATTTACAGTTGATAATACTTACTTGATCTGTGACTAGTTGGGTACTGTTGTTAGACACGAAGTACACCAACGTTATCAACTATTTACAGTTGATAATACTTACTTGATCTGTGACTAGTTGGGTACTGTTGTTAGACACGAAGTACACCAACGTTATCGACTGTTTACAGTTGATAATACTTACTTGATCTGTGACTAGTTGGGTACTGTAGTTAGCCATGAAGTACACCAACGTTATCAACTATTTACAGTTGATAATACTTACTTGATCTGAGACTAGTTGGGTACTGTTGTTAGACATGAAGTACATCAACGTTATCAACTATTTACAGTTGATAATACTTACTTGATCTGTGACTAGTTGGGTACTGTTGTTAGCTATGAAGTACATCAACGTTATCAACTATTTACAGTTGATAATACTTACTTGATCTGTGACTAGTTGGGTACTGTTGTTAGCTATGAAGTGCATCAACGTTATCAACTATTTACAGTTGATAATATTTTTTTGATCTGTGACTAGTTGGGTACTGTTGTTAGCTATGAAGTACATCAACGTTATCGACTATTTACAGTTGATAGTACTTACTTGATCGGTGACTAGTTGGGTACTGTTGTTAGACACGAAGTACAGCATCGTTATCGACTATTTACAGTTGATAATACTTACTTGATCTGTGACTAGTTGGGTACTGTTGTTAGACATGAAGTACATCAACGTTATCGACTATTTACAGTTGATAATATTTACTTGATCTGTGACTAGTTGGGTACTGTTGTTAGCTATGAAGTACATCAACGTTATCAACTATTTACAGTTGATAATACTTACTTGATCTGTGACTAGTTGGGTACTGTTGTTAGCTATGAAGTACATCAACGTTATCAACTATTTACAGTTGATAATATTTACTTGATCTGTGACTAGTTGGGTACTGTTGTTAGCTATGAAGTACATCAACGTTATCGACTATTTACAGTTGATAATACTTACTTGATCTGTGACTAGTTGGGTACTGTTGTTAGACACGAAGTACATCAACGTTATCAACTATTTACAGTTGATAATACTTACTTGATCTGTGACTAGTTGGGTACTGTTGTTAGACACGAAGTACACCAACGTTATCAACTATTTACAGTTGATAATACTTACTTGATCTGTGACTAGTTGGGTACTGTTGTTAGCTATGAAGTACATCAACGTTATCAACTATTTACAGTTGATAATATTTACTTGATCTGTGACTAGTTGGGTACTGTTGTTAGCTATGAAGTACATCAACGTTATCAACTATTTACAGTTGATAATATTTACTTGATCTGTGACTAGTTGCATACTGTTGTTAGCTATGAAGTACATCAACGTTATCAACTATTTACAGTTGATAATACTTACTTGATCTGTGACTAGTTGGGTACTGTTGTTAGCTATGAAGTACATCAACGTTATCAACTATTTACAGTTGATAATATTTACTTGATCTGTGACTAGTTGCATACTGTTGTTAGCTATGAAGTACATCAACGTTATCAACTATTTACAGTTGATAATACTTACTTGATCTGTGACTAGTTGGGTACTGTTGTTAGCCATGAAGTACACCAACGTTATCAACTATTTACAGTTGATAATACTTACCTGATTTGTGACTAGTTGAATACTGTTATTAGACACGAAGTACACCAACGTTATCAACTATTTACAGTTGATAATACTTACTTGATCTGTGACTAGTTGGGTACTGTAGTTAGCCATGAAGTACACCAACGTTATCAACTATTTACATTTGATAATACTTACTTGATCTGTGACTAGTTGGGTACTGTTGTTAGACACGAAGTACATCAACGTTATCAACTATTTACAGTTGATAATACTTACTTGATCTGTGACTAGTTGGGTACTGTAGTTAGCCATGAAGTACATCAACGTTATCAACTATTTACAGTTGATAATACTTACTTGATCTGTGACTAGTTGGGTACTGTTGTTAGACACGAAGTTCATCAACGTTATCAACTATTTACAGTTGATAATACTTACTTGATCTGTGACTAGTTGGGTACTGTAGTTAGCCATGAAGTACATCAACGTTATCAACTATTTACAGTTGATAAAACTTACTTGATCTGTGACTAGTTGGGTACTGTAGTTAGCCATGAAGTACATCAACGTTATCAACTATTTACAGTTGATAATACTTACTTGATCTGTGACTAGTTGGGTACTGTTGTTAGACACGAAGTACATCAACGTTATCGACTATTTACAGTTGATAATACTTACTTGATCTGAGACTATAGTTGCATACTGTTGTTAGCCATGATGTACACCAACGTTATCAACTATTTACAGTTGATAATACTTTCTTGATCTGTGACTAGTTGGGTACTGTTGTTAGACACGAAGTACATCAACGTTATCGACTATTTACAGTTGATAATACTTACTTGATCTGTGACTAGTTGGGTACTGTTGTTAGACACGAAGTACAACAACGTTATCGACTATTAACAGTTGATAATACTTACTTGATCTGTGACTAGTTGGGTACTGTTGTTAGACACGAAGTACAACAACGTTATCGACTATTAACAGTTGATAATACTTACTTGATCTGTGACTAGTTGGGTACTGTTGTTAGCCATGAAGTACAACAACGTTATCGACTATTTACAGTTGATAATACTTACTTGATCTGTGACTAGTTGGGTACTGTTGTTAGACACGAAGTACACCAACGTTATCAACTATTTACAGTTGATAATACTTACTTGATCTGTGACTAGTTGGGTACTGTTGTTAGCCATGAAGTACAACAACGTTATCGACTATTTACAGTTGATAATACTTACTTGATCTGTGACTAGTTGGGTACTGTTGTTAGCCATGAAGTACAACAACGTTATCGACTATTTACAGTTGATAATACTTACTTGATCTGTGACTAGTTGGGTACTGTTGTTAGACACGAAGTACACCAACGTTATCAACTATTTACAGTTGATAATACTTACTTGATCTGTGACTAGTTGGGTACTGTTGTTAGCCACGAAGTACAGCATCGTTATCCACGCAAAAAAGAATAGAGTTATAAGAACCACTGTCTTAGGTGTTTCGTTATCCTGTTAAGGAAAGCATAATGTTTGCTTTAGTTAGAAATTTGTAAAATGGTTATATAGATTAGAGACCGAAATAATCATGTTTATGTTAATCAAAGGGAATTTGTAATAAGAAAGCCGTAAACAATGTAACAAAAACAGAACTAAACTATGTCACATAGTATTTGTTGCAAACTGTCTTAAGAACTTATTGATGAGGATTGTTCAAAGAGAGTCCTAACTCGAGGAATTTGAACAAAAATGGCGGTCACATGTGAGATAATTCTATTGTAGACGTAAGTATGCGTCTAGCCACAAATATGTAACTTTTAACTGGATCCGAACAGTAAGAGGTATATAGATAGTTTATTTTAAATCTGTGCATCCATAAAAGAGTAATATATGAAAACAAAAAATCTACGCTACATGCACAATCTTTCTTATGTTGCGCAATGGTGGAAAGTATAAGTTACTGAGTGTCAACGAAAAGTCCAATGGAGTATTCTAATGGCTGCACTGGACCGCACTTTTCACTGAGCGCTCGAATAACAATTAGATAAACAATACAACACACTAAAATAGACGCGTCAGTGCGCACCCTGTGATACTGGAAGTGATACCCACTGGATACTCCAGTGATAGCCACTGGAGAACGCCAAAGCTATGCACAATCTTATTTTAAGTTGTTTTTGTTTGTTGTTTTTAAATAAATGTACACATTTTGCGTTAACATTTAGAACTTGTTGTCGATTGTTTGCTTATCAACGCGTCATACAGTGTTTAACTATCACATAGATAGCGCTGTAAGCAACAGCGACCGCAAGACGCCAAGGTCTACTTGATCAGCTCCGCCTAGCGGTCGAGGCTCGATCCTTGCTTGAAACATGGCGTCGCCCACTTTCCATTGTACTCTTGTACAAAGGTGTGTATTTAACAATACAACTAAATAGAACAATTGAAGGCTAGAAACTCATGGTAATAAATTATTTTCTGGCCACTAGAATGCATCTATAGTATATTCTGAGCTTTCAATAAAAAGACATACCGTGAAAAGTGTCAATGTGGCCATTCCCAATGACAATGTGTTCGCTACGAGAAGACCCACCATAGAAGCATTACCAAACTCTTCGCTTAAAGCAATGTACCTGCAAATAATTACAGTAATAGAAGTATTTAAAAAAAAAGTTTCATTGAAAGTAGTGGGATTTAACAGTCCCGCTAAGCACACCACAATCGAGAGGGCGAGACTTCAACATGGCGGGCATGGTTGGGATAGCATACTCATGCATATATGCTTATGCACTGTAGACGGTTGCGCTATAACAACAATGTAGTAATTGTTAAGGATTTCTTCAGTAAATTCATTTTGTGTAATCATAACCAAAATAAAAATCTATACTTACTACAAATAAATGTTTAGAGTCTGTTTTTACATTGAAATGAAACACTGATTCAAACGTTGATTATGAGATTATCTGCACAAAGTTGTTGTTATTTCAGACAAATTGATAATATGATATAAATGATTATTTTATTGGGTTGTTTCATCAGAATCTGCTGATTTCTCATCAAATTGTGCGAGTATGATTTTTGAGTGGGGGCACTGGTGGTTGAATCTCTTAGCCCTACTTGTTTCCCGTTTTGATTATAAACAATGCACTTCCAGCGTTTAATTTAGTACGGTTATAAACATTTAGTAAAAAAATAGCAATTTGTCTTTCATTAATAGTTCCCACGTGACGTCACAGCGGCCATGATTGCGACACAATTGATGAGGACGTATTCTAAATCATTGCTTAATACTATTCAAATTTATAAGATAAGCCTAATTTAGCATTTAAAAAGTAAACATTAGTAATAAAAAATATAAAAATTACAACACATACCAATTTCATTTCAAAAACAGGCTGACTTTTAAAGAACTAAAAATGTGTGTTCTACCACACAACAGGCTTCAATTGTTTCTCCATGGCAACGTCAAAGTTTGGTCACAAATGTGGCCGCCACGCGCACAGATGTGACGTATGTGCAACCTATGAATTCTTTATAGTTTATAAACAGTTATAAACAGTGTGCAATAGTGTGAGTCAAGTGCAGTAAAGTGACCAATGAGAAGCTTTGTTGCCGTGGTGTAAACAAATTACCAGCTAACTAAATATTAATATTTTAGCCGAGGTTCATAATACCGGGCCTAATCCTACTTGATAAACAGTCTTGATATTTGTTTTCCCATCTTGAAAGTATTTAACAGTATTTAGACATATTAATTGCAGTGCCCTTTCTTATGGAAATTTGCGAAATGAAATGCCACTGAGGGTCTTATTTTGGTAATGAGGTTCATAGCAATATCGGATATCGATTGTTTTAACTCCTTGGCTCGTCAACGAATAGTTGTGGTCTTTATATCCTTGCTGTCAAAGTAGCAATGTATCAAACTGCCGCGTGTTACTCAATGGAAATTGCGGACGGATTGCTCAGGTATCCCAACGATACAAGTTCTCCGCTCGGCCGCTAATGGCGCTGAGCTTTGCCATTAAACCCGAATTGTTAGCTTTCTAATTACTACCTACCTTATCAATTTAACATGAAGTTGAATGCATTCTGTTAAAACATTATGCATTTCTTCATCCAGTTCAGTAGTTATGACTTTTAATTGATTTTCTGGTTTGCCATTAGAATCTTGAAATATATCCTCCAAAGCAGTTCGTTCCCTTCCAGAGGTTGACCCAAGATGCCCTGCTTCAAATAGAGGTCTCATATGTGCCATACAAATAACTATTCCTGCATTGACAGCAGCTGGTGCAGCTCCGAGTAGATCACCCCGCATATGAAATAGATCGCTGTCATCGAAATCAATTGACAGAATCGTGTCCGGTGCAAAACCAGAAGACTCCTTAAGCTTCCTCGCCTTGATTCGCTCGATCGAAGTCGCATGAATTTTTTCGAGTTTATTGTTGAGAATTTTAAAAATCATCGTTGGCATAACTATGGCTAAAATCATTAGCCACGTCAGTGACGATACAAAAGTGCAGCAAGACATTGTCTGGAGCCACCGTATGAACAGAGTTATTTCATACGAAGGTGAAGAAGACGTGTCCCAGGGGAACCATTCCCTGTAACAAAAGAGACATAAGATTACTTTACCGTTACGATGCAGTATACCAGTGATCACTAAACCCCAATGGCAATGCGGTGAGAAGACCCTATACCATACAGAAACTATTTTGATATGAGAAATCGTGTGGTAATAGCCTAGGTATATTTTGATACATTTTTTCATCTTTTTTTGTGGGGGGGGGGGGGGGGGTATGCTATAGAATATGCACATTTTCATTTTTTAATACACGAAGATATTACATATTATAAACTTTTATATACTTATTCATATCATCAAATATTTTAATTAATGCAATATTTTGGATGGCCGAACAGTGGTAGAGTTTCTTTCGAAAATGTTTATGTATTCATTTCAAATTCAGATCGAACGTTAATCTATACCGATAAGTTGTGTCCCAAACAGAAAAATAGTTGATTGTAATATTACAATCGAGAGCGTAGCAGTAGCCTTCTGTTCGGCACCGGAGAGCTCGCAGGGTGGGATGTCATGCACTTGGGTCTCTGACATTCAGTTCCATGTCATTTTTATAATAAATACATACACATTTTTAGTGGGGGGACATTACACCATTTCTCTACGTGTTTCGTAGCTATGGCGGCACCGAGGTCACTGTTTACATTGTACAACAATATCATATATAGACATAGAAAGATTAAAGTTAATTCCAGAAAGCCCCGAATTGACAAGAAGTCTTAACTCTGGCTGGGCCTAACTTAAGGACACTTGATTATGGCACGTCATTGGCTCATACGGAAGTGCACATACTCTTGACTCGACGTTGCTAAGAAACCACAGGATATAAAAAAAACTTGAGACCAAAATTTAGGCCCAGCCTGAGTTGGTCTTATCTTTGTTCAAAGATGGTGGCAATGCACCTATGACTTCAAAATGTAAACAAAATAGATATTGTTTACTTACCTTGACATGCACATTTTGTCTGCGTTAAAAATTTGGTGATTTTAGGAAACAAAACACTAGACTTGAAAACGCCGCCCTGCAATTTTTTAAGTTTACGGTTATTTCCACGAAACTGGTCATTGGCTATATAGTAGGCCTACCATTAGCACCTACGGTAACTTACAGTAAGACTTGATCTGACTGAAGACCACCAAGATAAGTAAATGAATAAGTTATACTACTAATAAATAGAAGAAAAAAGCATTATTTCGTCAAACCAATCACTAACTACGCTTCATTTTTAATAAAATCTACGTTTAGGCGAATAAGGTCCGTCTTTTTCAAGACAGAAAACAAACCAAAAACCATAACAACTAAAATATGGTGATTGTTCGATTATAGTATAATCGAATTTTCTTTTATCAATGTAGATGTAGGCCTACATGTCCAGTTAGCTATCTGAACGTATTAAACTAGCTTACTACTCGTTATACGGTTCCTCCTTGAGATATTGCAGTAAGCTACGGTAAGTTTGTTATTATTTTCTTATTTTCCTTCGTCTCCTCTTCAGTGTTCAACAAAACAAGGTTGTTTGTTTAATAAATTAAAAACGTAATTATTGATTGGTTTGACCGAAAAATGTTTTCTTTTACTACATTTTGCAACCAACAACATTTAAGAAATCATACCTCTATAATTATATATATATTATAAGTTACTGTGATTAAACCCAAAAGCTCAACAAGACTCACTGAAACAAATTAACTATAAATGAACATACTTGGTTGGAAATTGTTGTGCTGGGAGTAAACGACCAAAAAAATCCAAAGTCAGTGTAATGGAGGCTGCGACTGCAAAAGGTATATGGATTTTTTTTATGATCCTATAAAATGTGCACGTTTTGAAGTATATTTCTTTCTGTTCCTGGTTGTCCAATTGTCCAGGAACCAACATTCCATCCAGCTTTTCACAGATAATACGGAGCAAGTCGAGCTGAAAGAACGCTGTACATGCCGCTGTCAACATTATACCGTAAATGATGAAGGCACAGACGTTACCAATAATATAAGCAGAGTTGCTTTTGTAGAGATAAATTGCTTTCGGTAAAAAGTAAAATACATGGACAAATAAAGAAATTATTATGAAACGGGGGTTGAATCGACGGAATAATCGCAGGGCCGTACGGAGGAACCGATGCTTGACGAGCAGGTGAGCCAACCGTGGGCTGAAGTACTTGAGGTAGAACTCAAGGTTGGGTTCGGGGTTTTCGTCCTTCCAGAAACCTGCAACAAAAGTAGTTTAATGTGAGCAGGGGAAACAGTCGGGGAGTTAAGCGTCAATCGCAACTTGCAGGTGAAGTCAAAAACCAACTCGTGGAACTCAAGACAATCTTCACGGTTACAATAAAGCTTTTTCAGAATTGATCTAGGAGCCTTAGATAGAGCTAATCATGATCATGATCTAGAGGGCCTAGATCTTCAATGACAACAATGCCCAACAGTGAAAAATGCACCTTACCATAACTATCAAGGACACCTAGAGGTATTTGCCTAGATGGAGTTAGTCACGGCTCTCTAGATTAATTCTGAAAGTCACCTATTACAACTTTTTCTCTCACATCACCAACATTATTTTGTTGATAACCTTGTGGCTTGTCTCCCAGTTCAATTTATCATGGTTGTCCTTCTGGCTTGCAAGAAGCCGTTATAACAAATTTGTATTCATGCATACGAAATTTCAATTTGCGATCATTGATTAAACTTTTCCCATTCAGAGATGTATCTCACATACCTTGCCAATAAAGAAACCTTCTGCAATCCGTAAGCTTAAAGTCACCATCTTGTTTCATAATTATTGGACCTTCAACAGAACTCATGGCTTCCTAGAGATCGGCCACCAATTACTGAAATAAAGATAATTCGTGTTAAAGCAAAAAGATATTTAATAGTTTTATTCGCCATTTTGTACCACACATTCTAGAGTTTTAACACAAGCCAGGCTTTTATACGAGATTGTTGATGTACAGACTCACATCAAAATTGTGTTCGTTTGCTTTATTGGGGTTACTAACTACTGTAGAATGAACATATGATTTTCTTAAAAACTGGATTTTATTTTTTCAAGGAACCACACCGATACAAAATCTTATTGCTAGGCAACCAGAAAAAAAACTGGCACTATCTGTCGGGGCTTATAAGAATGCAAGAACGACCCAGTACAAATCATCACCGCGTGAGCGCTGGCGCAGCGTACTAGGCCTACCACGATCAAACACCCCGCCCACCTTGGAATACATGTCAACAAAAATTACATTTACTTAGCATCAAGTTGTAGGGGAGATAATTTTACAATTGGTCTTTTAACCACTCCACTTGACGTTCTCACTGACACCGATCTCACGAGACCGTCAGCCCCAGGGTGTGTTGACACGACTCGCCCGAGTTTCCACTTAAAGGGTGGAAGGTTCTTCTCTCTGAGGAGCACCAGGTCTCTGGGCTGGATGATGACTGCTTGAGCCACCATTTGGGTCGTTGCTGAAGTACGTAAGAGGTATTCTGTATAGATCATCGACGCCAGTAGTGTTGAACACACTGATGAAGCAGTAGTAGCCACCTTGGCACGCGGTTAATCTTTGATGACGTGATATCTGGTTCGGGGATGGCTTAGGGAGTCAACAGTGTCACAATGGCCAGGAGTAAGTACAGAAAGATTTTTGGGATTATTGGACATGACAGGCAAAGCACGTTAATTAAAATAGGTATCCACTTTCGTGAGGACTGTATTAATCTAATCAAAGTTGACAGTATTGTTGGCCACTACTCGGCGGAGATGGTATTTCACAGATTTAATATCAGCTTCCTAGAGTCTTCCATTGTGAGATCCTGCATGTGGGTTGATGTTCCATGTGATGTCATCAGCAAGGTGTCCTTCCAATGTTTTTAGATGTTCTAAAGTCTTCATAAATTTGAAGAAATCGTCATGTTCTCGCGCAGCACCAACAAAGCTACCGTGCACAATCGCTGTGTATGTTTTGCCGTCCTCTGCGAGATACGAACCGCTTTAAATAAGCAATGAAAGCAAGTGTCGACAAATCACTTACACTAAATGGATGGTCTTTGTTGAGAAACAAAGAACAAGTATACATATACAGTGGCGAAGTGTCCTATGAGACAAAGATACGTTGTTTGTCTACCCTGTATACAAATTAAATTAATAGTTGTAATACCATTAATACTGCACTTGTGCACAAGTTTATGCTTTCTTTTCTACATTTTTTTGTCTTCCGTTGCTCCTGCGAACGTTTGAATTTAGTTAACGGCGAAGGATTTGGCATTCGGCAACATTCGCACCATCTACCGTTGTCCCTTGATGTTGAATG
Organism: Isoperla grammatica; assembly: GCA_945910005.1. Taxonomy (NCBI): domain Eukaryota; kingdom Metazoa; phylum Arthropoda; class Insecta; order Plecoptera; family Perlodidae; genus Isoperla; species Isoperla grammatica. Next base: position 91,798,165 of record OX246738.1, read on the forward strand.
ATTTAAACGTGTTGAGACAAACAGTATTTTGGTCTCTTTTGCGCATGATCAGAAGGCTATTTTCCTCAGTTATTCAAGAATATTTGAGACTTGTCTCACACCCCAACTCTGAGCTGTGAACGCGGGCACATACCAGACACTCGTTTCATAACACAATGGGACTTGGAAATTTGAAGGAACGGCCGTAACAGCATTCAGTAATGAACCTTCACGGTCTGCTTTGGTAAAATCTGATGACCCAACCCAACCCTATGTGTCTGTTTTCACATTTTTATGTGGGGGGGTAAAACGATGGATATTTCAGTAACCAGTTCAAGGCAATCCTTTGACAATGCAAGGTGCGTGCGTCGTGGATTGTGTACAACACAGTACAGTAGTGCAGTGCAAAAGTGTACAATGTCCAAAAAGCGTGCGATTTCTACCCTTCTTTATATTATTGTGTAAACTGTTAGTGACTTACGATGTGCTCCGCCGAAAGTGATATTATTGATTCTCGCCCTAGGCGATTCATGAATGTACGTTTTGCGTAATCCCCACCCCCTTTCATCACCAATTTTTTTTTCAAAATAAATTGCGAAATATAACACTTACAAAAATTATAACTATGTCTACCCTAATTTCAAGGACACGCTTCGCCACTGTAGATATAACTTCGCTGTCAAAGTTTCCTTTATTCTGTATAATGTGAAAGTGTACAAAATACTATTTTGCACAACCCCACTTGACAAGGCGTCTGAACTTCAACTTTCAGTCGTCTGGAACGTCATTGAACAAGTCAGGTAAATCGAACATATCGATGAGTCGAATAATCTTCTTCTTCTTCTTCTTCCGAAGTCGTAACATCTTCTCATTATTGTTAAATTCACAGCCCCTTCGAACGTCGGTTCAATCCACGGACTGACCCGTCGAGAAGGCTGTGGTTAAATTGTTAAATCATACAATAACCACATTTAAACCTTTTTTAAATTGTCGACAAAGTGCATTGTTAACTTTTGCATGCTTGTCGCCATCAAACATAACAGCTATCGAAATTCCAAATACACTGTGAGAAACGTCTTAGTGTGTACGCTATTTGTGGTGCATAATATGTGCATCTAACTTCAAAAGTCCGCAAATGCGAAGCATATCGGTGGAACACTTTAAAAATGAAAAAATTAATTGCCGTAAATAAACAATAATTTTTTATAACATGGTGGTTAAAGTTACAATTTTGAAACTAGTGTCAAGTGTTAGTACTGCGATGTGGATCTACGTGTAAATATGCATTTTAATCCATGTTTAAGTTTTAATTTATTTTTCAGACCCATATCACTTGAAGAAGTAACTAATTCCTGGTAGGAACGAAGATACAATGAACATTCCCATTATCTTTTAAAATGTGTTCTAACATATTTTCCTGGTTTTGCAATTGCAAGAGGTTCGAAGTTAGGCCGTTTATAGAGATAATAAAAAAAAGACTTTGAACCTCTTGTGAATCCGGACCCTGGATCTCATATTGGGAAAACTTTTGATAAGTCAAAGATAATGAGCTTCGTAATCACGCTCGGTCCCCGCCTAGCGGAATAAAGTGAGACTGCAGTAGCTTTCCTCATTCGTTAGCAGTGTTGTGACTAGATACTTCATTTTGTATATAGATACAAATAAAGATAATTTTCCAAAATGTATCTTATAACAAAAGATAAAGTATAAAACTGTATATCTAGGTAAAAGATTAAAAATAAAATAATTACGTACAAAATTAGTTTGGTTCAGATATAAGAGAGTTATAGTATAACTCCCTAAAGAGACTTTTATCTAGCAACAAACGGTTTCTTCCCTTACAACAGTACTATCATAAATCGTAATATGTTACAGACTTGACATTAGGCATAAACACATTATGCCACAACAAAATACTTGCATAATGTTATAGCCCTATAGGAGGGAAAATGTAACACATGGCTTGTGATTATTGGTTTGATTTGTTAGTCTAAAATATATTATTATATATTTTATCTAAAAGCTTATCAAGAAAAGATATAAATAACCACAATAAATGTATCTTGATAATATAAAACTCCTTTACTAGTTATTTGGACAGTGTGGAAATACAACGTGCAACAGCTATAGATTAGTGGATTGTGCGATAATATCAATGTTGGAAAATTACTTATCCTGTTAGTATAAATATCAATGTGAAATGGTTATCATGGCCATATGCACAGTCAAGTGTCAAGTTAGGTATGTGATTTGTTGTTATGGAATTTTTTATTACATGCTATTTTCAGTAAGCAAAAGAAACCCCATAGCAACCATGAACCAATTCTATACTTAAGTTGACGTAGCTATGATGTTTGTTTTTCTTATAGAAAATAGCATCTAATAAAACAATTCCATAGGAAACATAAACAAATCATATGCTTAACTCGACTGTACATCTTTGATTGGTTATCGCTCACTCGTCGATGGTGTTCGAAGCCTACAGGGTTGGTTTAGTCACTTTAAATTAAAGTTTTAGGTGGCTCGTTGGTCCAGTGGTTAGCATCCCTGCTTCCAATGCAGAAGGTCCCGGGTTCAAATCCCGCTTCAGGCAGAAGTTTTTTAACTTCTAATGTGGATTCAATTCCATTACTTCTTGGCTTAGCAATAAGTAAACGGTGACTTTGGAGCCGTCCTAGCAACGAAGCACTCAATAAATTCAAAGTTGTTCTGAATCGGCCTTGTTGATTCTGGCATCTGTCCGCAGGTGTTCGCACTGTCCAATCACTGATTCATCTGTTTCATATTTGAAATATTGATCTTTGATTGGTTATCGCTCACTCGTCGATGGTGTTCGAAGCCTACAGGGTTGGTTTAGTCACTTTAAATTAAAGTCCCCCACTGCAAATCAGTTTAATTACTGAGTGGGTAGACTCTAAATGTGAATTTATTTTATTTATTTTATTTTAAGTAAGGTCTTACTCCAGCCGTGTTGCATCTGTAGGCCTACATGTTCACTTATGAATTTAGTCTCGAAAACAAAATGCACAAGTCAACTGCAACTTTAAGTGACCGACTGATTGGAACTTGAAACTCGAGCGCTTAACATTTCCTGTCCTCTCGGGGTGACACGGGGTGTGCGCGTACAGTTAAGTCATTGCAGGCGCACTGGTTTTCGTGCGGTGATATTTTTAAAATCGATTTAAGGGTGGACTCGAGGTGTGCGCGTACAGTTAAGTCATTGCAGGCGCACTGGTTTCCGTGCAGTGATATTTTTAAAATCGATTTAAGGGTGGACTCGAGGTGTGCGCGTACAGTTAAGTCATTGCAGGCGCACTGGTTTCCGTGCAGTGATATTTTTAAAATCGATTTAAGGGTGGACTCGAGGTGTGCGCGTACAGTTAAGTCATTGCAGGCGCACTGGTTTCCGTGCAGTGATATTTTTAAAATCGATTTAAGGGTGGACTCGAGGTGTGCGCGTACAGTTAAGTCATTGCAGGCGCACTGGTTTTCGTGCGGTGATATTTTTAAAATCGATTTAAGGGTGGACTCGAGGTGTGCGCGTACAGTTAAGTCATTGCAGGCGCACTGGTTTTCGTGCGGTGATATTTTTAAAATCGATTTAAGGGTGGACTCGAGGTGTGCGCGTACAGTAAAGTCATTGTAGGCGCACTGGCTTCCGTGCAGTGATATTTTTAAAATCGATCTAATACTTAGCCACCAGATGTGGGGCCAATCTGAATCAAAGACCTATTACGACGAAATGGAATCATATTGATACGATGTGCGGTAGGCCTACGACAAAAATGAGACAAGGCCTCTAACCTAGTACATTGTCTTCTCCGATTAAATACACACTTTACGTTATGCTACGTTTTGCATGACTTACAATTGGCTTGCGCGTCCCAAGTTGTTATTGATGTTGCTGTGAATCTTCTCCCGAGCACTCAAACATGCTCGAAAACTAACTGCTTGTGAATCTCATATTATATGGCCAAACCTAATTGACAGCAAATTTGAACGCGTGTTGTGAGAAAACTTTACAAGGAGCTCAGTCATTTTAAATTAGACGTTCGGCTGTATGTTTCAATCTGAATTTAATACAACAGCAATTAAAATAACGCATTTTTTTTTTTTAAGTTTGTCAGTTTGGTTTCTGCAAACTAGATTGACATGTGAAAGTGCCCGTGGGGGAAGCGCTTGAGGCTGTAGCTCGCCCTACCCTGCGGAATCACGATTTCTGCCAATAAGATTGATTGTAAAAGTAGGCCTACTTACCCAAACTATGTCCTCATTTAGAGAATCGCGAGCATTTTTTTGTGTGATAGTTTCCTTGCTCCAGTAAATGTTTCCTATTTTCCTGATATCGATATCACACCTCGAACTATACCTCGCCTTGAGTTAGGTTAAGTGAACTTGTGCCGACAGCACATTCCTCGGAGTGGCGAACTAGCAGACAGAAGGTGACGCAGTTTTTGTAGCAGGATGTGAAAAACTAGGCCCAATAAGCGGTCTGCGTGCTAGAGGGGGGCGGTCCCCTTACTCGAATTTTGACACGTCGTCGCTCGTTACATGTCGGTTGTAAAGACAACTACCTATGTTTCCCCGAACAATCAAATATGCCGTTTGCTTCTCTAGAGTTTCGCCCATTTTGACACGCATTTATCTATTAAAAGTGTATTCGTGATCGCAAAACTTCGATGTGCCAGTTGATGAGTGGTAATTTACCCGCCCCCTGACTGACTGACTGACTAACGCCTCATATTTACTATTTTAAATTGTAAGTATAGACAGTTGTTGAGTTGACGATTCGAAAACTGTTTTTGCTTTTTTTATAGATCAACTTTTACTCCACTCTCCTGATGTAATATAATGACTAGACACAGTGGGTCAAAATTAAGCTAAAAAGTAAAAACGATTTCAGGTTTCAAGGGATAGTTATCAGTGGTCTGCAAGGCGGCGTAAATCACCAGGGGTACTGGAGAAGAGATTCAGTTCTTCAAGCTTATGCGGTCTGACTGAGTTTTAGGGGATGTTAATCAATGGTCTGCAAGGCGTAATACACCAGGGGTACTGGAGAAGAGTTCTACAGTACCTAGTTGTTGAAGCTTGTGCGGAGTGAATGAGTTTCAGGGGATGGTATTCAGTGGTCTCCTGGCTTAATATACCAGAGGTACCGGAGAAGAGTTCGAGTTCTACATAAATCATCGTATAGTTGTATTGTCTCAGTGTTGAGTAGTATTTTTGGTAAGCCGTTTCTTTTATGAAAGTAGTTAACTTCTTAATGTTATAATGCACAATTTTTTTATTTTATTAACTTTCAAGACAATTGACACTTATTTTTAAAGAGGCGATACACTTTTAAATGTTCACTTGCGGCGGGAGAATCTTCAGATTGGAGCTATTTCATCTATACCTTTTTTGCGCATTACTTACTTAATTGATTAACTAATTTTGAAATAACTCTTACACTATTTATTCATTTAATTAATAAATCATTAAGTTCATTTTTAGTTATTAATGAAATTATTATTAATTTTGAAATGAATGAATCGCATTGTTTATTGGATGTTAAGCAATAAAATAATAGAACTGTTAATACACAACAATGTAAAAATGCATTAATAATTAACTATGCACAACATGAGATTATCGTAAGAATAAAACATATTATAATGATAGTTAACTTGTGTTTTAATTGTAGGTAATATGCATAAATAGTAAACAACAGGTCCTGTACGTCATTATATATACCCATACTGACCAATATATACCCAAAGTGACCACTAATTCGAATGCATAATTTATTTATTTATTTATTTAATGTCTATCCTATTCAGTTATAAAAACTGATTTACAAAGGAGGACCTTAAATAAAACTAAGCTATGCAAACAATGAATAGTAATGAAATCATAAATAACAATAACAACAAAAACAAAACAAACTACTGAACTATATAAAATATAATCAAGAACAAGAAAAAATAATTGAGAAATGAAATAAAATGAAATGTATGACGTGTTATTGATCTATCAACCTGAGGATCTGGATTCACCCTCCTACATAGCTGAAATTCACGGTCGTCCCCTCCCCCTTGGGGCGCCCGTTGCTACCAGGTTATAGTACCATGTATGTTATTTCCCATATAGATAACAAATCCATAGCAACAACGGGTGGTTTGAGGGGTAGGGAACGACTTTGAACTTTTTCTGGTCTTCTGTAAGGCCAGCCTAGTTTTGGACGCCTTATGAATCCAAAGTCATATCTGGGAACTAATTTTTAAAACATATAATTGGAATGTTTTGTGTCTTCGTTCTCTCAATAGAAATCAAACTTCTTCACGTGACTTGGGCCTGGATTCACAAGAGGTCCAATGTTAGGCTTGGATGGTTTTACAGCTGTAAGGACCAGAATAATTATTTGAAACACTTGTGAATCGAGTTCTTGGTTTCTAAAATGCTCAGGATTGTGTTAGTCGAAAAGAAGAAATTTTACGACATAAAGATTGATAATTTAAATGTTAAACAGAACACGAGAATGCTGCACTGTCGAGTTCAGCACAGGATTTGTAAGTAAGTAAGTAAGTAAGTAAGTAAGTAAGTAAGTAAGTAAGTAAGTAAGTAAGTAAGTAAGTAAGTAAGTAAGTAAGTAAGTAATTAAGTAAGTAAGTAACAAAGTAAGTAAGTACGTAGGTAAGTAAGTAAGTAAGTAAGTAAGTAAGTAAGTAAGTAGGTAAGTAAGTAAGTAAGTAAGTAAGTAAGTAAGTAAGTAAGTAAGTAAGTAAGTAAGTAAGTAAGTAAGTAAGTAAGTAGGTAAGTAAGTAAGTAAGTAAGTAAGTAAGTAAGTAAGTAAGTAAGTAATTAAGTAAGTAACAAAGTAAGTAAGTAGGTAAGTAAGTAAGTAAGTAAGTAAGTAAGTAAGTAAGTAAGTAAGTAAGTAAGTAAGTAAGTAAGTAGTAAGTAAGTAAGTAAGTAATTAAGTAAGTAAGTAACAAAGTAAGTAAGTACGTAGGTAAGTAAGTTAGTAAGTAAGTAAGTAAGTAAGTAGGTAAGTAAGTAAGTAAGTAAGTGAGTAAGTAATTAAGTAAGTAACAAAGTAAGTAAGTAGGTAAGTAAGTAAGTAAGTAAGTAAGTAAGTAAGTAAGTAAGTAAGTAAGTAAGTAAGTAAGTAAGTGTGTAAGTAAGGGTAATTAAGTAAGTAAGTAACAAAGTAAGTAAGTACGTAGGTAAGTAAGTAAGTAAGTAAGTAAGTAAGTAAGTAGGTAAGTAAGTAAGTAAGTAAGTAAGTAAGTAAGTAAGTAAGTAAGTAAGTAAGTAAGTAATTAAGTAAGTAACAAAGTAAGTAAGTAGGTAAGTAAGTAAGTAAGCAAGTAAGTAAGTAAGTAAGTAAGTAAGTAAGTAAGTAAGTAAGTAAGTAAGTAAGTAAGTAAGTAAATAAGTAAGTAAGTAAGTAAGTATATTTATTATACCCCGGTCAAATAGCAATTTTACCCGGAATCAATTGGTACAGAATTTTTTTTTATCAGAAGTTGTAGGCTATGTATACCTTCATATTCCGAAGAAAGTTTACCGCCGTCCGACCCCCCTAATTAACGTAATTAATTAATTTGCTAAAATTAATTAATGCTTATATAATCGTTATTTTCAAAGATTTTTCTGATATTGTATATTAAATACATTAAGTAAAGCTTTTTGTAATAAGAACAACATTCAAAACCTGTATATAGATAAGTCGGCAAGCATTAATTAATTAATATCAATATAATAACATTTTTAATAAAATGGTTCCCGTGTATAATTGGTATTATGAAATATATAGTTGATAGTTGCAAATACATAAGTAGTAACATATGAAACTACTGTAGAAAGTTTACCAAAATAAAAGTAATATTCGTATGATAAATCAGCATAATTAATGAATACATTAATTACCGATGTTTAAAAGAAATACATATTTGAATGTATGCATTATGGGTATCGAAAGACAGCTGCCGATACGTGAGTTTTATTATCGGTATATCCGGGAGAAAAAAAAAAATAAAAACATTTTCCTAGGGGATGGGGGTGGGGGGGAATGCAGATGTTTCGTTAAACGTATCAATCGAAAGATATTAATACTTCGTTTTTAGAAAAAGTACTTTAACAAGGCGATAAAAGAAAATGTGCCCTAGTACTTGGCTAATATATTAGTGAGGAGGGGGGGGGGGGGGGGGGGGTACGTAAAAGAGCGCCTTGTAAATTCAATTTTAATGTTTTAATGTTTACCCAATTTAATTGATGTGACTTCATAGATATGAGATTCCGATACAAAAGACCCGTCACGGCTTGGGTTAGAATAAGCCCAGAGTGACCCTGCTGGTCATAAGAGGTGACGAAAGGAGACCCAGTGATATTCCCTCACCCCCACTATCCCACTGATGATTTATTCTCCCACTTGACCCTGCCCTCCCTTGCTGGACTCCCTTTATGACGATTGACCACCTCGCGATGTATAGATGGACCTGATTCGGAAGACGTCATATGACCTAAGGGGTCGAGTTCGTCGTTAAACACCGCCAATAATATAATCCGATACAAAATTTTAGGCCCGCCTACCAAGATTCACTTTGCAGTGATTTACCAGGCAATGATGGTATAATTCTCATGGTTAGCTGACTCTACGTGCGGCATCATCTTTTGCTTGAAGTACTGTTATGATAGGTTATTGTCTTGACCCGATGTAGGAAGCTTAGTGCATCTTGATTTGTTAATTACACAACAATAATATGGCCACTTGATTGGGTTGGTGAGAAAATTATTTTTGCTGCTCAAGCAACAGTCATGTTTGGTTCAACTGGATTGTAGGGCGTTTATAACCATGCCACTCCGTTTAAATTTTTTTATTTTTATTTTGCTGTTGTTGATAGCCCATTATAATCACCATCAACTACTACAGTGGTATTTTAGTATTTGCTTTTGATGTACTAAGCATGCATATTGCATAGCAGCTCTTCATAAGATTTGTCTCTAGACCACTGTATAAACGATGCAGTCAATGCCCTCCATAAAATACAAAGCAATTGTTATTTATTGTTTCATATTCCATATTCTCGTATTCATATTCATATTCGTGATCATAATCGGGGTCGGGATGGATCGTTACCGTATATTTTCTTATGCAAAATCATTACGACATAAAGATTTTATTGTGAACAGCGCCATAAGAACCATGTAGGTTAACTCTTCTATGATTTCTTAATTGCGATTGCGATCCCGATACCGACAATTGCGGTTGGGGCTTTATATTCTAAACAGTATACACAAGAGAAAAATTTTGATCTTGCCTTGGAACACTCAAATAGTATAATAATCTGAAGGTAGTGTTGCCTCTGATGACTCTCGAAAGACGCGCGAGAGTCGTTGGAAAATCAGTAAAGGATCGACTTTATTGTGTTTCCACAAATGAACGGCTCAAAAATAATTGCGCTCACTGAATTCGATACCCAAGTAATCAATATCAACAACTTATTTACTTTGTTGAATGAATTGCATAAAAATGTAAGTCTTATTATATGTTTATCTAAACGTTAAAGTTTGATTGGTATTACGGGTGAAATCTTTGTGTTATACTGTTCATTGAGAAATTCCGCAGTAATGACATTACAAATTTTGTTAAATCTTGGTAGACGGGCCATAAGTTTTGTATCGGAGAAACCGGACCTCATATTTATGACGTCACATCAATTGGTGCCAGATCCAGTGATGCAAGTGGTAAGAAAGAAGGGCTGTAGCTCAATGATCTTTTCCCCTCCACCTTTCACCCAATTACAAGAGGTTTAAAGAGATAATAAGGAGAAAGTTTTAGTCTTCAGCAAACATTTTAAAGACTTTTATTAAAATTAAGTCTTACTTAACATGTTTTCCATGGACGTAGTAATCTTGTTTTTTCGACTTATTATATTACTGTTTTAACGCAAATTACTGTTCTGTTGTTGAAGTGTGTCAGTGATACTTGTTCGTTTAGCTGAGTTTATTTCACATCGGGTCTATTTGACTATATTTTGAAATGTTATTTATATCTGGTATTTTAAAACATACGAAACAAGTTAGTTATTGCTAGAATGTGATGTAGGCCTATATACATAAAAAGTAAGTAAGAACTGGTATTCAAATAAGTACCAGTACGGCGCTGCGGCACACTTTCATCATTGGTTAGATCACATCTAAAATGGGTTCATAAAGTGCCTGTTTTATTTACCCCCGCCCCCTCCACCACCCCCAACCGCCCTCCTCCCCAATATATAGGCCAAGCACTAGGGAACATTTTTTAAATCGTGCTGTTAAGGTACTTTTCCTAAAAACAAGGTATTAGCTTTTATTTCATACGTTTGACGAAATATCTGCATCCCCCCCCCCCCCCCCCCAAAAGAAAAATGTAATTTTTTTGTTTTTAATTCACCCGGAGATACCGATATTAAAACCCACGGATCGGCAGCTTTCTTTTGATACCCATAATGCATACATTCAAATATGTATTCCTTTTAAACAATCGGTAATTAATGTATTCATTAATTATGCTGATTTATCAAAATAATATTACTTTTTTTTCGGTAAACTTTCTACAGTAGTTTCATATGTGTTTACTTATGTATTTACAACTATCAACTATATATTCCATTGTACCAATTATACACGGGAAACATTTTATTAAAAATGTTATTATATTGGTATTAATTAATTAATGCTTGCCAAAATATCTATATACAGGTTTTCAATGTTGTTCTTATTACAAAAGGCCTTACTTAATGTATTTCATATACAATATCAGAAAAATCTTTGAAAATAACGATTATATAAGCATTAATTAATTTTAGCAAATTAATTAATAACGTTAATTAGGGGGGTCGGACGGCGGTAAACTTTCTTCGGAACATAAAGGTATACATAGCAAACAACGTCTGATAAAAAAAAATTCTGTACCAATTAATTCCGGGTAAAATTGCTATATGACCGGGGTATAGCGTAGCATCAATGAAATTTGAAAGAAAGTTGATTCGATATTGTGAAGTAGTATTTATTTGCGCACCTGGTCAATAACGTTTGGTTTATATATAACCAACAGTTTATTTATAAAAAAATAATTTGTAAATTGAGTATAATTGAGTATATAATGAGTATATAATCAATGGTAGAGCTGTGTTTGACCACATTCGGCCGAGTGCCATTGACCACATCGTCGTATTATCATCGTACGTACTTTACTTCTGACCTTTGGCTTTAGTACGAGTAAGTAAATAGGTCCTTGGTTCGATTCCCTATCTAGAGGTCCCCGGTTTGACGCGGGGTTCGACAGTGACGCAGGGTCGACTCTTCGCCCGTGTATTGCTTTATTGAGGATAGGTCCTTGGTAAGAGAAATTGTTTTAGTACGTAGTCTACTTTGATTGCGATGTTCAAGGAGTTCTTTTTAAAAAATTTAATTTAATTCCTTGTACCTAGGGGGTCCTTCCCCATTTTGAGATTATAGGTCTAGTGTGTAATTTACTTCGATTGTAATTTTTGTACGCGCTCTATGTTATTTGTTCTCAACGTTAAATTATAAGAGGTCTTAAAACATGCACATGAGGCTGTGACAGGAAGCGTTAATACGATTGGAATAATCGTAAGATAGCGGCCATGCTCGCCGAGCCAACTTTGGCCTAATTAGTAGGGTCTACTCGACTGTTACAATAGAATCAGTCTAGTTCTATCGACGTCGCACCATGTCCAAATATTACTCCGTACATACATCCCTCATAGTGATCTGCAGGGAATGGAAAGAGGTAAGTCACAACACAGATTTTGTAACTTATATTTTTTTTATTCAGTTATTCAATAACGAGGATGTTTGATTGAATAGTATTAAAATTCTTCTTCTTTTTTCTTTCTCCGGGATCAATTAATCCATCGTCGATATTGGCAGTGGCATTGGTTCTCATTCTCTTGGGACAGCGAGGAGGGAGGGGTTTATTCTTTCTGGCTTGTATATTCATTTGAACAATTCCGTTTCTAGTACTCAGATCAATAGATAGTTCATTAACTGTATTTATTTGGGTAACATTACATAAAAATAAAGTTTTAGAGCGAACTACGTTTTCTTGCCTCACAGCTCTTTTGAAACGAGGATTAATATTAATCACAGCAAGGAGATGTGAAGGAAATTCTTCATTCGAACTTTTGTTTTTGTCTTCAGTGTAGGTTTCGTTTACTGCCAACAAAATTATGAGAGATACTTCTTTTATTACTTTGATTAGTCATGTATTACATATCAAAACAATTGTATTTTCACTTTACAACCAACGACTACCTGACCCATCAGAAAAATAAGAAGTAGGTACTTCATCTTTAACGTTTGATATCACACTGAGAGACTTTTGAAAAGTTCGATGAATTTAAGAGAAGCAAAAACAAGGCAGTGTACAGCTATTTATTATTATTTATTCATGGCATGGTACATGTTATTATATTCAATAATACTTGACAAACATCTTTCAACATAAGATTTAAAAACTTACAAACTAGAATTAATACTTATCAAGCTACATAGTAGAATAATTAAAACCAATACGAATTATACTTGAGAATCAACATCATTCAAGTATATTGGCAATTTATGATAGTCTACTACCATAACTTCATTTCTTCTGATTTAGTTCACTGCCTGCAGCCGGGATGAATCTATTTACTGACGATCGCCCATTGTGGGCGTTGTCTAGAATTTATTTCTGGACGATAAATAGAAAACGAATGGCGGAATACTGGTTTAGGCGCCATCTCGAGTGCCCTGAAGTGAAGGCGTCCGTCAGTGGATATGCAGCCGACCTCGCGAGGATGCGAACCCTCATAGTCCAGCGGTACGGTCCGAACCTGCAAGCCAACCAGTTCCCGGTAGAGTCTGAAGACCCCATCGTAGAACATGATGAGGTAGATGAGGGAGAAGTTCCATGGCCGGCCGTGGTGGACATTGTTGATTGGAATGTCCCCGAGGGTGAAGCGTACTCGGGGATTGAGGAGGACGTGAAGAGACCTTAAACTTGTATTCCGTCGTATTTTTTAATATTCTTATTATCTATAAATATTCCATTTTTAATTTTAGTTTCTCAAAACTTTTATTCAACAGTCACTTAAAATTATCTTTAATTTGTACCTGATTCTAAATTCATTAAAGTAAATATATTATAAAGAAGTCTTTTTTTATTATCCTTGTTTTCAACACTCATTAGTCTTCTCTTCTTGCAGGTGATGTTACAAACATTAAGCTGCTGGACGTCACCATAGTTACAACTTTTTCTCTGGTATATCAACAACGTTATTTTGTTGACAGCCTGTGGCCTCACCATCAGTTATAATGTTGTAAAGCGAAATTGCAAGAAGCCTATTTCTTCCTAATCAATGCTCCCACCTACAGCTGCTAGCTCTTTAAGTCACGTGATCTGTTATGTTGTCCTGGAACCTGTGTTGGTCGTGACGCTACACATTCGCTGCACATAGAGAAGAAAGCTCCACCATATGTCTCAGTAAAGAGGTTGTTATTCGTGACGATGCTGGTGAATTACCGCACGTTGATAATTTTGTCATTAACTTCAATTTTGATTTGCAAAAACATCTAATTAACATGGATTTAACAGTAATAGAAGTCGATGTGGATACAATGTCGCAATTACGCTTCCCTGAATTCATATACATTCTTAACGATTCCATGTACCGTTTTTTGCATTCTACGAATACAATTGTGCCTTTCTAGGATATAGTGAGTACAATGGAGGTGGTTTGAATCTTTGCAAGTCTTGTGCGCCAAACATCAAAGGACCAGCTTGTTACGGGCAGTGCTGTATGGCATAGGCTAACTATAGGCTGGAGCCTAGGGCGCCAACATTTTAGGGGGCGCCAAAGCGCGCCCCTCCCCCCCCCCCCTGCCCAGCCCCTCCCCCCAATAGGCGCGATGCACTGAGGGCCGACCCGTGTAACTCATAACTTTCTATGCATGACTGTATGCTGTGACTGTAGAGGATAATAATATTTTAATTGGTAATAAAACTTACGAACTACGAAGGCACTACGGGATTGTGGGAGTTGCTAATTAAAAAGCGTGTAGATTACGGTAAATTGAAACAATCAGATTTGGATGGTTACGAACAAATACTAGAACAGAGTAAAGCGCACTTGGACAAGTGGGGTCGCGTCAAATCGAGTAAGGGCGAAAAGTACAGGTGAGTTGTAGGCAAACTATTTCCTGCAAAGAATAGATATAGACATCCGTCAACTAGAAAATTATTTCTATAGCTTACGACTACCGACCGGCTATGCGTCTGTAGACAAGCTGAAAATGCTAGTGGTTTATCAAAACCGGACGTTGATAAATAGTTAGAAGCTCAAGAGACATACACTCTGCACAAACCAATAAGAAAACATTTCCCGCGAAATCCATACACAGTAAACAATATTGATGATGTATGGGAGATGGACTTGGTGATATCACCTCTCTTGCTAAATACAATGACGGATATAAATATCTTTTGAATATCATAGACGTATTCTCAAAACATGCTTGGAGTAAACCCCTAAAAGATAAGAGAGGGTAGAGTATAGTTACAGCTATTGAACGTGTATTGAAACAAAGTAAACGAGTCTCTAAAACTTTGCAATCAGATAAGGGCTTAGAGTTTATTAATCAGCAGGTACAGGCCCTTCTAAAGAAACGTGGCATATACTTTCAAACAACGCAGGACCCTACGGTGAAGGCTGCAGTGGTTGAACGTTATAATAAAACTCACAAAAACACTAATGTACAAATATTTCACTCACAAAAACACGCATCGATATTTAGATGTTCTAGGAGATTTACTAAAAGGGTATAATGATTCTGTTCACTCAACCATTGGCATGGCTCCGTCTCAGGTGACACCTAGTGATATCAAAACCATATGGCATAGAATGATTCAAAAACATAATATTAAGAGGGGCATGGTTAAATTTCATGTAGGTGATTTTGTGCGTTTAGCAAAGCAAAAACGTACGTTTGCTAAAGGTTACGAGGATAATTTTACAACAGAAATATTTACAATTGTCAAAGTTATTCCTAGATTGCCGCAACCCGTGTACGAACTCATTGATTTAAACAATGAACCCATCAAGGGAAAATTTTACAACTACGAACTTGTACGTGTCCAGCCGGGTGAATTCCAAATCGAAAACAAATTTTAAAGTCTCGACGTAATCGGGGGTTACTTGAACACTTTGTCAACTGGAAAGGCTATGATAAAAATTTCAACTCCTGGGTTAAAGCTTCTGATATTGAAAGAATCTAATACAGTTATTCTTTTCAACAGAACATGGAAGAGATCACTGGATCATTCAACAATGTTGGTGCCTCATCATCAACGAAAAAAAAATTAGTGAACTAGATATTATCAAAAAATACCTAGTCAAAAAGGTTGAGAGGGCGAGCACCAAGTATGGAAACACCATGAAGATGACCCTAGAAGAAGATGACAAACTTATTTTCGTAATATATCTACTAAATAAATATTTAGACATTATTCCCAACATATGGCTTGAGTCGGTTAATGCGCAAAAGGAAGAATAAATGTTTTTAGTTGCTGAGGGTTATTACCCCAATAAAGCATATATTCTACGTCTTGTGTAAATGTAACATGATTCAAATAAAAATGTTACTCTGAATTTGTGTTGAATTTCTGAAACCTTGAAACCTGAAAACGAAACGAAAACGTTGAAACGTTCTTACTTTTTTCTAGCTAAATTTTGACCCACTGTGTTTAGTCATTATATAACATCCAGGACCAGGAGAGTGGCTCAAAGTTGACGTAGAAATAAAGCAAAAAGAGTTTTCGAATCGTCAACTCAACAACTGTCTATACTCGCAATTTAAAATAATAAATATGCACGAAGCTAGTTTTGAAGAAATGATTTATTAACTAGTTACTTCAATATTAATTTTTAATAATGCAGGGGTATTCACTGATGTAATCTCGTCCGCCCAGCTGTGCTGAATAACTGAGAGATTATGACAAAGTCACAACGGTCGATCTAAAGTGGCGTAGATAACTTAGGTGTACGCCGAGAAGAACAGATCGCACTCTCAAGGACGTTTGTGCGTGACGTCACTTTCCAGCTTGGCGGCCGTACTGGGCTAACTTTTTAGCTTCACATTGGTTGTATTGCTGGAACGTTCATCACTAATCTCGTTCTAGCTGCTATGATATTAATTTTGAAGGAAAAGCTGATAGGAAAACATATTTAGTTTAAAAGTCAGTGGTTATGATAAAGATTATTTGAAAATTATAGACCCAGTAGGTTACTTGTTAGGTCTTTAGCAAATCACACATAAAGAATTGATAATGAGCAAAAGTGCGATTGATTTTTTTCAACTTCAATTGGCAGAAAACTAATGATCGGATTTGGACGAGAGTTCCCTTAAGAATATGTTCCAGTAATGTGAGATAATAGACAAATAAACTATCTAGATAGAAAGTGACCAGAACGAAAATTTATAGCATGCACTTATATGTAGGTGCAGCGGTTGGACCTCAAAATCAGCGGTTTGGGCCGTGAAACTACGCACCCTGCAGGTTGGTGCATGCAATGAATTTTTGTTCGGGGCACTTTCTATCTGAAGAGATTATTTGTTTATTATCTCTCATTATTGGAAAACTTTCTAAAGGAACTCTTGTCCAAATCCGATAGTTAGTTTTTCGCCAATAAAAGTTACAAAAAAAACAATCACACTTTGCTCAGTTCCGATTCTTGATGCGTGAATTGTTATAACAAGTAAACTACTGGGTCAATAATTTTGAAATAACCTTTGTTATGACCTTTGACATGTAAACTAAATGATATCCTATAAGTTTTCCTTCAAAATGTATAGTAACAGCTAGAATGAGATAAGTACAGTGTGGCATTCGCGAGATTCCGCAGACAGTCGGAGCTTGTTATAACAATTAACGCATCGCATTGGATCAAGTGAGCTAGGTGTTTGTGTTTTCATCTTCAATTGACGAAAAACGAAGGATCGGATTTTGACTCTTGAGGATGTGTTAGTGTACCAATAATGTGAGACAATAAGCAAATAAACTTTCTAGATAAAAAATGCCCAGAACATATACATCATTAGTGCATAACATGCACTAATATGCAAGGTGCGTAGTTTCACGGTAGAAATCTCTACTTTTGGGGCCCAGCCGCTACACCATGCATATGAGTGCATGCTATGAATTTTCGTTCTAGGCATTTTCTATATAGAAAGTTTATTTGCTCATTGGCTCACATTATTGGTACACACTAGCGTCAAAATCTGATCATTAGTTTTTTGCCAATTGACGATAAAGAAACAAAACACACCATGCTCATTTAATCCTCTTTGATGCGTGAATTGTTATAACAAGTTAACTACTTTGTCTATAGTTTTGAAATAACTTTTATATTTACCACTGGCATGTGAACTAAATAGACTTTCCTATGGGTTACCCATATCTGAAAAATGAATATTATAACAGCTTGACGAGATAAGTGTCGTACATTAAGCGCTTGAAATCGTAACTGTCAGCGGATTTGTCCCAACTATGGGCGTGCCACGTTGCTTCGTGACGTTAGGGGGCGGGTAAATCACCACTCGTCAACTGGCGAATCAAAGTTTTGCGATCACGAATACACTTATCATAAATATACGCGTGTCAAAATGGGCGCAACTCTAGAGAAGCAAACTGCATATTCGATTGTTCATGGAAACATAGGTAGATGTCTTTTTACATGACAGGTAACGAGCGACGACCTGTCGAAATTCCAGTAAGGGGACCGCCCCCCTTTAGCACGCAGACCGCTAATTGGGCTTAGTTTGTCGCATCACGCCACAAACATGCGTCACCTTCTGTCTGCTACTTCACCATTCCGAGGAATGTGCTGTCGGCACTAGTTCACTCAACCTGTGGTATAGTTAGCCTTAACTCAACGTGCGGTATAGTTCGAGGTGTGATATCGATATCAGTAAGAAAGGAAACATTTATTGAAGCAAGGATACATCACAAAAAAAGAATGCTCGATTCTCTAGAGGAGGAGATATTTTGGGTAAGTACTTTTACAAGCAATGTTATTGGCAGAAATACGTGGTCCCACAGGGTAGGGCAACCTACAGCCTCAAGCACCCCCACGGGCACTTTCACATGTCAATCTAGTTTGCACAAACCAAACTGACACACTTTTAAAAAAAATTGCGTTATTTTAAGTTTTAACCGCTGTTGAATTAAATTGTGATTGAAACATCCAGCCGAACGTCTAATTTAAAATTACATGAGCTCCTTGTAAAGTTTTCTCACAAGTCACAACAGGCGTTCAAATTTGCTGTCAAATAGGTTTGGCCATATAATATGAGATTCACAAGCAGTTGGGTTTCAAGCATTTAAGTGCTCGAGAGAAGATTCACAGCAATTAACAATAACAACTTGGGATGCGCAAGCCAAGCTAGTCATGCAAAACGTAGCATAAATTAACGTATATATATGATAACGTAAAGTGTGTACTTAATCAGAGAAGACAATGTACTAGGTTAGAGGCCTTGCCTCATCTTTGTCGTACCGCACATCATATCAATAATATTCCATTTCGTCGTAATAGGTCTTTGATTCAGATTGGCCCCACATCTGGTGGCTAAGTATTTAATCGGTTTTAAAAATATCACTGCATTGAAACCAGTGCACCTACAATCACTTTACTGTACGCGCACACTTCGAGTCAACCCTTAAATCGATCTTAAAAATATCACTGCACGGAAACCTGTGCGCCTGCAATGACTTTACTGCACGCGCACACTTCGAGTCAACCCTTAAATCGATTTTCAAAATATCACTGCATGGAAACCAGGTCTTGCACCAATGGCGAACCCACTGCAAACTTACTCAATCTTGGACACCATTCAAAGGACTTCCAGCTGCCAATAGACCTTTGAAAATATTAAGAAGGAAACTGCTTCGCATAGGATTCTTTGCTACTAGAATCCATCATTTCCAATTGTGTTGTCGGTCGATGCGTCATCCGTTGAACTGGGTGCAGTTCTTTCTTATCAGTTTCATGACGGGTCAGAACGACCGATTGCTTTAGCTTCGCGCACTTTGACTACAAGTGAATTAGATTATTCTCAAATATATAAAGAAGCCCTCGCTATAAAGTGGAGTGTTCACAAATGTTTTCATTACCTCTATGGCCAGACGTTTACGCTTATTACGGACCATCAACCGTTAATGCATATTTTTGGCACCCGTAACAAACTGCCTGTCTTGAGTTCTACAAGACTACTACATTACGCTATATTTTTTGTAATGTTTCAATTTACTATTAAATATAGGAAGTCTGAGCTCAACGGAAATGCGGACTGCTTGTCCCGGTTTCCGTCTAAGTCAGAAGAGCTATTCGCTCAAAATGCGGTCGCTCTCTTCCAACATATGCAACTTATTACCAATCACTCCGAAAGAGTTGGCTAACGCTACTCGAGCAGACCCCGAATTGACAATACTGTACGATTAACTGCGTACAGGTGCTTCCCTTGGGGTAAAAGAGGGACAGTTCACACAGTCTGGATGTATTCTTTTTGGCTTGCGTGTCTTCATTCCAACAAAGCTTAGAGCTACAGTCCTTCAAGAATTACATTCGGCACACATGGGTATAGTGTAAATGAAAGGATTAGCAAGATCTCTCGTTTATTGGCCGAAGATTGATTCGGACATAGAAGCTATTGCCAGGAATTGTCCTGAGTGTACCATGATTCAGTGGGAACCTACGATCGGCCCCAGTACACTTTTGGGAGTACCCAACCACACCATGGGAATGTATTCACATCGATTTCGTGGGACCAACACACGGTTGTACTTTTTTACTTGTTGTCGACACACACTCTAAGTGGCCTGAGATTTATATCATGAAATCCACCACTTTAGCAGCAACTATTAGGTTCTTTGAAAGAAATGTTGCCCATTACGCTCTTCCTAAAGTTCTTTTTAATGATAATGCAACTACCTTTACAGTATTTGAATCTCAGAATTTTGTTAAATCAAATGGTATAAAACACCTTACTTGTGCGCCATACAACACAGCTTCAAATGGCCAAGCTGAAAGTTTTGTTAAGCGAGCGTCTCCACTTGACTCTTATGGCACTCCGTTCTGTTTTTTTTTTTTTTTTTTTTATGTCTGTCGATAGCGGTCGAACGGAAAATCCGATCAACTTAAAATGTGTACCATCAACAAGCCTCGATGTGAATTGAGGGTGTATAGTTTTGAGAAAAATCGTTTGAAAAGTTACAAAGTTACACCATAGTTACTGCAAAATATTTTTCTGAAACAAAATGGCTGCAAAATGTGAGATAGCCAGATGTTTTTACAGATCTTTCCAGTCACGAATTATCGAAAATACTTTTCTAAAACGCAGTAACGGCAAAATGTGAGGTGGCTATCTTATAGTAAATTTTTGTCCGGTCACAAGTATACTAATGTAAACGCGATCCGTTACGTATTAGAGGCAGAAATTACATTTCTATTGCTGTCAATAGTTTTGAGACAAAATCGTTCGAAAAGTTACAAAGTTACAACATAGATACTGCAAAATATTTTTCTGAAACAAAATAACGGCAAAATGTGAGATAGCCAGATTTTTTTACAGATTTGTCCGGTTACGAATATGTTAATCTAATGGCGATCTAATAAGTATTAGCAAAGTTACACGAAAGTTACTCGAAAATATATTTCTGAAACACAGCAACGGCAAAATGTGAGGTGGCTATCTTATAGTAAATTTTTGTCCGGTGACGCATATATTAGTTTAAATGCGATCCGATACGTATTATGGGCAGAAATTACATTTCTATTGCTGTAAATAACTGTTAGTAACGGTGGCGGACCACGGCGAAAACACTAGACAGAATGACAACGAAAATTCTAAGCAACGCACATTGCACTGCATTCAACAATATCGGGAAGTATAATAGCTATAGAAATATGTTTGTAATGCGCATTCTTGAATTGTTGTTGATTGTTGTTTTTATTAGCTTTGAGATCTTTTTGCCAGAACGTTCGTAGATACGCTCGCCTATCAACGCGTCAAACAGAGCGTTTTTTAGTGTTATGTTTTACTAGGAAAACGCTCTGTTTGACGCGTTGATAAGCGAGCGCGTCCATATCTACAAACGTTCTGGCGAAAAGTTCTCAAAGCTAATAAAAACAACAATTAACAACAATTCAAGAATGCACATTGCAAAATTTTTTCTAATTTTCATAGCTTTTATAATTCCCGATATTGTTGACTGCAGAGCAATGTGCGTTGAATTTTCGCTGTTATGTTTTCGCCGCGGTCCGCCACCGTTACTTAAGAGTTATTGACAGCAATAGAAATGTAATTTGAAACCTCAACCGACCCTCCAAGCAATCGTTGAGTTGTTAATCAGTGATTAGTGAGATTTAACCATTGGTTAAACTTAACCAAGGATGGAAAAACACTTGCCAATCCTAAATCATTGATTAACATCAACAAGACCTTTAAAGTCGATCGATGATAACTGCACATGTAATATTTATCCATCAAATTGTATGTACAGAAAGTTGAGATTGAGCTTGTGAATATTGTAGAAAACAATATGCACCTAACGGTATTAGTTTTTTATTTATTGAGTGTTGAAATGCGTTGGAATTCCCTATCTTCATTGTAGGTGAACAAAAACCCACACTTTCAATCGTATAACTTTGCGTAGCACCTTCCAAAAGTAATATATTGAAACAAATAATCGTTCTTAATGTAGATACCTTCATGACTAACATAAATACGTGTAAAAACGATGGTCAAACGGGATCCGGTTTTGAGATATTTGCGCTGGTATGTCAATTTTACCTCAAATCTACTCAAATTAGAAACTATATACTCACATGTAATAATTTTTGAAATTCGTAATTTAGAATAAAAAAAAAGTATTTTTTCATGTCCATTTAATTTGAATAGTTTAGTTGTTGTACTGAATGGGTAGTTCACTTCATCGATCGACTTTAACCAGTGATTAACTCTGATTGAAAAACCGGGCCTTATTTTCGTGACCGGACAAAAATTTACTACAAGATAGCTACCTCAAATTTTGCTGTTACTGTGTTTCAGAAAAATATTTTCGAGTAACTTTTGTGTAACTTTGCCAATATTTATCAAATAGCCATAAAATGAACATATTCTTGACCGGAAAAAGCTTTAAAAAATATGTCTATCTCACAGTTTGCCGCCATTTTGTTTTAGGAAAATATTTTGCAGTAACTATGGTGTAACTTTGTAACTTTTCAAACGATTTTGCCTCAAAACTATACACCTTCAATCCACATCGAGGCTTGTGGATGGTCCAAATTTCAAGTTGATCGAATTTTCCTTTCGACCGCTATCGATGGACATAAAAAAAAAAAAAAAAAAAGAACGAAGTGCCATAAAAGTCTCGTCTTGTTCTAGGCTTTCCCAACTCCATTCGTTTTTATGGTTGAGTAACCGACGTAACGTACTGGTGTTTTCCGACATATTCGGAATGAACGGCGTTAAGTACGTTATCATACCCAGAAAACGTTGTAGTTCTACCTTCGTTTTCGGAGCTGCGAAGCATGAAAAAGCTTGAGTTTTCTTATTGTCTACCGCAATGCCCTGTTCACTGATAGTGTGTTCTATGTAGTTTATTTTCATTACCGCGAACTGCATTTTTTCTCGGGAGAATTTTAGGTTCTTTTCCTGTGCTCTTTGCAAAACTTTCTCTAGGCGATCATTATGCTCTTTGATGTCTTTTCCATAGATCAAAATGTCATCCATGTAGATCAAGATGCCATCAATCTCATCAAACACTTCATGCATAGCTTTCTGCCACACTTCAGGGGCTCTACTTATGCCGTATGGAAGTCTTGTGAACCGATAACGTCCTAGTGGTGTTGCGATCGTGCACAATCTGGAACTCGTTCATCTAGCGGAAGTTGCCAGAAAGCAGTCGAAGCGTCTAACACCGAGAAGACTTTAGCACCCTGCAGTTCTGAGAATATTGCATCAGATGTCGGAATCTGGAAATGTTCTCTCTGAATGAACTTGTTCAACTCTCGCGGATCCATACAGATGCATACACCGTCATTCGGTTTCTTCACAACCACAATGGGATTTACCCAATATGTCGGTTCTTCAATCAAGATACCTTTTTTTTTTGCATTGTTTTGATTTCTTTGATAACCTTGTCTTTTATAGAAAGGGGTGTTTTTCTAGCTGCCACTACCTTAGGCTCGTTATTATCTTGAATCTTGGTTTTATACTTTTTGTCAAGTTCACCTAAACCTGTGAAAACATTGTTATATTTTTCAAGTATTTTCAAGGCTTCCGTTTTGTTTTCCATGTACTCGTTTTTATCTAAGTTTGAAGTATCAATCATCGAGACTAATTTTAACTTTTCTAGAGCAGCAATGCCAAGAATGGGTTGCGCTTTCTCTACAGAGATGTAAAATCCTATCGCAGCTTTGCCCCATTTCGTTTGACACACGAATTTGGTGATGCCTTATACCTGTATTTTATCTCCAGTGTAAGAGGTTATTCCCTTCGTTGCACTATAGAGTTTTGGCCGTTTAGACATACCTTTAAGTAAACTGGCTGGAATAATGTTGACTTCTGATCCGGTATCCAGTTTAAACGAGATGTCTACGCCGTTGATGTAAATCATCTCTCGCCACTCAAGAGCGTTTACTTGAGCGCTAGGCCTAGTAGGCTGTGTTTCTTTGATCTCTAACACGAATGTTGCCTCCTCTTCTTCTTCTGACGATTGACTTTGTTCGACTGTCTGAACATTTTGAGACATAGGCCTATAGATTTACCACGAGCACATCTCCGCGCGCGAAAGCTTGCGCGCGCATCCGGGTCGAGTCTATTCGGTTTTTTAGGGGCGGCCGGTAGTGAAGTGCAGCTAGCAGCAGGTGTCAGTTGCTGTCGGCAGCGGTCGGGAACACATCTCTCCCGCGCGCTTACGGCAGAGCTATACGGCCGGTCGTAGCCAGCAGGCTACGGCAAAACTACGTTCAGCCAATATTCAACTCATGGTTTTAAGATAACCAATACGCGCATCAAACATTGAATCACATAAATACTTTTGTCTAACCTTCCTCCACACGATGATGTGCACTATATTTTTCAAACATTAATAGTTACGAAAATAATACCATTAAAGCAGAGCAATGTTAGTGGAAACCTTTCGATGATTTCTACGTTTTTTTACGATCGCGTTTTGTATGGTTCACAAGAAACCTGTCATAAATATACAACTATCGTCGTCAAGGTATAACTGTCCTCTTTCTTGTGCCGCTTATTATATTGCTCTAGCTTCAATAGTTTCTGAAATAATGCAATGTAAGTGAAGGCATGTTTTGCCGCTACCGTTCACGCGCCGAGCGCGAGGATCACGCGTTTATGCGCTATCACCTGCATTCCAGTCGACTTTGATTCGCCCGTTTTGGCCAAGGGAGATGTGGTGTTGGTCAATCTATACACATGTTAGCGAAGTGGTTCAGTTTCTCACATTTTAAGCAAGTCTTACCATACGCAGGACAGTCTCGTGGCTTGTGAACTCGACCACATCTGGAGCACGACTTTTTCGGTTTTGTGCCCTGTTTTGATGTAGGCTTTTAGGTCTTTGCTTTATTTGCAGGTTTTACATACTTTCTTTGGATAGCATTTGTGGAGTTATTCCCCTGCATTTCCTTCATTTGTGGCTTGCTTACTTCATTATCTCGGCAAAAATGTATGGCTTTTTCTAAGCCTAGGTCCGGTTCCCTTAGTAAACGTTCCTGTACATTTTTATCGACTATTTCAAGTACAATGCGGTCTTTTATCAGGCTCTCGGTTTGACTTTCGAACTCGCAGCTTGATGCCAAATGTTTTAACTCAGTCACGAACGCGTCGACAGTTTCTGTCGATCCTTGAGAGCGCGAGAAGAATTTGTATCGATCAAATACAATATTCTTTCTCGGCTTGCAGAAGTCATTTAAATTTGTAATCAATACTTTCAAGCTCACTTTATTTTCAGGGGCTGCTAAAGTGAATGTATTATACACGCTGAGCGCATCATCCCCTATCAGATTTAAGAATATCGAGTGTTACGAGCTGTACTCCTACTTTGTAAGTCGCGCCTACTTCATAGGCCTAGGTTTAGATGTACCTTCTAGAAGGCAGTGCATTATCATGGCTGACGCTTAACATGATGTCAGAAGTGTGAGTCTGTTAAAAAAGAAGTAATCTTAGCATCAGATTAGATAAGTGATACTCGTGAGATGGCCCAAAACCATCAAATACCTGTGCCAGAACCTATGAATGTGGGTGATAGGCACAGGGCCGCGGAACAATGGAATTTGTTTGAAAATGAGTGGTCGGACTACGTGGTCGGCACTGAACTGGACGCGAAGGAGGAAAAAGTACGCGTCGCCGTACTCAGGCGGGTTATGGGACGTGAGTGCGTAAAGATTCTTAACAATCTAGATTTAACAGACGCCAAAAGACTCAAGGAAAAGGAAATATTGAAAGACCTTAGAGATCATTTCGAGCCCCAGAAGAATACGATTTACGAACGATCGGTATTCTACAGCGCCAGTCTGGATGCAGACGAAGGGGTGAACAAATTCATAAATCGTTTGAGGCACCTGGCAGCATCCTGTGAATTTGCACCACAAAGGGTGCTCGATGAAGCGGTACGAGACAGGTTAGTGTTGGGGATTAGAGAGAGGGAAGTAAAGAAAAGGCTCATTGGCAACCCTAACCTAACTTTGGCCACCGCCATAGAAATATGCCGTGCTAGTGAACGCACAGATTTGCACATGGCAAAGTTGGTAGGCCTAGGCCCGGTTGAGACAGAATCAGCTGTTAATAAAATGCACTATGCCAACTCCAACCCATCGAAAAATGGAGCTAAAGCTAAGAGTAGGCCTAGACCCAAAGAGATAGAGTGTAAATTTTGTGGAAAAAAACATCTTATGGATAAATTTAAGTGCCCTGTCTATGGAAAGGAGTGCAAAGCATGCAAAAAGCAAAATTATTTTGCCAATATGTGCTTCTCAGCTAACAACAATAGACCCAATGTCAAACAGCTGGAAGAAACGGACGATGAGTCTACAGATGGAGATACAGTGTATTCCATAACTCAAGGTAAGCCCAAAGCTCAGTGGTTGACGAAATTGGAACTAAGAGTAGGGCTAGGTCGAAGTGACAGGTCTATCAATATGGCATGCCAGCTTGACACAGGGGCAACTTGCAACGTAATGTCCTGGAAAGTCTTGACCAAACTCACAAATAACCCCAAAATGGAAACTAGCAAAGCCAAGTTGCGATGTTTTGGTGGAGAACTAATTGTGCCAGTAGGCCAGATTAAAGTGCTTTGTTACACAGAAGGTGAGCTACATGAATTATTGTTTCAAATAGTGAGAACAAAGCAGCGTCCACTGATCTCCGCAGAGGCATGTGCAAGATTAGGGCTCATCAAAGTTCAGGCACAATTATGCAAAATTGTCCTGGAAGAGAAGCCAGATAAGTCAGGGCCTGTACAAACCTTGGACATAATTGCAGATTATCAAGATGTGTTTCAGGGCCTAGGATGTTTGCCAGGTGTAAACAGCATGCAAATTGACGCAAATGTAAAACCTGTGCAGCACCAACCACGCCGAGTGGCGGTAGCACTGAAAGAGGAAGTAAAGAAAAAACTAGATGAGCTAACAGAACAGCAAGTTTTAGTGAAAGAGACTGGACCGACAGAGTGGGTCAGTAGCATGGTGATAGTGAAAACGGATAAGAAATTGAGAATTTGTCTGGATCCTAAAGACCTAAATGTGGCACTTAAAAGATCCCATTATCAGCTGCCAACAATAGAAGAAGTGCTTCCAAACCTGGTGAACGCAAAGATATTCTCATTGCTTGATGCAAAAGACGGTTTTTTTCAATTGCGTCTAGATGAGGATAGCAGTAAACTGACCACATTCTGGACGCCGTTCGGGCGATATCGATGGCTTCGATGCCCATTTGGTATCAAGACAGCCCCGGAAGAATTTCAACGTAGAATGCATGATATCTTTCAGGGCCTAGATGGAGTGGAAGTTATTGCTGATGACATCCTGGTGGTGGGGCGCGGAAATACGCAGGAGGAAGCAGAGCGGGATCACGATATAAATCTGCAAGCCGCGTTAGACCGAGCCCGCAAAGCGAATCTCAAGCTGAACAAGTCTAAACTCCGTCTACGCACCAAAGAGGTACCGTACATTGGCCATCTAGTAACACCGAAGGGAGTAAAACCAGACCCGGCCAAAGTACAGGCGGTGAAGGACATGCAGAGACCAAAAACAGTACAAGAGCTACAGCGGTTTATAGGGTTTTGCACTTACCTTGCAAAGTTTCTACCATTGCTATCGCAGGTATGTGAACCACTAAGACAACTGAACTTAAAAGACTCTGTTTTTGAGTGGCAGTCATCACAAGAAACCGCATACCAGGAGCTGAAACGATTAGTGGCAGAGGCACCGGTGTTAAGGTACTATGATGTCACGCAGGAAGTGAACATTCAGTGTGATGCCAGTGAGGCAGGGCTCGGTGCAGCCTTGTTGTAAAATGGACAACCTGTAGCATTTGCATCTAGAGCCCTCACGCAGACAGAGCGTCAGTACGCGCAGATAGAGAAGGAATGTCTGGCTATCGTCTTCGGCTGCGAGAGATTTGACCAGTATATCGGTGGGCGAGATATCATCAAAATCGACTCTGACCACAAGCCTCTGGAAATCATCTTTAAGAAAAGTATACTCCAAGCACCAAAACGTTTACAACGAATGCTGCTGCGACTACAAAGGTACAATCTGGAGGTATCATATAAGAAAGGGAAGGAAATGTATCTTGCCGATACACTCTCACGAGCATTCCCTCCGGCCCAGAAGGAAGAAGAAAAAACACATCACCAGATCTATAGTATGAGAAAGGAACGTCGTTTCATAGAGGAAATAGAAAACATTAACCAGCTGGCTAATATCAATGTCACAGCAGAAAGATTGAAACAAATACAGAAGTTGACACTAAAAGATGAAGTACTCCAGACCTTAACCACACTGATACTAGTCGGCTGGCCAGAGAACAAGCAGAACGTGCCCATAGAAGTTCGAGAGTACTGGCAATACAGGGATGAGTTAAGTGTTCAAAATGGTGTAGTCTTCAAAGGATGCAGAGTCGTCATTCCAGGTCTTCTACGTAAAGAAATGTTGACGAAAATTCACTCTTCACACCTAGGCGTTGAAGCATGTTTGCGACAAGCGCGGGATGTGTTATACTGGCCACAGATGAGCAACGATATCCGAGATAAAGTATCACAGTGTGGGGTGTGCAATGAAATGGCCAGCGCACAACAGAAACAGCCATTGATATCTCATGAAACTCCAAATCGGCCATGGGAAAGAGTAGCCATTGATCTTTTTCAAGATAACAAAAAGAGCTATATGGTGACTGTAGACTACTTCTCTAATATCTGGGAATTAGACGAGTTGGAAGACACAACGGCAGGTACAATTATCAAGTACACAAAACGTAACTTCAGTCGCCACGGCATTCCGCGACTTGTGGACTCTGATGTGGGCACACAGCTCCACTGTAAAGAATTCAAGAAGTTTACACAAGAATGGGAGTTCGAACTGTGCACATCATCGCCGTACCATCATCAGAGTAATGGAAAGGCGGAATCCGCAGTGAAAATTGCAAAGAAAATAATCAAGAGAACGGAAAAGACAGGGGAAGATAGAGACTTGGCAATCCTAGCATGGCGAAACACTCCCACAGAATTCATGAATTCCAGTCCAACCCAACGACTTATGTCACGCCGCACCAGAACGTTACTCCCGGTTACTGACAATCTACTAGAGCCCAAGGTGCCAGAAGATGTTGTAGAGAAGCTTAACCTGAAGAAATTAAAATACAAGTTGAGCTATGATCGACAGACAAAAGAGCTACCGGGACTGGTATTTGGACAGAACATAAGAGTTCAGTTAAATCCGGAAAGAAGAGGATGCTTATGGAAAAAAGGAACAGTAACCAGAGTCCTTGGTCCTCGAACATACATAGTGGAAGTAAACGGCAGGCAATACCGGAGAAATAGGCTGCACATCAGACGAGATGAGACGCCTGATGATGACGGGGAGCTCAGTGAAGACGGGGAAAGGGATACGAATCAGGAACTCACACAAGATCCAAGCAGTGCAGCAGAGGTAGCACCGAGGCAGGCAGAAGTTGTGGGCGAGACATCCCAAGAGCCATCCCAAGAGCCGGTCAAGTCAAGAAACTACAAGCCGAGGAACACTGATAGCAGAAACCAAGAATCGGGCAAGTCAAAAAACCATACCACAAACATTGACAAAGGTGCAGAAACGTCAAGAGTAGGTCGAGAAATTAGAAAGCCTAGTCACCTCAAAGACTTTCTGTTAACATAGAAATGAACTTTCGTCAGTTGGATGGATCTGAAATGGTATCAGATTTCAAGTGTACTTAGTAGCTTAGTTTAGTGTTATAGGAGGAGATGTTACGAGCTGTACTCCTACTTTGTTAATCGCGCCTACTTCATAGGCCTAGGTTTAGATGTACCTTCTAGAAGGCAGTGCATTATCATGGCTGACGCTTAACATCGAGACCTGTTGCTTTTAAGGCTTGTTCTTTTCTGTTGCTTCCATGAAAATTCCAAATTTTTGCTGCCATCTCTTCCAGTTTTCCGCCAAGTCTCCTACGAGCGAGAGTTCTGGAGGTAGTCGAAACTCCATTGTTTATTGTAAGCTAGCACGGTACACTTTTATCAAAAACAACT
Source organism: Isoperla grammatica (assembly GCA_945910005.1). Lineage (NCBI taxonomy): Eukaryota > Metazoa > Arthropoda > Insecta > Plecoptera > Perlodidae > Isoperla > Isoperla grammatica. Next base: position 91,827,992 of record OX246738.1, read on the forward strand.
ACTACGTATAATACTACACGATGCACGAATGTACATTTTAGATAATTTGTACGAGGTCCACTTGAAAGCACATATCAAACGACCACTGGTTTATTAATTCGATCCACTTTGCTGCCACCATGTTTTGTTATGTTTTATTAATGATCGAGGATGAAGGAATAGTAAAGAGACACGATTGAATTGGATTACGTCGGTACTTTTATTACCTTGTTTACGTTCACAACTACATCGTGCTGCTAGGCCAACTGAACAGAGCCAGACGTTCATGCGGAGCAATCCACCGCCTGCCTAGGTACTAACAAGACATGGTCTTCTTCTTATTATTATGAAGACATGTCACAGAACCAAGCAATTCGTACATTGAGGCGAAAACGAGAATCTGTGCAAGACCACCTTAGTACATTCTTGTTTGCTTACTGAAGAGCTCCCAATGCAACCACAGGAGAGTCACCGGCTAGCCTTTCCTTAAAAGGAATCTAAGATCACATCTACATATCCTGAGATCAGGTCTAACAGACCAGGTAAACAGTTGGACCAGGGACAACTACGGTGCTCATGCACGCTCCTTTGCAGAGGGTAAAAAGTGGCCATTCGCAACTATTCCTCTCCATATAAAAAACGGCAACTGTCGTCAGTCAAGACAAAGATGTGCCCTACACCAATATTGTAAATGGGCAACTGTGGAGGCGCCATACAAACCAGATGCGGTCCGTGGGTCCCCTCGTTCAAGTAAGTGAAAAAGTAATTGTTGAGTCTTCTCCTATTTTAAACCCTCGTACACATTCCCCTCCTTCACTCACGACCCTTCATTCACCCACGATGAATCCCATACAACGCCGCCTTCTCCAATATTAGCTGTTCAAGGCCGCACAAGTACAACTGCAGATACTACTTCACCGTCAGAAGCTGTACAAGGTTGCAGTTCTGTGCCTCCGTATTGATCCAGGCCATTTTGGATTTGACCTCGGACAAATTGCAACATTAGTGTTTTTGGTATCATTTTCTTTAGAAAAACATCCTCTTTAACATAGTCAAAATCCGCAAAAATCCGACGACTAGGAATTTTTTGTATGGAGCTTTAATTAAAATTACAATTATAATTACACTTCAAAATTTTAAATGTACCCAAACTAATCGAGTTTGGATTCAAATGAATGCTTATTGATGCAGGTTGACATTTATGATGATTATCGACTTCATTTTATCACACAGGGGTCACAAGAGGTCATTTATAAGTTACAAATTATTAATAAGTTCCTACTAGGAATAAATTTTAAATTGTATAATTAAGGTAACGGCGTATCAATTTAAAATTTACTCGAAAGGTGGATAGATACAGATATTTTTACTCGCCACAATAAACTGTACATGACAACATTAAATTATTAATTTATAAAGTTACAATATTTGACAAGTTTGTGTACCACCGGGCATTTGGGAAAACGTCAGTTCAGTAACAATAAAAATCTTAAAAATAAAAATAATATAAATGATAAAAGCACACATATACAAAACAAAACTGGAGAGTTTCAGACTAAGAACATATGATGTCAAAAAAGGAAAAAGAAAGAATAGGCTATGGCACTACACTAGACCTAAAAGTATAAGGACACATTAATATTTCAGAATATGTTTTCATAAAGCTATTTTTCAGAATAGTTTAACGAATTTCTATATGAATACAACGATCTAATATCAACTTGCAGGTCAGAGTTACAGGTCTATATCGGCAAATGGTAAACGGCAGGTAAAATGTTAAATAACAGTAAGTGTAATGGTAAAGCAGATTCCATTACATTCCTCAGGCAAACGAGCACACCCCTTTGAGTGGCAATCAGTTTTACAACAACTTTCAGAATATTATCTGGAGCTGGTGCTAATCACACAAGTATAATATTCCCTTCCTTATAACCCATATCTAATGAATAGGATTCAGGTCTATACTCCTTTCCACGCATTTATTTGATTGTACACGCTTACGCTGTGGTACCTATTTAATTTCTCCTGAAGTTAGTGGACGCGGTTCAGCCCTAACAAACGTGTTTCTGACGCAGTTTTTCCCGTAAACCATCGGTAGCGGAGATTTTCAAGGTTTTCAGTTTTCTTTCCGCCATGCATGCTTACCACTGCCTTCTTCCCCCGCCTAGGGTTGGCTACATAGCTCATACATAAAACAGATTAAATGCCATCTTCTTCAGCTTTGGTTGCTAATAAACCTTTGAAACAAAACCCGAGGATCAATTGAGATTACGTCGTCCCCGATTTTCATGCGAACCATATCCAAAAAAGTATTTCCTTTTAAAAGTGACCTTTGACACATTTTCTCCTGTCATGAATTAATCAAGTATGGGCCACCGTGTACGAACACTGTTACTTTCGTCCACGTTGACACTAACATCTGCTACTTGGCCCGTTTTTAAGCTTCACAGGGATTAGTATCTTGGAATGGATCCATGTGATTAAAGGATTAGTCAGATGATAAACTAAAAAATCACCACTGAGTCATAGGGGCATGAAATTCAGTTATGTGTAAAATAAAATTGATAAAGGTTGCTTCAAAGCAAGAAAAAAAATAGTGAACATTTAGCTGTTCTATAAGATTCACTTTGCAAGCTCTGCTGCATTTTTCTTCTAAAGCGTATGTACAGCTGTATCGGTTCTGAGGTCGCTAACGCCTGCCTGATAGGCAGAGCACTCATTGTGTAATACGAGTCCAGCCAGCGCTCCGCAAAACACTCGGCGACTGCGGACAGTACCGCTCAAAACAGATTGCAACTTTTCTTCACATCAAGTCACAAGAAAAATAATTGCAGGGCATTTTGTAGAAGTACACGTTCGTACTAAGAAACATGTTATCGGTAGGAAAACGATGCACATTAAACCTTCTGATCGATTTTTGATAAGTGCCCTATTTTAGTGCTGGTTTTACTATCTCGAGGGAACATTTTTTGAAATGGGAATTACCATGAGAAAAGTTGCTCGGTGCTACTTGGTAGCAACAAGCCAAAAAATGGCGTTTTCTTTAATTTTTTTACCGGCTGCTTTTAAAGTATGGTATCTTTTAGTCATGTTTTCCATATTTGAGGGTGGACATATACAAATGATGGTGTTTTAGTTTCCATCTGACTACCCTTTAAAGAAACAAAGGATTGTTATGTTATCTTTTCGTCTCTTTCTTGTCTCTCATTCGAAGAGTCAATGTGTTGCTAACTTGTCTTATATGATATCCGAGTGGTTTCTTGCATATCTCTACATCGGTGCATTTAGGCATTATCTACCCAGGGACTGTTACCTTATCGTGGCAGGCAAATGTGTGTGCTTTGTTAATCCCGAAATTTATTGCTATTGTTTATTGAATTGCTCGTCTGCCTGCAAGAAATGCAATGGAATGAGCTATACAAATTCACATTTACCTCTGTTAACCACAGTGACAGCGATATGAACACGTAACTTAATAAGAGATCGTTGTAGTTTCAAATTATAATTCATCTAAATACTCTGGAAAATAGTTTTATGAAAACATATTCTAAAATATTGATATTGATGTGGTCTATATATGTTTAGGTCATAGGAGGAGTACTCATCGTGAAAGGAGAGAATCATCGATGATATTCAGATAAATACATATTTGAAAATTGATATGCAGTTATATCAATTTAATTATTCAAAATATATTTTCGTAACATCTTATTAATAATTTGTGACTCATTGTTGACCTCTAGTGACCCCTGTGTGATAAAAGGAAGTCATTGCATGACCATAGTAAATGTCAACCTGCACTTATAAGCATTAATTTGAATCCAAACACGACTAGTTTGGATACATTTAAAATTTTGAAGTGTAATTATAATGATAATTTTAATTAAAGCTCCATAAAAATATCCAATTTGTCGGGTTTTTGCGAATTTTGACTATGTTAAAGAGGATTTTTTTCTAAAGAAAATGATTTAAAAAACACTAATGTTGCAATTTGTTCGGAGTTTGGTCCAATTTTTATGTAAATGGCCCGGATCATATTTCCTTCAACCAGTCGTCTACAGGGCCTCCCAGCCACTCACTGAGTCCACAATGCGGAGGTCAGTCCGGAAGATTAAACCTCCCGAGTGGCTAAATCTTAAAGGGGGAGCAGATGTTATGACTACAGAAGAAGATGAAGAAGAGTATTCGACTAATCGATATATGATCGATTTACCTGATTTGTTCCATGACGTTCAAGACGACTGAAAGTTGAAGTTCATGCGCCTTGTCAACTGGTTGTGCAATATTGTATTTTGTACACTTCCATATTATACAGAATAAAGGAAACTTTTACAGCGAAGTTATATCTATACGTCTTGTTCTTTGTCTCTCAACAAAGACCATCAATTTAGTGTTAGTAAGTGATTTGCCGACACTTTTTTTCATTGCTTATTTGAAGCGGTTCGTGTCAGCAGACGACAAAACATACACAGCGATTGTGCACGGTAACTTTGTTGGTGCTGCGCGAGAACTTGAGGATTTCTTCAAAATTATGAAGACTTTAGAGCATCTACAAACATTGGAAGGACACCTTGCTGATGACATCACATGGAACTTCAACCCACATGCAGCACCTCACCATGGAAGACTCTGGGAAGCTGAAATTAAATCTGTGAAATACCATCTCCGCCGAGTTGTGGGCAGCAATACTGTCAACTTTGAGTAGAGTAGATGAATACAGTCCTCACGGGAGTGGAAGCCTATCTTGATTCGCGTGCTTTGCCTTTCATGTCCAATAATCAAAACGATCTTTTTGTACTTACTCCTGGCCATTGTGTCACTGTTGACTCCCTTTAAGCCATCCCCGAACCAGAGTTCACGTCATCAAAGATTAACCGCGTGTCAAGGTAGCAACTACTGCTTCATCAGTGTGTTCAACACTACTGGCGTCGATGATCTATACAGAATACCTCTCACGGCTTCAGCAACGACCCAAATGGTGGCTCAAGCAGTCATCATCCAGCCCAGATACATGGTGCTCCTCAAAGAGTAGAACCTTCCACCCTTGAAGTGGAAACTCGGGCGAGTTGTGTCAACACACCCTGGGGCTGAAGGTCTCGTGAGATCGGTGTCAGGTAGAACGTCAAGTGGAGTGGTTAGAAGACCAAATGTAAAATTATCTCGCCTACAACTTGATGATAAGTAGGCCTAAATGTAATCTTTGTAGAAATGTATTCCAAGGTGGGCGGGGTGTTTGATCGTGGTAGAACGCTGCGCCAGCGCTCATGTGGTGGTGACTTGTACTGGGTCATTGTTTCATTGTAAGTAACACCGTCAGATGGTGCCAGTTTTTTTTTTTTTTTTTATTATTATTATTATTATTGCGAAGCTATAAGACTTTGTATCGGTGTTGTTTTTTGAAAACATGAAATCCAGTTTTTATGAAAATCATATTTTCATTCTACAGTAGTAAGTAACCCCAAGCTTAAGCAAAACAACACAATTTTGATGTGAGTCTGTACATCAACAATCTCTTATAAAAGGCCTGCCTAGTGTTGAAACTCTAGAATGTGTGATACAAAATGGTGAATCAAACTATTCAATATCTGTTCGCTTTAACAAGAATTATCTTTATTTCAGTAATTGATGGGCGATCTCTAGGAAGCCATGAGTTCTGTTTGAAGGTCCAATAATTATGGAACAAGATGGCGACTTTAAGCTTACGGATTTCAGAAGGTTTCTTTATTGGCAAGGTATGTGAAATACATCTCTGAATGGGAAATGTTTAATCAATGATCGCCAATTGAAATTTCGTATGCATGAATATAGGCGTCTTGCAAGCCAGAAAGACAACAATTAAATAATGAACTGGGGGACAAGCCACATGGTTATCAACAAAATAACGTTGGTGATGTGAGAGAAAAATTTGTGATAGATGACTTTCAGAATTAATCTAGAGAGCCGTGACTAACTCCATCTAAGTGTCCTTGATAGAAATGTTAAGGTGCATTTTTCACTGTGGGGCATTGTTGTCATTGAAGATCTAGGGGACCATAATTAGCTTTATCTAAGGCTCCTAGATCAATTCTGAAAAAGGTCTATTGTATATTTCGCGCCAAGTTAGAAGAGCGCCGGCTATTTCTTTGTATTTGGTTGATGTTATGCGACAACGTATACCTGTCAATGGATAATAAAACCTCGAATTACCAATGACACCCTCCAGTGCGCTTCAGTGCTTCGAAAACGTGCTGGTAATGTTACTACCTTTGAGGAAAACATTTGTCCAATGGCCATACCTGTGTGCAAACCCGTACTCCAGTTGAGGTCGATGTTTTTCTCTGTCCAGACGGGTAGTGCGATATTCAACCTGCGTTTGGAACTGCAGCCTTTTGGCCACCTTAAAGTCGAGTTTAAAAATGCGTATAATGCTTGTACAATAGGGCTCGAGAAAGCGCTCTACTAACTTGGCGCGAAGTATAACCGTGAAGATTTTCACCAGTTCCACGAGTTGGTTTTTGACTTCACCTGCAAGTTGCGATTGACGCTTAACTCCCCGACTGTTTCCCCTGCTCACATTAAACTACTTTTGTTGCAGGTTTCTGGAAGGACGAAAACCCCGAACCCAACCTTGAGTTCTATCTCAAGTACTTCAGCCCACGGTTGGCTCACCTGCTCGTAAAGCATCGCTTCCTCCGTACGGCCCTGCGATTATTCCGTCGATTCAACCCCCGTTTCGTTATAATTTCTTTATTTGTCCATGTATTTTATTGTTTACCGAAAGCAATTTATCACTACAAAAGCAACTCTGTTCATACTATTGGTAACGTCTGTGCCTTCATCATTTACGGTATTATGCTGACAGCGGCATGTTCAGTGTTTTTTCAGCTCGATTTACTCCGTATTATCTGTGCAAGGCTGGATGGAATGGTGGTTCCTGAGCAATTGGACAACCAGGAACAGAAAGAAAAATATAACAAAACGTGTACATTTTTTAGGATGATAAAAAAAATCCATATACCTTTTGCAGTCACAGCCTCCATCATACTGACTTTGGATCATTTGGGTCGTTTACTCCCAGCACGACAATTTTCAACCAAGTATGTTCGTTGACAGTTAATTTGTTTCAGTGAGCCTTGTTGGGCTTTTAGGTTTAATCACAGTAACTTATAATATATATAACTAGGAGAACGCTCTGATTGACGCGTTGATAAGCGAGCGCGTCCATATCTACGAACTCTCTGATGAAAAGATCTCGAAGCTGATAAAAACAACTATAAACAACAATTAAAGCGTAATGCAAAAATTTGTCTTATTTCCATGGCTATTATACTTCCCGACATTGTTGTATGCAGTGCAATGTGCGTTGCTAAGAATTTTCCTTGTCATGTTTTCAACACGGTCCGCCATGCCGACACGAACACTTATTGGCAGCAATAGAAATGTAATTTCTGCCTCTATACGAATCAGATTGCTTCTACGTTTAAATATTCGTGACAGGACAAAAATTTACTATAAGAAAGCCACCTTACATTTTGCCGTTACTGTGTTTGAAAAAAATACTTTCGAGTAGCTTTTTTGTAACTTTGCCAATACTTTTCAAATCGTCATAAAATTTAAATATTCGTGACCGGAAAAATTTGTAAAAAAATATATCAATCTCACATTTTGCCGCCATCTTGTTTCAGAAAAATATTTTGCAGTAACCATGGTGTAACTTGGTAACTTTTCAAACAATTTTGCCTCAAAACTCAATCCACATTGCGGCTTGTAGATGGCTCAAATTTCAAGTTGATCAGACTTTCCGTTCGTTCGCTATCCACAGACATAAAAAAAAAAAACCAGGACGAATTGGCATAAAAGTTCTAATGGAGACGCTCGCTTCACTCGCTTAATTAATAATTATATATAATGATTTCCTAAATGTTGTTGGTTGCAAAATGTAGTAAAATAAAATATTTTTCGGCCAAACCAATCAATAATTACGTTTTTTATTAAACAAACAACCTTGTTGAGTCGAACACTGCCATAGGAGACCAAGGAAAATAAGAAAATAATAACCAACTTACCGTAGCTTTCTAAAATATCTCAAGGAGGAACCGTATAACTTGTGGTAAGCTAGTTTAAAGAGTTCAGAGAGCTAGCTGGAGATATACATCTTCATTGATAAAAGAAAATTCGATTGTAATATAATCGAACAATCAACAAATTTTAGTTATTATGTTTTTTGGTTTGTTTTGTGTCGTGAAAAAGACGGACTATATCTCGCTGAAACGTAGATTTTATTAAAAATAAAGCTTAGTTAGTTTTTGGTTTGACGAAAAAATGCTTTTCTCTACTATTTATCAGTAGTATAATTTATCCATTTACTTATCTTGGTGGTATTCAGTCAGATCGTCTTTCTGTAGGCTACCGTAGGTGCTTAGGCCGTGGAAATCACCGTGAACTTGAAATATTGGCGGCGTTTTCAAGTTTAGTGTTTTGTTTCCTAATATCACCAAATTTTTAACGCAGACAAAATTTGCATGTCAAGGTAAGTAAACAATATCTATTTGGTTCACATTTTGAAGTCATAGGTGTATTGCCACCACCTTTGAACAAAGATAAGACCAACTCAGACTGGGCCTAAATTTTGGTCTCATGTTTTTGTTATTATATCCTTTGGTTTCTGAGCAACGTCGAGTCAAGGGTATGTGCACTTCCGTATCAGCCAATGACGTGCCATAATCAAGGGTCCTAAAGTTAGGCCCAGCCCAAGTTAAGACTTCTTGTGAATTTGGGGCTTTTTGGAATTAACTTTAATCTGTCTATGCCTATATATGATATTGGTGTACTGTACAATGTAAACAGTGACTACGCCGCCATAGCTACGAAACACGTAGAGAAATGGTGTAAAGTCCCCCCACTAATAATGTGTATGTATTTATAGAAATGACATGGAACTGAATGTCAGAGACCCAAGTGCATGACATCCCCCCCCGCGAGCTCTGCCGTGCCAAGTAGAAGGCTACTGCTACGCTCTCGATTGCAATATTATATTCCCATCAACTATCTTACTGTTTGGGACAAAACGTATCGGTATAGAATAACGTTCCATCTGAATTTGTAATAAATACATATACATTTTCGAAAGGACCTCTACCACTGTTCGGCCATCCAAAATATTGCATTGATTAAAATATTTGAAGATATTATGAAAAATAATAGCGTCGTTTTACGAGATTTCCCAAAAGCAAATAATATGTAATATTTTATTATATAAAAAAAATGAAAATTTGCATATTCTATCGCATACCCAAAGAAAAAAAGATGAAAAAAGCGAGTATCCAAAATCAAAATAGACCTAAGCTAATAGGTACTACACTATTTCTCAAATCAAAATAGTTTCTGTATGGTATTGGATCCCCTCACCGCATTGTAATTGGGTTTTAGTGAGCACTGGTATACTGTAACGTAACGGTAATCTTATGTCTCGTTTGTTACAGGGAATGGTTCCCCTGGGACACATCTTCTTCACCTTCGTTTGAAATAACTCTGTTCATACGATGGCTCCAGACAATGTCTTACTGCAGTTTTGGCTCGTCATTGACGTGGCTATTAATTTTAGCCATAGTTATGCCAACGACGATCTTTAAAATTCTCAACAATAAGCTCGAAAACATTCGTGCTATTTCTATCGAACGAATCAAGGCGAGGAAGCTGAAGAAGTCTTCTGGTTTGGCACCGGACACGATTCTGTCAATTGATTTCGATGACAGCGATCTATTTCATATGCGAGGTGATCCACTCAGAGCTGCACCAGCTGCTGTCAATGCAGGAATAGTTATTTGTATGGCCCATATGAGACCTCTATTTGAAGCAGGGCATCTTGGGTCTACCTCTGGAAGGGAACGAACTGCTTCGGAAGATATATTTCAAGATTCTAATGGCAAACCAGAAAATCAATTTAAAGTCATAACTACTGAACTGGATGAAGAAATGCATAATGTTTTGACAGAATGCATTCAACTTCATGTTAAATTGATAAGGTAGGTAGTAATTAGAAAGCTAACTATTCGGGTTTAACAGCAAAGCTCAGCGCCATTAGCGGCCAAACGGAGAACTAGTATCGTTGGGATACTGCATATACTGGGATATTGCACTTGACTCACACTATTGCACACTGTTTATTACTGTTTATAAACTATAGAGAATGGAAGACGCATAGCTATTTTTTACTTAATGATTATAACCGTACTAAATATCAATGCTGGAAGTGCTTTGTTTAAGATCAAAACGGGAAACAAGTGGGGCTATGACAAGAGATTCAACCACCAGTGCCCCCACTCATAAATCATACTCGCCCGATTTGATAAGAAATCCGCAGATTCTGATGTCACAACCCAATAACATAATCATTTATATCATATTATCAATTTGTCTGAAACAACACAACAACTTTGTGCAAATGATAATCTCATAAAACATCGTTTGAATCAGTGTTTCGTTTCAAAGTAAATACAGACCAAAATATTTATTTAAAGTATAATGTCAAATATTGCCAACAAGTGTATATCCTTTTTTTGGTTATGTTTACAAACATTTATTTTCTGATGAAATCCTTAACAATAACTACATTGTTGTTATAGCGCAACCGTCTACAGTGCATAAGCATATATGCATGAATCTATTCTATCCCAACCATGCCCGCCAAGTTGAAGTCACGCCCTCTCGATTGTGGTGCGCTTAGCGGGACTGTTAAATCCCACTTCTTTCAATGAAACTTTTTTTTTAATACTACTATTACTCTAATTATTTGCAGGTACATTGCTTTAAGCGAGGAGTTTGGTAATGAAGCTATGGTGGCTCTTCTCATAGCGAACACATTGTCATTGGGAATGGCCACATTGTCACTTTTCACGGTATGTCTTTATATATTGAAAGCTCAGAATATACTAGATGCATTCCAGTGGCAAGAAAATATACTATTACGATGAGTAATTAGCTGTCAATTGTTCTATTTAGTTTTATTGTTAAATATACACCTTTGTACAAGAGTTCGATGGAAAGTGCTATTTGACAATGGACAAGGCAGCGCCATGTTTCGTGCAAGGTTTGAGCCTGAACCGCTAGGCGGAGCTGATCAAGGTAGACCTTGGCGTGCTGTTGTCGCTGTTGCTGAAAGCGCTTTCTATGTGATAGTTAAACACTTTAGTATTAGTACTAGTAGATTAGTATTTATTAGTATTTTTAGAATCATTACAAAATAAGGTTAAGTAAATTGTTTTCTGCTAATATTTTAATAATCATATTATTGATATTTATATATTTTTAATAATAAGTTTATTACTGTTGTGTAGAATAAGATAAAATTTCCTAGAGTAGTAAAATGAACCATGATAACTTTAACGTTGAACTGAACCTACCTGAAATCTCGGACAGTAACATATATACTAACTGAAACTCAACTAAAAACCCAATCAGACGAATTTCAAATACCGGGATATGGATTATTTGATTTCACTTCCTCAACAAACTAACTAGCAACGATGGTATCACAATATTAATTAAAGACGAACTACTTAATTATTTCGATTTAAAAATAACTCCGATCACAGCAATAACACAAGCAAACTCGGTTACAATAACATTTAAATCAGTACAAGGATCCTTCAATATAACAGCAATATACATAACACCCTCAGGAAATACTAAACTCTTTGTAGAAGAATTACCAATAATCTTACAACAAATGAACTCTAAACACAATATCATAATTGGTGACATAAACATCGACATTAGCGAAGAAAGACAAAATGAAACCACGGAATGTAAGAACTACCTAAATACAATGTACTCACATGGATTCCTACCACTCATTACGTAAACCAACCAGAGTGACTTCCTCCTCTAGCACGTGTATAGACCACATACTTGTCAAAACCCGCAACAACGTAGACTTAGACACGACTATATACCACACAAACATAACTGACCACTATCCAATTATACTAACTATTAAAAAAAAACGTCACGATTACTTCGGATAACAATGTAGACAAGAAAAACAATACACAACAAAGTACATACATTGACTATAAATTTCTGCATAAAATCATGGAAACAGAACAATGGGTTGATGTTGTAAATGAAACAGACCCTACAAAAGCCTCAAACACATTTATCACCTGACTAAACAAATATATAAACCAAGCTACCCAATCAAAACGTAAGCAGAGCACCAGACTCAAAAATCTAAAACCGTGGATTACAACGAACCTAATAAAGTGCATTAGGAAACGAGATAAACTTAGTAAATTGGTCTTAAAAAACAAACACAACATTGAGCTAATAAATTAGTTTAAGCGGTACAGAAACATATTAAACTCATTAATTAAAAGAACAAAAAACGAATATTATAGAATTAAAATCCGCGAGGCTAACAAAAACCCACAAAAAACCTGGAAAGTTATCAATGAAGTAACCAACAATTCAAGAAAAAATAACCACATACATAAATTACAGACCGAAAATGGAGTTGTTGAATCAAAAAATAATCCGAAATTAATAGCTGATACATTTAACAATTAATTCATAGAAGTGGGCAAAACATGGCAAACGACATTCAAACTAATAAAAACGTTGAACCTGAAACTAACGACAAGACTAACACTGTAATGAACTCACTTTCTTTCAAACCGCGGGTATCAGAAAAAGACATAATCGAAAGCATTAATGAATTAAAAGACAGCAGCACTCCTGGCTATGATAACATTACAGTAAGAACTTTAAAAACATTGCACAAACTAATAATAACACCTCTTCAACATATAATTAATATTAGTTTCACAAATGGTATATTTCCTTCATCGTTTAAGAAAGCAATTATCACACCCCTTCACAAAAAAGGTGACAAAACTACTCCTAATAATTATAGGCCTATATCTATTCTTTCAAATATTGCGAAAATTCATGAAAAATGTATAAAAATACAAATGTATCAATACTTAGAACAAAAACAAATACTTTCCCCTAATCAATATGGTTTCAGGGAAGGAAAATGTACAGAAGATGCTATCTATGAGCTTACTAAAGAAATAACTGTAGCAATAGACAAAAACCTAAAGCCTTTAGCAATATATATTTTAGACCTAGCGAAAGCATTCGACACTGTTTCTCATAAATAACTTCTTAAAAAAATTGAACAATGTGGTATCCGAGGAAAGGCCAGTGAACTAATTACAAGCTACCTCAGTGAAAGAGAACAACATGTTAAAATCAATAATTGTTTAAGTGAACCAAAAATTATCACGTATGAAGTGCCGCAAGGAACTGTATTAGGACCTCTCCTCTTTTTAATATACATAAATAATCTATGTAACCTAAATAAAACACATAAAATAATTACATTCGCTGATGATACTGTAATAGTCATCATAGGTAAAAGCTGGGAAGAATCTCTCCGAGAAGCTGAAATGATATTGAGAGAAGTAGGATCATGGCTCAGAAACAATATACTTACACTACACAAAGAAAAAACCGTTTACATGACCTATTCACCAAAGCGAAACAGTCAACCAGATCCACAAATGACATGTAAAATCCATAGTGAAACTTGCAACAACATAAATGACTGTACATGCCATGAACTAAAACGAGTATCATCTACAAAATACCTAGGTGTTACTATTGACCAACATCTCAAATGGAACACCCACATCACAATTATCACAAAAAACTTAGAAATTCAGTATATACATTTTATAATTTGCGTAACATACTTACGTTCAACACATTAAGAGAAGTATATTTTGCACTATTTCAATCAATAGCACAATATGGTATATTAGGGTGGGGAGGGGCATATCATACTCATATAGAACCACTGATGACGATACAAAGATCTCCATCTGATAAAATATTCGAAATTATCAAAGTCAACAGCATCAGAAAATTATATATAAAAACAGTTATGAATCATATCTTTAAAGCACAATGTCAAAAGTCAAATAATATTTCAATTTCTAACACTAATAAAACAAAGCAAATTAACAAGCCTACAATTCCTCGAGTAACAAAAGACCTAACTCAAAGGCATGCTTACTATTTAGGACCAAGCATTTATAACAAACATGCATTGTTAAAAGTTTCAAAAACCATGAGTAAACATACATACACTAAAAACGTAGAAAAATGGCTTCTGGGCAAAAATCTTCAACAAATTGAAAATATAGTTGATTTAAATTATACCACCAATAATTAAATTTACATTCACTAATTTCTTGTAACGTGGATTTAAATTCTGACAGGAACCTCGTTTGACTCATCTTCACAATATTTAACCAAAACATAAAAATAAATAAAACATCGCCAACAATACAAACAAATATCAATAATAATAATAATTGTGTACTAACTTTACATTATAATATAATATGCTAAAGATATTAAAAGAAAGGCTACCGTACAGGCTGGTTCAGTTCATATAAAGTTCATGTTTACATCTTTTCGTATAGATATCGATTAGAAAATAAGTATAGTTTTTAGTTTAGATTAAGTGCATGTTATGTTGTACAGCGCTCAAGCATTTGCTTATGTTTGCAACATAACAATGGTTTACATTTACTTACATACTTGTAATTACTGTTAAAAAATATTATATTAAGACACTATTCTGTAATTTAGTATCCAAGTGTAATCTAACCTGTAAAAATGCAAATAAATTACTTACTTACTTACTTACTTACTTACTGTATGACGCGTTAATAAGCTAACAATCGACAACAAGTTTTAAATGTTAACGCCAAATGCGTATATTTATATATAAAAACAACAATCAGCAACAAACTTAAAGTAGGATTGTGCATAGCTTTGGCGTTTTCCAGT